>OX333079.1:27165697-27523158 GCA_946863875.1 Alloplasta piceator
TAAAATTAAATTTTGCGTAAATTTCCCTTTTTTTCGTTTCCGGAAAAATGTTGAAACTTATTACTAAATATTGTGAAATCTTTCTTGAAAAAAAAGTTTGAATTGCATTATCGTAAATAATCTAATTTTTAAAGAAACGACCAACAGTAGTTCACACGAAGTCGAGGTAAAAAATTTCAAAGTTTGAATTTTTTTTTCCTGTGTCATTTAAATCTAAAATTTAAATTAACGACGAGAGACTTCTAAATATATCAACATTCGGAGCTCTGCTTTCAACAGGCATCTTCTTCACTTCCCCGAAAGTATTTAATCGGAGATTTAAAAAACAAAAAATCTAATTTCGTGAATCAGTCTAATATATACGTATACAGAGAGATACATATAGATATACTGAGTCAATGGGATCCCCCGTCGGAACTCATTGAACGTGTTGATCATCGAGGATCGAATGCGCACGGGCTCGATGGAGTATAACTCCTCGAGGAGTAAAACTCGTCGAGAGTCGAGCGGTTTCGATCCTTACCTGAATTTTGCTCTTCGTACGGTCATCGCTACAATGTCTATACCTATATATATTATCTCGGGGTGTATAGGAATAAGCGTGGATATATATGTATATAGATATAGAGAGAGAGATATAGAGCGAGGGAGCGAGACAGAGATGTATATAGGTATACTAAGCCTGAGGATCGAAACCTCTCACGAGGCGAGACGTTTCGATCCTTACCTGAATTTTGCTCTCCGTATGGTCATCATTACTATACCTATACCTATATGCATTAACACGGGGCGCACAGGAATGAACGGGCGTATATATACATATATAAGCAGCGATCTCAATATTAATATTTTGAGATCTCTCATCCCGAATTTCCATTTAAATAATACAGGAAAAAAAATGTTTATACTTTGAAATGTCATACCTCGACTTCACGTCCTTGTACCAAAATCTGCGATACATATTCTTATAGGGAATGGAACGCTTTACAAAAAAGGTCTCCCAAGATTTTTTTGAAAAACTCACTACTTCGAAAGTTATGCAAAGTTAAAATTAAATTTTGAGTAAATTTCCCTTTTTTTAGTTTCCGGAAAAATGTTAAAACTTATTACTAAATATTGTGAAATCTTTCTTGAAAAAAAGTTTGAATTGCATTATCGTAAATAACCTAATTTTTAAAGAAACGACCAACAGTAGTTCACACGAAGTCGAGGTAAAAAATTTCAAAGTTTGAATTTATTTTTCCTGTGTCATTTAAATCTAAAATATAAATTCGCTACGCGGGACTTCTAAATATATCAATATTCAGAGCTCTGCTTTCAACAGGCATCTTTTTCACTTCCCCGAAAGTATTTAATCAAAGATTTCAAAAAAAAAAAAAAAATCTAATTTCGCGAATCAGTCTAATATATACGTATACAGATATATAGGTATACTGAGTCAATGGGATCTCCCGTCGGAACTCATTGAACGGGTCGATCGCCGAGGATCGAATGCGCATGGGCTCGACGGAGTATAACTCTTCGAGGAGCAAAACTCGTCGAGAGTCGAGCCGTTTCGATCCTTACCTGAATTTTGCTCTCCGTACGGTCATCGCTACAATGTCTATACCTATATATATTATCACGGGGTGTACATATGATGGATATATATGTATATAGATATAGAGTTTCAAGATATAATGGTACTCAGACAATTATGAAATTCTCAAAAACTCAAAAAAATGCGATCCCAAAATTTTGAAAAAATGTACACTACCCTTTTTCATATAATTAAATAATTTGACAAAATGTCAATGTTTTAGAGTGGACAACTTTTTGACCGTTCGAAATCGCACGGAATGCATTATATATATATATTATATAAATATATGTGGCATTCCACGGTATTTCGATCAAAATCTTACCTTCATGATTTTGATTTTCCTCTTAATTTTTTATATAAATAAGGACTTTAAAAATAACAAATAATCTAATAAAATTTTTTATATAAAAAAGGATATTAAAAATAAAAAATAATCTAATAAAATATAACAAAATTTTTGGGCTTTGTTCCAAAATGGAGATTTCAAAACTCTATGAGTCAACTTTTTTTTTTAATTTTTTGAATTTGACTCATAGAGTATTGAAATCTCCGTTATGGAACAAACCCCAAAAAATTTGTTATATTTTTTTAGATTTTTCGGCATTTTTTCAGATTTCACAAAGTTGTCGCTTTTGTTTAAAAAAATAAATAAATAAATCCAAAAAACGCGTGGCTGAAAAATTCTGAAAAAATTTGGGAAATTTTTTTGAATGTCCTTATTTATATAACAAGTTTAGAGGAAAATCGAAATCATCAATGTAAGATTTTGATCGAAATACCGTGGAATGCCACATATATATTCATAGATATATGTTATTATTTGTTGATCCGGTTTACGAAAGCCCGGCTTGCGTTAGTGCTTACCTATCAACTGTATGTATCATAATTTTTCGTTACATTCATCACTGGTGATAATTGTCAAGCAAAAATGCAAATAAAAGAATAACAGGAAATGATAATTTAGAAAAACAACGAAATTACGGCAATTCGCAAACATTAATCATGTTAACAAAAATTTGTATTTCAATACTCCTGTTTCCCAAGAATTCAAAGATGAAAAAATAATTGTCGGCTTAAAATAAAAAAAAAAGATTGTTGCAACGTAATTAACTATTAACGGTTGCATGCACAAAAGAAAATGAAGCGTTCAAAAACAATCGTCATTTTAATAGTAGAATATTTAAAAAAAATACGCTTCCATTGAAAAGATTACATTAATCATAATATGTAATCTATGATATTTTTGCACTAACAATTTTTTTAAAGTTCAATGTTTTATTATTTCATGTAAAAATGCCGTTTCAATATTTCATCCAATAGTCAAGATCGTACATATATAATGTAACGCAAAACAAAGAGGGAAACATCCTATGCCCAACGAGATCGGGCCAGGTAAAGATCGAAACCCTTTTGCGTCGCTCGAGATTTTGATCCTCGGCGAGTTTTACTGGAAGAGTTCTCGGACGTTTCGATCCTCATAGGATCGATCCGACGGACTCGAGACACCCAATAACTCGCGATAGGATGGAAACCTCGTCCGAGAACTATTTACTCGCTCGCGATACGATCCCCAAAAATAAATGTCTCCTCGACTCGCGAGGAGAGGGAAACTACCTGAGTCTCTTTGCGCTCCCTCTCCGATTCGATCGTCCCGGTATACCATAAAGTTCCTCTCGCGATACGAGCTACCCTTCGTATACCTGCAATGTGCTCGCTCAAGGATTAAATCCCCGATCGAGCAAAACGTTTCGCTCGCAACCCCTGGTTCACAGACGTGCCAGTGAGGGCAGCACCATGGATTCTGACGAGTAACCTATAATATTTAGGGGGCTCGAATGAGTTCGTTGGCATTAGCTGTAACGCATTTTAGCCTCTCAATTGAAAATTATTTGTTAGTTCATTTATCCCCCTCTTAATTGTCAAAATGTAATTAATTTTCATCCACGGTTGTCGGAGAAAGACTGGACGACGATGATACTTCGATAATGTAAGGATTGAATAAAAATGGTATTTAGCCTCCTCTTAAGTTATTCTTATTTCAGACTTCTTCAGACTAACGTCTGCGAGATATCATACGTGTTGCTCTAGAAGTAGTCTTGAGAAAGAGTTCGCGAGGAACTATTTCTGACTTTTGTGCTGTGTGGGTTCCTACATCTCTGAAAGATTCTGTTAGGGATATGTCTAGAATCCCTACAGGATCCCGGCTTGGTATTTCCACAGGATCCCGGTTTAGTATCCCCATCCGAATCTAATGGGTGGATGTTACAATCACTATCAGAATCCGATCCGATGTCGGATCAGATCCCGATCGGGAGCCTGGGATCCGAGCCAGAATCCGGCCGGATCCGTATCATGGGATTGTCTTACATAAATTTTTATTACAAAATTTTAAACATTAACAAACATATGGGCCTTGACTAAAAAAATATTTTCCTCTTCATTGTGGCATTGATACCTCGGTGAAGGGTTATCTGAAAATGAAATACAAAATTTTATCAATATCTACATGAATGTAGCCATCGTTACATGTAGTCGTTTTTTTAAATTGTTTACAAAATGGCGATGAATTGAATTAAAATAAGCGCGTTGAAAATATAAAAAAATTTAATCTGTCGCCATTTCATAAATAATTCTTAAAAAATCGGTTCTGCATAACGATTGCATTTGTATAGATATTGATAAAATTGTGTTTTTATTTCCAGATAACTCTTTACTGAGATATCAGATATTAATGCCACAATGGAGGCGAAATTTTTTTTTTGTCATTAAGTCGAGGCCCATACTTTAATTAATTTTTAAAATGCCTTAAAAAGAATCATGTAAAACAAATTAAAATAACAACAATCCGATCCCTTTATTAATTAGTTATCCTTGTAAAAAAAATCTTACAAATCAGTTATTTTTTGGTCCGTCACACTTAACGTAAAGAATCGAGAAATATTTTAGCCGAAAAAATCAAGAATTTCAAGGATCTCTACAAAATATGCTGCTTACTTAAAATACAGTACCATCAGTCACCCATACAACAATTCTCATGGGAGTACTAAGAAAAAATTTTCAAAAAAATCTCGACGAGATTCGCGTCTCGTTCCGAGACATTGCGAGACGAGACGAGAAACATCTCGTCTCGGCGGCCTCACTACCCTGAGTAAATTTCCAGCTTTATTTATTTGCTAAATTATAGCGGAACGGCGGTTTTTCTAAATCTATCTCAGTTTCTATTTCGAATTGAATTTTTTTTTAAATATACTTGAAAATGAACAACGTGTTTTATAAAAAATGTGCGTGGGGGTGTAAATTAGAAAACTGGATTTTCCATGAGTCACATTTCAGCTTGGTATTGCTAACGAAATCGATACATAAACCGGATGAGTTTTCTTTTAAGGGGAGAAAGCCTGCAAATCGCTAAGGGAATCAACGGTAATTGCTTTTGGTGTGCAAAGGTGAAGACAGAGGGAAGAGGAAAGAAGAATGTGTGGAAAAGCTTCGGAAAATTTATCCGTTGGCGCAAAGTTTCTTTCACGGTGAGCCGAAGTTTTGTGTCGCGCGATGATCGATTTTTCGATATATTATTCCCTATTGGTTGGAACATCGTCCACGAAGCTTTGCGATCATATATACATAAGAGCGTATAATATTATATACTATGGCGTTCTTAAGACCCTCTAAGCTTCTTCATTCTCCCACCCAGAGACCCGGGGATATTCAATTTTCACACCGCAGGGGAAAAGCACCCCCTTATTACGTATTCCTGTGGACGATCCGAGAGTTGCCATCGCTCTCCGTTCTATATATTATATATATGTCGCAACTTCTCTTGCCGATCTTGTAGAATCCTCGCGTCCTCTTTCGCGCCAACTACTCCTCCGTTTCCCTGCGGTTTGCACGCACCAAGTGAACACATTAGACGACGACGAATACGCCGACGAAGATGACGACGAGGACGACGACGACGACGAAGCGACCAAGTCGAATTATATTCCAGCTCCCTTCTCTTCCTCTCTCTTTCTCTCTCTCACTTCCCTCGCAATTCTTGGTGGTCGCTCTCACAAGCAAATTACCCGATGCCTCTCTCGAGCTGCTTCGTCTTAACGCGATTAATGTCAATTTTCCTCCGCGACTAGGCGATATATAGAAGCCAAAAGATGCCCACGAATTTCAGCGATAGTACCGCGAATTTTTCGTCGATGTTACGTACGAATGGATTTTTTTCTCTTTCTCACCCTCCCTCTCTCTTGTATTTTTATTTCTAAGTATTCTTAAGTTTTTCTACTATCCCTTCCATTTTTTTTCTCTATTAAATTTTAATTTTGCCTCTAGAATTTCCAAGGCATAATAAATGAACCAGTCAATCAGTGATGCTGCCACACGAGACGAGACGAGACTTGGCCGAGACGAGATTTTCAAAAATCTCGTCTCGTCTCCACGAGAAGAGATCAATTTCTCGTCTCGTCTCGAAATCTTGCCTTGATGTCTCGAGATCTCGTCCCATCTCGAAATCTCACAGCGTCTCGTCTTGAAATCTCGTATTTTCTCGAAAGTTCTTCAAATCTCAAAAAATCGACTCGTCTCAAAAAATCTCGTTTGCATAAAATTACGGGTTATTGTAACGCGTGGGCGCGTTTAGATCAAAACTACTTCTCTGAAGTCCATGAGGGGTCTTTAAATCCCTTAGGTATGCCTTTTTTTGTACGTCAAATCATCATTGAAATAACGAGTAAAAACGATACATTATGAGACTTTGAGAATCTAAATTTCCAACCTCGCTCGATTGCAACAATCTTCTACACTGTTGTTACTTCCCATGTATTATTTTCATATAAATTCTTACGCTAAAATTGAAGGGTCACTTATTTTCGCTCCGAAAATTCGGTCATATTAGAACAGCTGTATTTTGGTCAAACCAACACAGCAAAATTGATCCCGGGACCATCCCGAGATAGTCCCATTCGTGTCCTACCAAGATAGGACGTCTTATGAACATCTATGGGAGGAACCAGTGAGATATTGTTCTACCCGGGATTAATATTAGATGTCTTGAGGATATCCTGTCGCAACCGTAATTAGACGATCCCAACGCACTCTCTTATAGACGTCTGCGGGAGGTAGTGGTAGGACATTGTTCCACCCGAGATTACTATAGGGTGTCTTGAGGATATCCTGCCATCACCGTGTGTGAACGATCGAACCGCACTCAATTGTAGATGTCTGTGGGAGGTACTAGTAAGACATCGGTTCACTCAAGATTAATATAGGATGTCTTGAGGATATCCTGTCGCAACCGTGTTTAGACGATCCCAGTGCACTCTCTTATAGATGTATCTGCGAGGTACCGGTAGGACATTGTTCTACCCGAGATTAATATGGGATGTCTTGTGGATATCCTGCCGTTACCGTGTGTAGACGATCGTACCGCACTGTCTTGGTGATGTCTATGGGAGGTACTAGTAAGACATTAGTCTACTCGAGATTAATATAGGATGTCTTGAGGATATCCTGTTGCAACCCTATTTAGACGATCCCAGCGCACTCTATTAGAGATGTCTCTGAGAGGTACCGGTAGGATTCCGTTCTACCCGAGATTATAATATAGGAGATCTTGAGGATATCCTGTCGCAACCGTAATTGGACGATCCCAACGCACTCTATTATAGACGTCTGTGGGAGGTACTGGTAGGACATTGTTCTACCCGAGATTAATATAGGATGTCTCTAGGATATCCTGCCGTGACCGCGTGTAGACGATCGTACCGCACTATCTTGTAGATGTCTGTAGGAGGTACTAGTAGGACATTGGTCTACTGAAGATTAATATAGGATGTCTTGAGGATATCCTATCGTGACCGTGTTTTGACGATCCCAGCGTATTCTCTTAGAGATGTCTCTGGGAGGTACCGGTAAGACATTGTTCTACGCGAGATTAATATAGGATGTCTTGAGGATATCCTGTCGTGACCGTGTTTTGACGATCCCAGCGCACTCTCACAGAGATGTCTATGGGAGGTGCCGGTAAGACATTGTTCTACGCTAGATTAATATGGGATGTCTTGAAGATATCCTGCCGTAACCGTGTGTAGACGATCTCAGCGGACCCTCTTAGAGATGTCTAGAGGAGGTCAGCCATTCCACGGCATTAGTTCCAGACTCACCGCGAGATGGCAAAGGCTCTCACATACGGATCATGCAAATAGAATGCTTATATAGCCGAGCGTGAACACGGACATTTGACACCGAAAGGAGTCAGACCTCATAAGAGGCCATATTACAAGGAGAACTTGCTGTCTCCCTCTGTACTGTACCCATTTTATTGAAATTTAATTAATTAATTGAAATTAATTAATATTAAATCGGAATAAAAATAATTATCCACTGTTGTGTTGGCAGTCTAAGAGACGTCCCGAAGACATCCCAAAAACATCCCGGGACGGCAGTGGGACCATCCTATTGCGGTAATCACTGCGGACATTTCAGAGCCCATGGGAATCCCATGGGACCATCCAATTACCATCACGGGACAATTGAGTCAATTGACGTGATGTCCAAAAGACGTACTTGGGACGTATCATTGCTGTGTCTGATAATTCTGGAATACCTCGGTGACGTCTTTAAGAAGTCTCGATAATATCTCATCGATATCTCCACTCTGCTGTATTTACAGTCCAAGAGACGTCCCGAAGACATCCCGGGACGACAATGGGACGATCCCATTCCGGTAATCACTGCGGACACTTTAGAGCCCATGGGAATCCCATGGGACCATCCCATTACCATCACGGGACAATTGACGTGATGTCCGAAAGACGTACTTGGGACGTATTTTTATTGTGTGGGAACATACAGTCAAAGAAAAAAACTAAAAAAGCAGTTTAAAGCTGAAATCTTCTGCTTTAAAAAACGCTCATAAAAAAGTTTGTGTGCGCTTTTTAAAATGAAGTTATCGTCAGTCAAATGAAAAGAGAAAAAAATCGGATTTTTTTTTTAACTTTGTGTTTCTGCTGCGCACTGTGAAAATTTTGTATGGGCAATCTGGTTTGGCGATCCCAACGTGCATGCTGTCTCTTTTAATTTAACTCCGGGAAACCTCCCTACGATTTTTTCACTGTGTTATTTTTGTTCAAAGTCAAAAATGCTTTTTTTTAGACTGGAATTGAAATAAAGCGATCAAAAAGAATCTCGCAAAATGTCAAAAATCTCGACGAGATTCTCGTCTCATCTCGTAACATTGCAAGACGAGATTTTTCTCGAAAACCTCGACGAGATTCTCGTCTCCTCTCGGCGGCATCAGTACAATCACTCAATCCATCTCTCTTTCTCACTTCATCTTTGAGTATCTTCAAAAATTGCTTTTCCATCGTAACTTTGTTTTTGTAAAATACCCAATAAATTTTGTTCAGCTGTCCTGGTTCTCACTTAGAAACTTCCATCCCATTACTCATAATTGCTACACTGTTAGAAAAATCTGTATTAAAATTAATATACATGTGTAGGAAGTTTTTTTGCAGATACCGTGTATGAAATTTTAATTTCAGTATTGAAAATTCATGGACCCGAATTTGAAGAATAAAAGTATGCAGTTGAATTTTTAAAATACTGATGTATTTGAAAAATCATATAGATGCCATTGAAATTTCAATTTCAGGTATATGATTATTCAAAAAATGTGTATTAAAATTAATATACGTGTTTATTTTTAAATCACAATACATGTCTAAATTTTCATATTCATTTCATGAAAATTACGTTACCGTAGCTGAATTAATTGTTGTTAAACATGTTATGAAAAATATATAGCCCTTGCAAAATAATTTAATGTTTATAGTTTACCGACCCCAAAAAGAGATTCACAGAAAAAAAAACAAAAATCTTCACGAATAGCCCGATCTAATTTCTCTCTGAGACCGGGAATCGAACCTTCGACCCTGCCTACCATCCTACCTATCTACCTAACACGCTACCTATTACGCCACCGACTACTTGTGAAGTCCCTCTACTTGTATGATATATGAATGCAGGAGTGCCGAAATAATATAATAGTATATGCTTTTGAATGAGCAATAAACCATGAAAGTTCGTTTTTGATTTGCGAACTCGAATCCCCTGACCCCTCATAAGTTATGTGAACTTTATTCCAGAATACGTGAACCCTCATAACTTAAGTGATCCTTCAGAACTTACGTTACCCCTCATAACTTAATTTTGCGATCCCTGACCCCCCGTAGATTATGTAAAGTCGCAAAACTTAATTCTATGGTCCCTGACCCCTCATAACTTAATTTCGGGGCTTCTGACCTCTCATAAGTTATATAAACCCTCAAAACCGGTTTGAATAAAACCGTGACCTCTCATAACTTAATTTCGGGGCCCCTAACGCCTCATAAGTTATGTGGACTCTCAAAACTTTATTTCAGCATACCTGATCTCTCATAAATGAAGTGACCCTTCATAATTCAATTTCAGAGCCCCTAACCCCTCATAAGTTATGTAAGCCCTCAAAACATGTTTGGACAAAATCGTGGCCTCTCGTAAGTTAAGCGACCTCCCATAACTTAATTTCGAAGCCCCTGACCCCTCATAAGTTATGTGAACTCTCGAAACTTTATTCCAAAATACCTGACCCCTCATAACTTAAGTGACCCCTCATAACTTAAGTTACCCCTTATAACTTAATTCCGTGACCCCTGACCCCCCGTAGATTTTGTAAAGCCGCCAAATTAATTCCGGGATTCCTGACCCCTCATAAGTTAAGTAACTTTTCATAACTTCATTTCAGGACCCTCGACTCTTCATAAGTTATGTGAACTCTCAAAACTGTTTTCCAGAATACCTGACCCCTCATAACCTAAGTAAATACTCACAACTTGAGTAATCCCTTATAACTTAATTTCTGACCCCCCGTAGGTTATGTGAAGCCGCAAAATTTAATTCCTGGTTCACTGACCCCTCATAAGTTAAGTAACTCCTCATAACTTCATTTCAGAGCCCCTGACCCTTCATTCGTTATGTAAATCCTTAAAACTGTTTGAACAAAACCGTGGAGCTCTCATAAATATTCTTTTTTATATTAAATTTGAAGACATTTTCCACCGTGACTGATTGTAATTTTAAGACATGAGTGTATTAATTTCCAATAATGTATCTTAAAATTGCGAAAAAGTATATAAAAGCCATTTTCATATACGGGGATATTAATTTTCAATGTTCACTCTTTTAATTTTAATATACAAATATTGAATTTAAGACAAAATTGTTGATTTTCCTACACTATGTATATTAAATTTCAAATAGTATATTAAAATTAATATGCCTCCTCTAACTTACTATGCATGTATCTTATATTTCAAATAGTATATTGAAATTAATATCTCTTCTGAAATTTACCATACATGTATATTTAATTTCAAACAGCATATTGAAATTTCAAATAGTATATTGCAATTAATATATCTGCTTTAAATTTACTATACATGTGTATGAATTTGCATTTCATATTCCGTGTTTGTGAATTTTTGTGACAGTTGTATCGTAAAAGTGTTTGAAATTTCATATCTTTTTTTACAGTGTAATTGCTTTCAACTAATTAACTTGTAATTTCTTTATCTACTCTGAGTTGAAAGCATATTCCATATATTTTCTATTTACCTTAGGTTTGCTTTTTCTTCTTATTTTATTCATCGTTATATTTGGAATTCCGAACTTTTCGTTGAGCCAAAAAATTTACAAACGGAATAAAAACAATTGATAGACTAAAAATTCAAAAATTAATTGTCCTTGGTATAGTAAATGAATTATTATTAATTAATAGTTAGCCTTATTTAGCCTGGGTATAATAAACTAATTCAATTAAATCAATGTCTTACTTTCGATTATGCACAACGATATGTTTTTATACATTGAATGACAATTTTTCCATCATTATGTGATTAAATATTCCGATGACTTAGGCAGGATCTATCGCAATAAAAAAAATCTCCGGTTTTCTTTTGAGATTCTCTGATCTCCATTCTTCTGTAAAAAATTAGTCCACAAAAATTCATCGCTGAACATCCCACAGTTCAATTATCATTTTTCTAATTCTGCAGAAAACAATTTTTAAAAAAAGTATAATTTTAACAGATGGGCTCAGAAACATTTTCAAATTCATTGAGTGATCTTCATTATTCTGTAGCGCTTAACAAATTTATTCATAAAAACCTGTCACCATAGTTGATTTCCATTTTTGATTCGATGATGATTGAAAAAAAAATCGAAAATGATTTAGAAAAAAAAATTTAATTTTTCTGGGAATTTTAGTATTTTGGCATTGTCAAAGATTCAAATTGAAAAATCCTTCGCTGAACATTCCATAGTCCTTATTTTCACTTTTCGGCCTGTGGATAAATTCCAAAAAGTACGTTTTTGGAAGATTTTGAATTTTTTTGGGAATTTTTTGGGGAATTTTTGTTATTCTGTCATTTGGGGATTTTTGTACGGTAGAAATTCGTGAAAGCAACGATGTTTTGGGTAGATTACGACAAATTTAAGAACAGCGCGCATTTTACGGTGGATTTTTTTTTCTATTCCTCGAGCAGGGAAATTAGAAGTTTAAAACGAAGGCAGAGTGGCTTTTTTGTTTGCTCAACACGCTCCACACACATTTTGGAGAATTTCCGTCAACGACGAGATCCACAGGTATACATAACGCGTCGTAAATGTCCACGAAAGAGTGAAAATCAGCGTGAACATTTACGAGTAACGCGATCAGAGCTAGTCGCCGCGGGTTCCGTGTTATTGCGAAATTTCTTTAGAGCTGAAAGATCAAAAGCCATAAAGACGCCGTCGCGTTTGCGCTCTTCGCTCTACGAAATATAATAAAACATGAAAATATTTTACTTAGATGCTAGTTTTCGTCGATTTCTCACAGCTGCGACAAATCTGGCACAAAAATAATATAAACTTGACCCCCCTCTTAACAAAATAACAGCATATAAAAAAATCGACAATTTGAAGGATCGGACTGTTAAAGTGCTTCTTTTGCTGGACTGTACTTTTTCCCAAAAAAATTTTACTCTCTAATGTTTTCCGCTTTTAGGACGGCAAATTAGACGCCATATTTAACTAATTTATTTATTCGAAGTCAAACGGATAATGTTAATACTAATTATAATTAATTATTTATTTGATGTATTTAATTTTTGTGTATTAACAAATATCTGATTACCTCAAATGATTAGGGGACCTTAACATTTAAAAAATAATGATTTTTTTTTGCATATTTTGCAATTATTTCCAAAACTATGAATTCACAATTAACAGTAACAAATTCAAAATTGGAAATTTTCGAAATGGTAAAAATGTGATCTTAACAAATTTTAAGATCAAACAATAATAAAAACTCATATTTATAGGACATTTGCTAACTTTTTACTCTAAAAAGGGTATAGCAACGTAAATTATGGAATTCAGGGTTTTTTTGAATGTCCTTATTGAATATAATATTTAGTGTTCATTGATAGTTGTTATCTATTTTTAAAAATTTGAAACATGCTTTAAGGCAATATGCTGGTCTAGAAACATACATTTTGAGCGATTTGCCGATGTCGATAAAAAACACCAACAAATATTTTCATCATTCTTTTTTTCAACATATTTAGGGAGCGTCCACTATAGTGCAGCTAGTTAAAAGCGCTATTATATTCTAGCTTTGGCTGTCGATGTCGCGGCGAATGGCAGCGAGACAGCATAGGCTGCATTCATCTTGAACGTTTTTCACGCTGTGAGCATCATTTACAGTAGCATTTTATATGCTGATGTATACGTGCTGTAAGCGTATAAAGCCGGAGCCACAATGACAAAATTAAGAAACAAGGAATAAGAATCAGCCATCCGATTGCCGTAGTTTCTCTAAAGTGCGCAGCGATTGGCTGATTCTTATTCCTTATTTTTTATTCTTATTCTGTCAACGTAATCATGGCCGTTGACCCGTTGTATTGTTTACTTAAATTATAATGCTGGAAAATATGACATGTGATTTTTTAAAGTGATAATTTGTGCAATTCGATCGAGTGTAGTGTGGTGTATTGTGTGGGGATGTTGTTTTTTCATTAAGAAAATTGTGTATTTCAGGAACATAAGGTTATGTTTCATACCATTTTTCTCTTTGCATAAAAGTAATAATTGTAAATTGAAATTTGATATCCTTATTTATCCATCCTTATCCATCCATCCATAATTTCATTCAATATAAAGATTGGAGGGAAAAAAAGAATAACTCCAATATAAAAAATTAAAAAATAATTCTAATTATATAAAATTGTATATTGTAAAATTGTAATCTCCTGGACTATGTAGAGCAGAGGTGCTGTCATCACTCGTTTGGTCGTGGAAGTCCTTACGTATAGGATAAAGTAAAAAAAGGACGCCAAGTATTAAAAATCCCGAAAATTCGAATTTAAAAAAATCCTACAAATTCAAAAATTGAAAGAAAATACTAAAAATTTAAAATTGAAGAAAACCAAATCACACAAGCCAAGCCAAAAACTCGGTATGCTTAAGTTATTAATGACCGAACCAATCAAAAAAGCTTGGCGTGCAGGGTTAAGAAAAATAAGCCCGGGAGGTGCTGCATGATTTCCACGAGATAAGATAGAAAATTATTACACCTACTTATCTTGTGATAACACAGAGTAGTGTCAAGAGTATATTTTTCAATCAAGTAGTTTGTTTACGTATTACTGACGCATTAAGGTCCATCCATTAATTACGAAAGGATAATTGTTTTGTCGTTTCTGAGCGCGTTTACCCTCATGTAAGAGCACATAAGATTTTTTGCACCCCTCCTTCCCCGTCTTACGTAAGAATTAACCTATTTTTCCGAAAAAGCATTTAACATTGTTAAATTTCGTTAGAAATGGGTCAGTTACACTAAAACACGTTATTATTTAACATAAATAAAAGATTTTATTTTTAACAAAATAATTGCTTTGTCTTTAGAAAATGCACATTAAAATTAGAGGTAAGAGTTTGAACATTCTTAAAGTGAGGAAACAAATCAGTCAATAAACTATAAGCAAATATAATACTTCGCGTAAATCAATGAGTAACTATAGATTTGACAATCTTATAGGAAATAAGTCAAAGAGTAAAAGTCAGTTCAGTTCAGATCACAATTATTGTCCGGGCCGAATTATATGCTGTTGTGGCCGTTTGAATTGAAATTATTTTAATAATTAAATTATATAATTGTGTGATAGTAGACAAGAAGTTTTACAAATAATTGAAGTAAGTTTAATATACGAAGAAATGTACTGTACTTTTAATTTATAAGCTTCGAAATGTGTAAATATCAACACATTTTAAATTTTTTAAACTTAATGAACAATACAAATTTTTAACATGAGAATATGTAAATGAAATCGTACATTGAAAATGAAAAAAATAGATCTCATATTTGCTTCGCTTAACGCTATGCTCTTAAATATCCATCATTCTACATTGTACAGCGGACATTCTGTCTTGTCGTAAAATATTATGTAAGAATGGCTTATTAAAAATGGCATATATTATGTAAGAATGACCCCTTCCCCTAGGATTAGATCATGCAGAGATTTTGTAACGCTCTCTCTTCGGGGCACTCACAAAATTAATGAATGGCCCCTGATGTGTAAT
Organism: Alloplasta piceator; assembly: GCA_946863875.1. NCBI lineage: Eukaryota > Metazoa > Arthropoda > Insecta > Hymenoptera > Ichneumonidae > Alloplasta > Alloplasta piceator. Next base: position 27,180,924 of record OX333079.1, read on the forward strand.
GATTGTTATGAGATTTTCGAATTTAACCGTAATTAGAACGATGCTTTTTATATTGTGAAGAAGAATCTTGAATATACCCGCTTAATCGCGTCACATGCATCTACGATAATCATCGTAAAGAGTGGAGTATTCGATATTTAAACGATCGACCGCAAAGAGTGGAAAATATAAAAAACATCGTTATAAAAATAAAAGGTTGCATAGGTTATACCGAGAAATATTTATGATAAAGAAGTAGCAACGATATTTATGATGAGATTGCAACAATTATGTGCAGTAATGCTACCATTATTTATCTAATTCAGACATTACAAAAGGTCAATAAAAGATTCTCAACTATTCCAGAAATAATTTAAGTATTATTGTCCCTTCATTTAAATCACATTTTCTCAGTGATCGATTCTCGTAGTTACCACTCTCTAGTTTACTCGATCGTTATCTCTTTTGTTCATTCTCATAGTTGGTTGCTAGTGTACTCGTTCAATTGGTTTCTTTTTTCTTCTTTCGTTTGTTCAGTCCATTGTTAAGCTACAGAGGCGTCTGGACTCGGTTTTTCCTCGCCGAGCGTATTAGTTCTTAACCCTGCACGCCAAGCTTTTTTGTTTGGTTTGGTCATTAATAACTTAAGCATACCGAGTTTTTGGCTTGACTTGTGTGATTTGGTTTTTTTTCAATTTTAAATTTTTAGTAATTTCTTTCAATTTTGAATTTTCAGGATTTTTTAAATGCGAATTTCTGGGATTTTCAATACTTGGCGTCCTTTTTTTTTACTTCTCAGAAGTATTTTGTAATTGATTTCACTTTTTTTTTTAAAGTTCATTCAAAGTATCTTTCCTGATTCAATTTCTTTATATGAATTTTATATAAATTGATGTTGAAATATTGGTGATTCATATTGATATTCATAGGTATGCTCTATATATATAAATCGAAAAGTGCGATGAGTACGTTGTTAATATTGATATTAAGAGCTCATATTTTTACACGCCTTTTCTTACACCTAAATAAAATTTGTGAGCCTGTATGGGAGAAGAAATTTTTTTTCAACGCCCTAATCTATGTATATTAGGGTGAATCGAAAAAATTAAAAACTGTTGGCTACCCTCAAAATTAAAGAATCGTTAAAATCAAGGTCTTTATGCAACAGTTCGATTTTTTGAATTTTTTTAGATGGCGCGTGGGACGTTCAAAAACGCCATTTTAGCGTTAAATTTACTATATCACTGATAAACGGAAACATTCAAAAAATTCTACATTTTTTATGTAAGGTGCCTCGATATGTACCCTTTCAAATCCATATTTACTGAACATTAACAAAACTAAAACTAAAACTATTTTTACGTCTTCTGATTTTTATAACTAACAAACGATTCATCATAAGAGAAATCTACAGACATATCTTGGTACAGAATTGAACGCTCTACAAAAAATGTCCTAAGTTACGTTTTGATAAGTCCACTCGTTCAAAAGTTATGGAATGGCAAGGTTAAATTTTTCGTAAGTTTGGCCGATTTTCGGTTATTACACCGGAACTATTAGTAATATCGACAAAATTCGTGTGAAACATAAATCAAGCTTTCGAGTAATTGTAACCAATAGTTCTCACTATAATAATTTAAAAAAATAGAACGCTTTACAAAAATTGTGCCGCAGAAATTTGCTTAAAAATTTTATTTTTCTATTACGAAAATAACATTCATTGTAGTATTTCAGCAAATTTTCATCCGATTTTATTGAATTAAAAAAAATTTTTGAAGCTAAATTCTGCTGCACAATTTAGATAAGGCGATCTATTTTATTTATTATTATTATCGTGAGAACTATTGGTTAACATTTCTCGAAAGTTTATTTCATATTCCACATGAAATTTCATTCTCATTTTGTTTATAAAACTAATCGTTCCGGTATAATATCCAAAAATCGGCCGAATCTACGAAAAATTGGACTTCGACATTGAATAACTTTTAAACGGGTGGACTTATCAAAAGTAACTCGGAACCTTTTTTGTAGAGCGTTTAATTCTGTACAGATATATCGGTAGATTTCTCTTATGATGAATCGTTTGTTAGTTATGAAAATCCGAAGACGTAAAAATAATTTCTCCCATGTTATTCTTATTCCAAAACGACTCATACAAATCTTCATTCAGATCTTTTTTATAGAGCGTTAAAAAATTTTGCCTAAAATTTAAGTTAGATTTGGGTTTAGCCTAAAATTTGAGTTGAATTATGGTTTAGCGTGAAATTCAAGTTAGATTTTGGTTCAGCCTAAAATTTAAGTTAAACTTTGGTTTAGCCTGAAATTTAAGCTAGATTTTTGTTTAGCCTAAAATTTCACTTAGATTTTGGTTAAGCTTAAAATTTAAGTCAAATTTGGGTTTAACCTAAAATTTAAGTTGGATTTTAGTTTGGCCTAAAATTTAAGTTAGATTTTGGTTTAGCTTAAAATTTAAGTTTAATTTTTATTAAGCCTAAAATTTGAATTACATTTTGGTTTAGCCTAAAATTTAAGTTAAATTTAAGCTTGTGTATAAGCTCAAAAGCCTGTGTATAAGCTTGAAAGCCTGTGTATAAGCTGGAAAGCCTGTGTATAAGCTCCAAAGTCTGTGTATAAGCTCGAAAGCCTGTGTATAAGCTCGGAAGTGTGTGCTTAAGTTCAAAAGTCTGTGTATATGCTCGAAAGCCTGTGTATAAGCTCGAAAGCCTGTGTATAAGACAGTGAAGAGAGAGAGAGAGAGCGATGTGAATCTCACACACACTCACATTCCTACTATCACATAGAAGCCCCTCTATATCGTATCACAATTAACGCGAGGCAGAGCGCCGCGCGCAGTCTACGCACACACTCAAATATTCTCACACTACCCTACAAGTCCTCGTGTAAAACCGTGTGACTTTGATGCATATAGATATAGAGCCCTCGCTTATGAAACACCTGACGTCAGACTTGAAGAATTTTTCCGATGCCGAATATTCGGATCAATTCGCCCAATATCATGATATCCCAGTATCACGTGGGCGGAAAAAAATGGAAATGGTATCAACGAAAAGTTAATTTTTTTTTAGGACGACAGTAGTTTGTAAATGTTCAAAAAGTTGTCGTGTTTTTTAGTAATATCGGATTAAAATTCAAATCGGCATTGTCGGGAGGCATGTTCGCGTATATAAGAGCGCGCGGCAATCTCGACTGGGATTCTCTCATGTCAGTTTCTTTAATTCTTGACGTCGAGACGCTGCCACGTCTCTTGATATTCCAAGCGCGATGTTTTCAGTACGAGTCCTGGGCCCGAACGCGCGAGTTTTATACGTACCGTAAAACAGGGCTACTTTGACTTTGGGCGTAACTTTATTGGTTCTTGGGGCTACTTTGGACGAGCAGCAAAATACGGTAAAAACGTGTGCGCTGTGAACCTTCGTACCCTTGTGGGGTCGGAGGGGGTACGGTGAGTGGGTAGAGGAGGAAAGATAGTCATTCATAAACCAGGTTCACAGATATGTGTAATAAGCCAAGACGTCCGAACAATCGATGAAGTCATAAGTCCTACCCTAAGATCGAATTTTCCATGGAACTCAAGTTGGAACTTAAGATCGAACGTAAGTTACAATTTAAGATGAATCGTAAGTTTGAACTTGAGTGCCATTATAAGTTCATATTGAGGTTCGAACTTCAGTGCGAACTTCAGATCGAGCTTAAGTTGAAATATAATTTGTTTTGAAGTTTGAACTTAAGATTCATCTTGAGCTTAAACTTAAGTTCGGACGAACTTAATTATTTTGACAATTAATTTCAAAAAATACGGTAGACGGAGGCGATGAGATAAGTTTGATCGAACTTGAGTTTAAGCTCAAGATGGATCTTAAGATCATACTGCAAACCAAATTCAAATTTGAACTCAAGATCGATCTGAAGTTCGCACTAAAGTTTAAACATAAGTATGAACTTATAAAGACACTTAAGCACAAAATTGAGTTTCATCTTCAATTGGAACTTAAGTTCGATCTTAAGTTCGAACTTGAGTTCAATGGAAAGTTTTAACTCAAGTTTGATCTTAAGAACTTAAAATTCGGGCCTAAGTATTTGGTATTTTTATGTAAAATATTTCTTCAATAAAAATGAAGAATTGATTGTCAAAAATCGTTGTTTTTCATTTAATTTCATGTATAATGAATTAAATATTGTTGTTCTTTATCAAAATTATCTCAAAGCTGCATTTACGCTTTGGATCTTTGACATAAGTTGCATTTTAATGCCTCGCCAAAGTAGCCCCGCACTCGGGGTTACTTTGACTTTTTTTTTTAAATATATATAAAATTGTCGGGGGCTTGGTGGGGCTTGCTGTTGTTGTACATTTTATAGCCAAAGGTCACATTGTTCTGTTAGAGCAAAAAAAATTAATTTCGAATGTTAAGAGAAAGTTACGACCAAAAAACTTTCGAATCACGAACAAAGTAGCCCCATTTTACAGTAATTAAATAAACGAATTGCCAAGATATTTACATGGCAAGTTTTTCTATTTTATTATTCACTTTTGATTTATTATGACAGTACAATTTTGGTTGGCGAATTTGTCCCGATATTCTATCTCGAATGCGCATCTGATTCCATAGTTTCTGATGTAACGGTTTTAATTTTTTGACGTTTAGTACTGTCGTGATAAATCATACTGGTGCGCAACTAAGTTTCCGGGTTTTTTTGACCAATAAAAAATCGAAAATTTCAAGACAAATACAAACAAGAACGCTTCGCGTCCTTGTTGGGGGGCTTCGCCCCCCAAACCCCCCGGCGTTCCGCGCTTCGCGCGGAACGCCTACGTGTTGTTGGGGGGCTCCGCCCCCCAAACCCCCCCGCGTTCCGCGCTCCGCGCGGAACGCTCATGTATTGTTGGGGGGCTTCGCCCCCCAAACCCCCCTTAACGTTTTGTTGGAGGGCTCTGCGCTCCGTATTTTTGATCATTGTTTTGATTTATTCGGTATGTAAATACTGTATTGTTTTTATGTTATCGTACATTATTTTTGATAATGTTGAATAAGATGTTTCATTTTCAATAGGGGCAACGGTTCATAAAGTTGATGATCGAATTTTAAGGACTATATTAGTAGGCACTCACAATTTCATAATAGAAGCATTAAATATTTTGATTTTATGATATATTTTGAATGTTGGTTAACATGTCCCTTTGGGACGTTTTAATAGGCACTCACATCATAATTCCGACTCTAATTCATTGTGAATTTTTATTATGGCGATAAATTATAATAATTATTATTAAAAGACTGTTTTGTTTGGGCGATCCGCTTCTAAGCTCTCCCTTTTCCCCCAACGTATTGTTGCACTTTGCGCTCCATCTTTTAGTGCTAGTTTTATAATGTTCTTTTTCTTATATTTTATTTTCGATGTTCATTTCCATGTTATTGTACATTGTTCATAATAATATTGAGTCATATATTTCGTTTTCATCATATTCTTAATAGGGAAACTGCAATATATTTTCAATATTAGTTAACATGTCCCTTAGGGACGTTTTAATAGGCACTCACGCCGTAATTTCTACTCTTTAATTCATTGCGAACATCTATTATTTTGATAAATTACAATAATTGTTATTAGAAGACCGCGTGGTTTTGTTGAAGCGCTGTGCTCCTAAGCTTTCCCCCCCCCCCCCCCCCCAAATTTTGACTATCGAATTTCGATTATCTAGAATCGTCGCACTGAGAAAAAAAAATCGTTGAAGTAACTAAATCGACGGTCACGGGCGGCGGAACAAATTTTTAGTTAGAACAAAAAAAAATTTGCTTACTTCAAATACATTTTGGTCCATTGATGCAAATGTCTGTTGAATGAATTTTTATTTAGAACAAAAAAAAATTTGCTTACTTTAAATACATTTTGGTCCATTGATGCAAATGTCTGTTGAATGAATTTCAAATCTTATCGAACGTACTAAAAATTTGTTTCGCCGCCCGTGACCGTCGATTTAGTTACTTCAACGAATTTTTTTTTCAGTGCGATGTTAGCTCCATAAAGTAACTCGCCTGCAACTACTGTTTGATCTAAAACATCATTTTACTTTATCCTACGACGAATTCTCTCATCAGCTGTCGCGTTGGAAGTCACGAGACTCGTGACGGTCAAGAGAGATAAAAATAAAATAAGTTTTTGGTTATAAATTAACACAGTGTTCATTTACGACTGGTAAATTTAATATTGTTTGAGCTTTCGTTAATCGTTTTGATTACAGCTATTCTTGTCATAAAAATAATTATGTTAATATTACTTTTACATATTTTGAAACGAATTGATATTTCTCGCGATTTCTCTTAATTTTATTTTAGATTATTATTATCATCGCAAAAGATTTCGATCGTATTTATTTTCTCTAATCCTTGGGGGGGGGGGGAGGGGAGGGGCGTAAGGAATCAAGGCTCGAAGAGATTTCAGCAGAATCGAATTTTAGATTATTCTTTTCCTTTTTTTCTTTTCAAAAAGTTTATTTTGAAGATCCCTCAGATTTGTAATCTTTCATGCAGCGCGTTACGGTACGCTTAGAAAGTTAGACCCTTCATCATTGGGATTCAAAGTCTTTTTAAGTCTGTAGGAATAAGTTCTCGTGAAGCGAGGCGCCCAATTAAAAGAAAAAATAGAATTTATGGCGGCTTGTAAAGCGAGAAAGGAGATCATTGAAATTTTATTGAAGGGAACCGTCTATGCCGCAGAGATAAAAATATTTTTCTTATTAAGACTCGACCGGATTTAGGAGGGACCTAAGAAAGAATGAGAAAAAATGTAAAAGGAGGATTTAAGCGCTGTCTAACCCAATAAAATGCTGAAGACGCATGAAATGCAGGTTCAGTCGTTAGCGTGGTTAGTAAGCAGAAAGAAAGTTATGATGTTAAATCGAAGGCAACTTCGTAATTTAAGTAATGAGAGTTCATGCGCAGATTAGACGCTGTAAACGCGTCGATTGTCGTATAATGTTGACGCAATTTACATAAGTACGGAAGAAAGTTATGATTGATTCACGAAACTTGATATTCAATTTGCAGGTCGATTCTTGACCCTCCCCATTCCCAATGGCCACCTCTGTGACGTCACGTTACAATTTATATTAGTTGTTTTTTTTTTATATTTAGCGCTATAAAATGTTTTTTTATCTAGCGCTATAAGCTGCTTTTTATCTAGCGCTATGAGCTGTTTTTTATGTTTAGCGCTTTAACTGCTTTTTTCAAGCATTATATGTTGCTTTTGTTTATCAAGCATTATATGTTGCTTTTGTTTATCAAGCATTATATGTTGCTTTTGTTTATCAAGCATTATATGTTGCTTTTGTTTATCAAGCATTATATGTTGCTTTTGTTTATCAAGCATTATATGTTGCTTTTGTTTATCAAACATTGTATGTTGCTTTTGTTTATCAAGCATTATATGTTGCTTTTGTTTATCAAGCATTATATGCTGTTTTTATAGCGAGCATCATATGCTGCTTATTGTGTATAGTCTTTATTTACGACTAGTAAGTATTAGTATATTACGATACGAGTGCGATGAAACGTTTTCTGACGAGTGTTAGTTTGCAGCATGAGCCGAAGGCGAATGCTGCAATCACACGAGTTGAGAAAAAGTTTATCGCACGAGTTTCATATAATTTTTTGAATGTTCATTAATCGTTTTGATTACAGTTATTCTTCTCATAAGAATAATTACGATACCATTCTTTTATATGTATATATTTATATTAAATTGTGATGCTAAACAATCTGTAAAATATTGTTGTTTTTTAATAGATATTGTATATATTTTGATCACTGAACCATATATAAATATTTTAATTTTTCAAATATAAACATTTACCATAAAATACGAAACCATAATGGTTTATGATCACTATAAACGCTTTCATATACATTTATTTTTATATCCTTATTTGTACTGAAGCATAAATCTATCATTGTGTTATTATCAGTAGTTATTGCATCATTTTTTAATATCAAATGAAGATTTTTTGATTCCATAAATTTAAGCAAAGCAATTGTTAAATTTGAAGTTATATCATGAATATTTATATTGAAATCTCCAATTATAATTATATTTGGTGTATTTTCTTTTTCCATAGCGTAAATAACTGAATTTATACTATTTTTAAAATTATTAAATGTGAATTTTGGTGATTTGTAAATAGTAATAATAGAATAATTATTTAGTACTAAACCGGTCGTAATCATATAACTATTTTTTTCTCTGTTTGTACGAGTATAGAAACATCTTATCATGTTAGTTGGTACTGATTTGATGTATGTTACACTTCCGAAAGCTTTTCTTATATTTCCTGTACAATCTGTTCGTTGAATTATCTTATAATCATGCATATCAAGATTATCTTTAGATAGTGTCCAAGTTTCTACGAAACTTAATATATCACAATTTTGAATACTTTTATCCGTTTTTATTAAATCAAAATGTTTATGTAAGCTTCGAACATTTTGATACATAAATAATAAACTGTTCGTGTTAGGGCCATTAATAGTTGGAAATTCGAGGCATAGTTTTAAAGAATTATTTTCTCTTAATCGAAGCATTTCAATTTGAACTTTATCATATTCATTAATACTAAGTGGTGCATTATATTTACCTTGGATAAATAATCCATTTGCACTTGTTGCTCTACTGAATGCAACATATAACATTCGTCGATCTATTCGTCCTGTTAAATTAACTAATACATTATCATATGTAGCTCCTTGTGACTTATGAATGGTTATTGCTTCTGCAGGGGTGATTGGAAATTGTTTTCTACATAACTGTATATTTGAAGTTTTTGTTAAATTCATTGTTCTAATAGTTTGTTCTATTGGTGTTAAATCAAGGGGAATATTATCAGACTTCATTTGTTGTAAATACTCCGATCTTGTCAAACTACCGATTTTTGAATCTTCAAATTTTTAAAAAACTCGTATAGGTACACGGACACGATTCCTTGATTCGTCTAAATAAAATCCATATGATATATGTTTTAATCTTCCACATGCTCCATTAGTTAGACCATCTTCTGTACGAATATTTAGAGTTAGCATGTATCTGGCCCCTACTTTCAAAACAAGTTTACTGGATAGACCGTAAGTTTTATTCGTTGCTATAGTTTTTGAATATTTAAGCATTTTTTTTTTATTTTCAATACTATTATCTCCTAAACAATAATCGACGGATTTATTAATAAATCCTTCTGTTTGCAATGAATTTAAGAAATGAATATTGTAATTGTCTACTAAGGCATTTGTTGAATATAATTTCATACTATCTTTAGGAATAACTATATCAGTAGTTAGCTTATTGCATTGTCTGGATTTGAATATTTCATCATCCACTTTTGTCGTTTTCCCTAAAGCTAAATTATTCAAAGCTTCAGCAAATGTTTTGTCTTCTTTTTGTCGCATTATTTCTGTTAATTCATAAATTTGAAATTTCGACCATAAATACGCACCTTGTAATATTCCAAGTGGATTATTTTCACATTCGAATATCCATCCATCCATAACGGGTTTTAATTGATTGAAATCACCCAATACTATAAATGATTTACCTCCAAATAATTCATCCGTTTGAAATATTTGTTGTAGTCGTTCATTTATTTGTCCGAATATTCTTCGTCCAGTCATGCTTATTTCATCAATAATAAAAAGTTTGACGTTCATTAATTTGCACGCAAGAGTATTAGCTGTGTCTGCACTTAATCGATTCATTGAAATTTGGTTTACAGGTAGACAAAAGGCTGAATGGAGAGTCATTCCGCCTATATTAAATGCCGCTTTTCCAGTTGGGGCACATTTTACAATGACCAAATCATCGGGCTTGTTATTAACATTCATATAAAGACGTAATATCGATTGCGTCAAAACATTAATTAATAAACTTTTGCCTACTCCTGCTCCACCACTTATGAAATGATAAAATGGATTACTTTGTGTTTTCAATCTATGTATCAAATCAATGTGATATCGATATTGTTTTTCATTCAATAATGTTAATAATTTATAATATTCTTCGTCTTCCATCAATTTTGGAACAATGAAAGTCTCTGCAATTTTACCCGGTTCATTACATATTTCGAGACCAATATCTGCTTTTGTATTTCCAAGCTCGTGAATTGCAAATTCTCTAGGTACAGTAGGTATATCTTTATCGTGATGTATGTTATTGCTTTCCTGATTATAATCATTTTCTATTGCTTGTAATATTTCATCATAATTAATAGATTCATTGTGAACATATTTTTTCCTGTTTTTTTGTATGATATCTTTCGAAGTTTCAAAACATTTCCGATCAACGTTAATTGGTTCATTTTCCCGCCATGGTTTGAATAATAATAATTGTTCTCTGTAATAATTAGTTTCATCTTGATGGATATTGTATCTCCGGTACCGAATGATTTTATGTTTTACTCTTGTCTTCATGTAGCCGGCATTATTTAATAATGTTATTATCTTATCTGGTTCGTTGTTTTCAATTTGTTCATTTTCTTCATCATCATCTTCATTGATATTTTCCAAATCAGCGTTACCTGTATCGGTTTTGACAGATTTTTTATATTTTGAATATTGATACAAAGAGGCAAAGTCTGCTAAGCATGTATCTTCCATTACGGTTGGACGTAATATATAATAATCAAGTAAACCTTTTTGCACTATATCCGTCGATTCAGGATCTAGTTTTTGTAATTCATCGCGTGATTTTAAAATTTTTGTTCTCTCTTCTAATGGTACAGTATTAATGTAAATAGAACTTCTTGAGCAATAAGACATAGGTATTGATAATAAATGATAAATTACTTCTTGTGCTGAAATTTCACTTTTGTTGATAAAACAATTGGCAATACTTCTCATTTTCTTTTGTAAACTGTTATTACCTTTTTTCACTAAATCAGAACATTCTTTCAATGCACTTGCCATTCCCCGTTGTGACTTATTGATGTAATTTACAATATACGATGCACAAGCGTATGGATCTAAGATAAATTGGATGTCCATATTCGCTTTATGTAAACTTAATATTGTTTCGTTAAAAGGGTTAATTTTAATATCACATACATTTCTTTTTAATAACACCATTGGTCGTTTAATATGTGTTTGAATAATTGTAATGTATTCATTTTCTGTCATTGATAATTGTCCTAAAAATTCTTCAAAGGTCATGTCTTTATATGATTCTAAATTTTTACTTATTTTATCTAATGTAGTTCTTATAAACTTGAATTGGTTATATAATTTTTTTTTATTTTTAACATTATGCTCATTCAATGGTTCTATAATAGTAGTATTTTTCATTGGATAATGTGGTACGTTATATTTACAAACGGGCAAATTGTTTTCAATTTTTTTACATTTTTTAGTGTGCTTATGTATTTGTAATGGAATTAATTTTTCAACCGATTTACGTTGTGAATCACAAGTTATTATTTTGTCTATAAATAATTCGCATTTTCTTTTAGAATTTGTAATATCGGGGTTATACTCAGGTGCATTATTTAACCAAATTAATGCATGTAAGTGTGGACTACCTCGATGTTGAAATTCAATTCTGTAATACATATCCTCAATGGGTGAAGTTGCGAAAGGACTACTTGCGGATTTTAAAAATATTAGTATAGATCTTATTCGATGATCAAAATATCTTGAGCAAGTAACTGGATCTGATTGAATTAGTTTGGCTTTATCTTGCCATGATAATTTGTTTATGAATTCGTTAGTTACGTTTTTATTGTAAAGAACATTGTAAAGTATTCGTATCAAGTCATTCCATTTAGTTTCGGCAGCGGACAATGTTAAAAATATTGTCGGTGTTCCTAATTGCCGAATCATCGCCATTACAGTTTTCTTTTTTTGTTCCCAAAAGGCAGGACTGGATCTATCAACCTGTAAAAATCTTATACAATCATTTTCTTGAATTAGTTTATCAATATAATTGTTATCTAAAACATTTTTTGCCGTTACATTGTTAGTTTTGCGTTTCATTCGTAAATAAATTTGTATTAATGATACTAATTTTTGTAATCTTACTCTAGTATAACTAATGAATAGTTTAGAGATTTTCTTTGCACATCTTCGATCGTACATTCTAATTTCAGATTTAGCTCTATCTGCAATAGATATTTTACGAAAACCCAATTGTCGACTCTTACCATCATAAATAGTAGGAAACGCTAATACTTCGAAATCTTCATCATTTAGTAATGATATAGGAATTTGATTTTCGCCTGGTGCAATTTTTATTCCGATATTATTGATACATTCTGGTTCTAATAATGTTTCTTCACCTCCTGGATTAATGGGATCATCTTCTTGTTCTTCCCAATGAATGCAATTATGTTTTGTTTTTAATGAATTTTCAGTTTTTACTTTATTATTTGATTCCATCGAACTTTTTTTAATATTATCGAAAAATTTTGTCTGCATTATATTAATATCTTCATCAATATTTAGATTATCCAGAAGATCTGGATCTTGAATCCATTTCTCGTTCAATGTTATTTTATGTTTGATATATAGATCAGTGGTAATTAAATATTTAACTGCCTCTAAAATTTTGGCGGGTCTAATAATTTGATAATCATAGAAATGTTTATCTTGCATGCGCCTCATAAGGTGAACATGAATAGTGTCAATTTCATTTGAATTTCGTGGAAGATTTGAAACGAATGAATTTATATTAACCGGAACATTAACGCAATTTCCTTTAATACCATATTGTTTTTCAAACCCTAGAGTTCGAATTTGTAGAAATGGTAATCTAGGAGATATAAATCTTTCTTCCATGATCGATAAGTTTTGTAAGCTATCGTGAACTTTTGGAAATTCTAAACCATTAATCAGTGCTAATTTTGGCATATTTTTATTAAATAAATTTTTTTGACATGTCCAGCAAAGTTGTATTTCGTTGTTTGTAGTTAAAATTTTACATATATTTTTCCAATCAGGATGAATGTTGTGTTTTGATGAAATTTGTTCATGGGTAAAAACTCTTATTGATTTTTTGAACCATAATCCACCACAACATGAACATACATGAATAGGTCCCTCAGTAATAGATTTTTCATACACTTCAATTGCTTTATTCTTATTTGTTAGATTAATTAACTCAATTTCTTTAATATTTGTTCTTCGTAAATATCGTACACAATTGTTTTCATATATTTTATTCATATGTACTTTTGTTATCGAAACAATTCTAATTGTTCGTTTTAATTTAATTTCTTGCCACATATTCAATTTTCTTATTGATCGGTAATTTTGTTTTTTTTTCTTTCTTTGAAATTGATGTACAATATTATTTTCTTGTTTAATTTTTTTGATACGCCATTGTTCCCCAATTGTATCATATAAATCATCGTCAATTATATTTTGTATTTTTCGTTTTAAGTTATATTTTCTGCGTGATTGTTGTTCTTTGTTTTTATAATCAGAATCGTTAATTCGGAAATTTTTGCGTCTTAATGTGAATTTTTTCTTTTCTTTTAATGTGTCTTCATTGTTTGCACGTAAAGTTCGCTTTCTATTTATGTCTTTTATTTTTTCTTCTTGTCTAAAATTGATATTAGATCGTAATTTTTCTTTGCGACTTTTGTCTTTCAATTTTTTATTTAATAAAAGGAATCGTTTTTTATGTGGAATATGAGATTCTTGGTCAACTACTACTGGAGAATAGATTTGTTGAATTTTTCGTTTTCGATTACTGTCATTTGTTTGTTCTACTGTTTGATAGTTTTCATTTTTATTTTTATTCATCTGACGATTATTTTGTAATTTTTGAGAAATTTGTTGTTGCTTTTTTGCACTTATATTAAATTGTTTATCACATAAAATTTGGTTATCTTTTACATTTATATTTACATGTTTTTTTTTATTAATTTTGTGGTTAGTTTTTTTATTATTTTCTTTTTCGTTTGAGAATTCATTTACTTTAACGTTTTGATTTGCAATCTTCATATTTTGAATTCTTTTTGATCTTCGCAATATTTCTGTATTTTCTTCATTTATTGGTTCTTTACATAATTCTTTCTGTTGATTTATATTTTTGTTTTGTTTCTTAGTTTGTTTTGTTTTTTCGTTTTGATTTTTTTGTTTTTTAATTCGTTTAGATTTTTGAAGATTTTGAATTCTGGATTCTAAATTCATTTCCGAAAATTGTTGTGATAAGACTGGCATAGATGTATTGTTAGAATCGTGGTTATTTCCATTTTGGCAACTTTTTATTTGTTTTGCTGATTTGTTCGCGTTGGCATTATTACGTTGAAGCTGCATATTTTCAATTCTTGTTGATTTTCGTAAAGTTTTGTCTTCATTTTTTTGAGATTGATTTTCGTACGATTCTTGTTTCTTTACCGAAGCCTTTGTTTGTTTGTTTGTTTGTTGATTTTGATCATCTAAGCTGATTTGTGATAGTTGCTGTGAAAGAGTTGGTATCGATAAGTACTCAGGGTTTTGTTCGATTTGTGATTTATTACAATTCGTGGGTGTTTGCGATGATTTTTTAACATGCGTTGAAATATTCGCTTCGATCGCAGATTCGTTTTTTTCTAAAATTTGGAAATGTCCTGCCTGTTTGTCACCAGAAAATAGTATTGTGATATATGATTCTCTTCGAAGTATTTTCCCTTGTTGAATAAGTTTGAGTGGATCGAGGTGCTCCAGGAAAATGATTTTGTCATCGATTTTTATGTACATACTGATTCCTTTTTCATATCGATATGTAAACATTGCTAATTCAAAATCTGTACCATAGTTGCCATCGGTATTCATATATTTATAGTATTGATCTCGATTTTCGAATTTGTACTCCGGGTTCGTCATAGACCACAATTCTTTATGTTTTTCCCAATTATCCCACGCATACTGAACTACATTTTTTCTGATTTCTATATGTCTGTTTTCATGTTTGTATAAACCATAAGATAAACTCCTGAACAAACAATTGCCATCTCCACGTATATGGATAGTTTTAAATTGCCTATTATCCATGGTATTAATCAATTTTTTGAATCAAACGTATATTAATATTTTTGTACAAATAGTTATGTTTGATGTTGGATCTGTTATTTTTTTAAAATGCGCTTTAAGTTGCTTTTTATTGTATAGCGCTAATGCTGAAATAAACAATTGTATTATTTATGAGTACACCTTATTCTTGGGCGTACAATCAATATTTTTAAACTGTGAGTTGATAAAAATTGTAATTAATTAATTAAAAAAATGTTATAACGATTGATAAAAGATGTTATAATCTTGATTGATTTGATATAATTTGTTTAAAAAAAAAAATTGATGATGGAAATATATTTTTTATTTTATAATGTATTTGTTTAATACTTTTTGTAAAAATATTCACCCCGTAGTATCTGATTGGATTGGAATTCCGTAGAAAACTTCTCCGTAATCCTATCTGTGAATTCTGTAAGTAAAAAAAATCTGTTCGTAAGTTTCTAAATTCCAAAAATCGCCATTTTGCAGCTGACTCGACTGCTCTCTTAAAAAAAAATAATTTTTGTAATGAAGAACAATTCGTGTTCGACAAATGTGCCAAATTTCAGGTTAATATTGCGAAACGTTTTGGAGTTATTAACTATTTACATCCGAAACTCGAAATACATACATAAGCATTTTTTGTGAATACGTATAGCCATAAGAATTGGGTATATATAATTGTATACGTATAAATAAAATCACGTGTAAAAATTTTCATTCTGCAAAAATAAAAATGGTGCTAATAGTATGCGTATTCATAGTTAATATATGCTCAAATATTTTGACTTTATTTCACGCAGATTACCTAATTCATGTATACGAAAACAAAGCTTCTTTTCTGATGAAGAAAAATTTAATAAATTCAAAGTTTTTCAATATTAAATTCGTGAAATAGTTGAAAATAAGTTGAAAATGTAATGATTACTATACACACAATAATCTGACGATGAAGTTGAAGTTGGATTGCAGGTTGAAGTTGGACTGTATCAATCAGAAACTGCGTTCAAACTATTCAATTTCTTCACTGAATTTGAAAATAATTATACTTTAGAACGTTACTTAATAGTAATTGAAAAGAAAATAAATTTGTTTTTATGTTCTTCGAGATTGATGCGTCGATATACTTAATGTTTCATTGATGGGATAAATATAAACAGTTTTGCCAATTCATATTTATCTTTGAAGGCTTTTTCTTTTTCAGGTTGCCAACATTTTTTTTTTTATTGAGAAATTCTCATTTTTTTGAAATTGTATTTTTAATAGCGTTAACTTCAAGGAGGTGTTGAAAGCGCGATCGATGCTCGCGATCATTTTGTAATTTGTCGATAATTATATATTTATATTATATATGATTCGATATCGCGTAGTGACATGTAATTCTTTTTGGGATTATGCGTGCTCGATGTGCTCTCGTCAAGTATGTTGTCGAAATTGACAATTTCCTTGAGGCATAAAACAAATGAATATTCGTCGTCAAGTTGAAATTGAACGAACGAGATCGCCTTATTTGAAATATAAAAATTCAGGTTCTTTCATTTGTGGGTTTGTATGTATGTGACTGTGTTTGCAATATAGTTTGTGATATTATTGTAGATCTCGATGAACACGAGAAACATGATTGATCAATTTGAAAAGAGAATTTTTTTACACAATCAACAAAACACATTTATGGTATTGTGAATAAAACGTAAATGTATAAATATCATACTTTACGATATTCAAAACTGCCCTTTTACTTTCATTGTTTACTCACTAGACATCTTTTTTCAGAATGATGATGATCAGTATCAGATTGGATATGATGTTGGCTCGTTTCCTCAAGATTTAAGTTATACACCGTTTGACAGTAAAGGCGACGGTTCGGCTAGCCTTCTAACTGAAGAACAAAACTCTAGAATTCTTTTAATAGGTCTAAAAAGGTTGTCGACATTTTTTTCTTTTGTTGTTTTACGATATTTGAAACTACCCTTTTACATTCATTATTTACTCACCGGATATGTTTTTTCAGAATGACGATGATCAGTATCAGATTGGATACGACGTTGGCTCGTAAGCTATACACCATTTGACAGTAAAGACAACGGTTCTGCTAGCTTTCTAGCTGAAGAACAAAAGCCTAGAATTCTTTCAATAGGTCTAAGAAGATTGCAGACATTTTGTTTCTTTGTCGTTTTAAGCAAGGAAATTGGATTAGAAATTGAAAAAAAAATTTGTTCACTCTTGAATTCCTAGGAGGAGCAAATCATTAATACAGAAAGTGGTCTTTCACAAAATGTCGCCTAATGAGACAATTTTTTTTGGAAAGTACCAATAAAATTATCAAGGATGACATCAGCAGTTCGAGCTTTGTGCAGTTTTAAATATGGAACTTTTTGGAATAGATTGACTTTTTCGATCCCACCTTTGACAGTGATATGATATTCAGAGGATGCAGCATTCTTGTATTCGTTATTGACATTCAGAATAATTATATGGAAGCTCTGAATAAACTACATCTCAACGCTACAAAAGTCGAGAAGATCAATCAGACTATCAAATTTGAAATTTTCATTCATAAAATCAATGAACTCTCCAACGAATTATAAGATGGAGAATCAGAAGGATATTTATACAAGGGTAAACGATGATTTGGGAGATTCTGGTAAATTTTATTGATCTTTGATAGTATTTAATTTCACGTTGTAGCTGTATGCATTGCGATGCAAAAGAAATGCATTTTCATGAAGCTGCAAACAGTTTAACGTAATAGCTTTAATGTAGTTTAAGGTAATAGCTTTTCATGCAGGGAATAATTGCTAAAACTATATTTTTTTATGTTTCGATTTAATAATCGAATATTGGAATATTTTATTGGAAGATGTTTTGTAAAAACGTCACATTGACGTTGGATTTACAGTAATTGACGTCTTCGCCTTGTACATTGTATAATAGCAAATTGAAGATCCTCAATGTTATAGCATGAGGATCATTTATTTTTAAAGCAACATTTTTTTTTATGTGTATCCTTGTTCGTCGTTACCTTGTATATATTTAATTGTTGAAGTTTTTTGTGTAAATTCTAGAAAAGAGAGAAAAAAATATTCATTTTTTGGACAAACAAAGAATCGACTAATATGAAATGATTTACTCATAATGATAATTGAGAATCATGTTTTTATTTATATATTAACGTTTAATAATCACAATAGTTAATGTTTTAATGATGTTTTATTACCATTGACAATGATTTTCTATTGTATGTTTGGCAAAAATGTTTCATTTGCAGCGTCAGGGGTAACGGTGCTCTGTTTTCACATCTATGACTATTTCTTTGATAATATTTAGAATATACTTGATTGGATTGATGAAGAATATATGGAGATTCAAGCCAAGCTTTAACATTTGATCAAATTTGTTCATTGTTGCGATAATATAGGTCTTTGGAGAAAAATCAAAGATTAATATAATCTTAAAAAACTTTTTAATACATTTTTTTTCTACAAGTATGAATATTATGAAAAAGTAATGGTATTTTTTAAATATTTCTTCCAATCTATTTTAAAATAAAATAGATAATGAAAATTTAAGCTAGTAAGCAATAAATTTTTTGAATTTTCTTTGCCAATATTTTTTCAATTTTTTTAAGAACAATCATAATTTTTTATTTTCAAAATAAATTCAGTGGTTTTTAACTTATTTGTTTGTGAAGAATATTTATGAATTGGTTGATTTTTTTTGCATAATAAAAAAATTTTCATACGGGTGCACATCGTTTAATTGCTTCGTAACCTTAGACCTTATATTACATGGATTGAGCATAGCAGGAGTGGGGGTGAAGCCGAGAAGAGCGTCGCTATCTTTGGAGAAATAAGTCTAAACAGTTGACTTCACGAAGCTAGAGATCTCGTGATCTAGCGTAACTATTGGCAATCGCGTATATGTGAATCCACCTTAATAATATCAACCTAGCCTATCTTTCCGGAGTTGTTATTCTATGTCGAAAAAATGGCGGAAAACGCGAATGCGGTAAGTACAAAGTCAAATAATTCTTTTCTTATTTTTTAAAATAATATAATTTATTTGAAATTTATCAATAATTATTGCTTAAAATAATTTTTGTTATTTTTTATAGCTTGATTATGTCGAAGAAATTGAGGCTAATGAAGAGGTTAGTGGACAAGCGGATAACACAGTGGGAGTAGTGGAACGTACGTATTTTGTTTTTTGTTTAATATTTTTCAATATTATTCGATTTTTTAAGATTCAAATATGGTAAACGGCCCAGTTATTGCCTTTTCTAGCTCGGCAATATCGAGTTTTGACTATTTATTCATGCGTACTATAGCCAAATCGAAACCTAATAGTTTCAACATGTGCATTAAAGCGCCCCGAAGGAGATTCACTGATGGTTATGAAAGTGAAATAATCAAGATTTATTATTAGTACATTACGATACGAGTATGAATAAACTTTTTCTGATGACTGTCAGTTTGCAGCAGGAGCCGAAGGCTCCTGCTGCAATCACACGAATAAGAAAAAGTTTTTCAAACGAGTTTCGTACAAAATTTTATTGCATGACTGCGTACAATGCCCAATTTAAGCACACGAAGTGTGCTTTGTATTTTCTGTATTTTTATTATTTTTATAATCTGTATTATTTTTACTATTATTATTATTTTTATAATCTGTATTTTTGTATAAAAGCGAGTAGCATCAGTTCTATGTGACTTTGAAGTCATTACACAGCGTTTGTTTTTGTTTGGTTTATGTAGGTGGCCTTAAAATATGCATAGATATGAGCAAATTGAAATTGAAATTTTATTTTTGCATGGTATATTTCATAATTTTTTTTCTTTATTTCTGGATGGTCTCTACTTTATCGATCTTCTTCCGTCATAATACGATTAAATAAATGTATTGAATAATAAAAAAAACAATAATAATAATAATAACATGAATTTGAAAATGTTTTGAGTTTAACATAATTTTTTTTTTTTAAATATATATATGTATAATTTTTTTAAAAACTTCGTCATTTATTATTAATATATGTTCAAAAAATTATCGTATAATAATATTAGGTCTATATAAAAAATTTGTTTTACATTACAGAATCAAATCGACGTACGCGAGCGGGTCGGCGTATACAACGAGTTATGCAGCATCAATGTTTGCATATATCATATTTGCTACATGCGCTTGCGAATCCGTTTCCATGGCGCAATAATCAAAGAAGGAGAAGTTACAGTCGTGGAACTCGTCGCATCAGCAACAATAATGCTGCTC
Organism: Alloplasta piceator; assembly: GCA_946863875.1. Classification (NCBI taxonomy): domain Eukaryota; kingdom Metazoa; phylum Arthropoda; class Insecta; order Hymenoptera; family Ichneumonidae; genus Alloplasta; species Alloplasta piceator. The sequence goes on from OX333079.1 coordinate 27,201,197, forward strand.
GAGGTCGCGCCAGCAACAATAATGTTGCTCGAGGTCGCGTCAGCAACCATAATGCTGCTCGAGGTCGTGCCAGCAACAATAATGTTGCTCGAGGTCGCGCCAGCTACAATAATGTTGTTCAAGATCTCATAATTCAATCACAGTCGTATAATAATGCTGTTCAGCAACAGCAGTTTGCAGCTGCAGGGCCAGCTCCTGTTATTGAAATTGATGGCAATCAATACGTGCTTGCGCACAACAGAGGATTTCCTCAACGTACTCGGGGCCGAGTTTTCCGAGGACGTTATTATAGAAATACTGGGGTCCGTACTGTACAAGTCGATGAGACAACTGTCTATCAAAACCGTATCGAGGAAGAAATAGCAGAGCAGAGTAACAGTAATACTGCAGTTCGCAACGACCAGGCGGTTGTGACAAACATCCGACCATGTCCTCAAAACCGTACTGAGGAAGAGGTCGCAGAAGATATCCTTTTAAATGATGACGCCATGGATATTTAAAAAAAAAAGAGAAATGAAAAAGAAATTCATTTTATTGAAAAATTTTGATCATCATTTATTTTTTCATTATTATTCATATTTTCAATTTTATTCATTATGAAGTAAATTTAAGATTAAAATAATTTCGTTTAAGATAATTCTTCTTTATTTAAAAATGTATCATTATAACAGAAATAACATAAATTGAAAATAAATTTATTTTCTTTTACAATTGGTTTTTTTCTTTCTTTCGATGCGTTGTTACCACGTTTTTTTAAAAATCATACCTCTTATAAACTGCTAGATAATTCAAGACGCTCAGAAATTCTATGATTGTGGTAGTTGTAAATATAATGTACGTTTTTGAATTATTTTTTCAAGAAATTCGAAATATTAGATTTCAATAATGCGATATGTTCGATGTAGATTTAAATTCCGTGCTACTTTTTTTTGTATTTTTTTTCTCTAATGCAATTTTTCAATGACAAAGTACTTTAAGACTCTTCTCTATCGACAAAAATAACATATTTTTCAGAAGTTTGTGTATTTTTAGACCATCGGTTTAGAGAATATATCCTGAATGGGACGAAAAAAAAAAGAAAAAAATAGTCCATGGTTTTTTCATGGGTTATATTTTTAGCAGTTTTTTATATTCGAAAATGGAAACGTATAAAAAATGTATTTTCAATATAGCGATTTAGAAAGTAATGTAAATTTTTTCTTTTTGTCGCACACATCTGTGCTCCTCAAGCGATCTGAATGCAAAGTGTGCAGTGGTTTGTTTTTATCTTGTTCAAGAAATAATTAATTTGCTTGTGGAATATTTGTGGAGCATTTTAAACCGGATAACAGCATGATTGTAAACTCTATACGCGCTGTTGAGTCATTCTGTCCACGCAATTTTAAACATGATGAGTTTCGTGGTAAAAAAAAAAGAGATTTCGAGAATTTTAATGTTACATTGATGCATTCTTGCATTTATTCCCCACATGAAAAGCTATTACTTTAGGCTATTTGCAGCTTCACAAGAATGCATTTCAACAATTAAAGATGTACAAGGTAACGACGAATACACATTAGAAAAAAATGTTTTTTTTTAAATAAACGATCTTTATTACGCTATAACATTGAGGATCTTCAATTTGTTATTATACAATGTTCAATGTAAAGACGTTGATTACTGTAAATACAACGTCAGTGTGTCGTTTTTACAAAATATTTTTCAATTAAATATTCCGATATTCGATTATTAAATCGAAACAACAAAAAAAATACAACGTCAGTGTGACGTTTTTACAAAATATTTTTCAATCAAATATTCCAATATTCGATTATTAAATCGAAACAACATAAAAAAATATGGTTTTTGCAATTATTCTCCGCATGAAAAGCTATTACGTTAGACTATTTGCAGTTTCACGAAAATGTATTTCTTTTGCATCGCAATGCATGTAGTTACAACGTGAAATTAAATACTATCGAAGATCAATAAAATTTTCCAGAATTTCCCAAAACATCGTTTGCTCTTGTATGAATATCCTTCTGATTCTCCATCTTATAATCGTTGAAGAGTTCATTGATTTTGTCAATGAAAACTTTAAATTTGATAGTCTGATTGATCTTGTAAGCTTTTGTAGCGATGAGATGAAGTTTATTCAGTGCTTCCATATAATCATTCTGAATTTCAATAACGAATACAAGAATGCTGCATTCTCAAAACCGTAGTGAGGAAGAGAAAGAATCTGTTTCAGAAAGTTTCATATTTGAAACTGCACGAAGCTCGAACTGCTGATGTCATGCTTGATTTTTTTATTGGAACTTTCCAAAAAAAATGGTCTCATTAGGCGACATTTTGTGAAAGACCATGCACTTTTTGTATTAATGATTTGCCACTCTTAGAAATTCAAGAGTGAATAATTTTTTTTTCAATTTCTAATCCAATTTCATTGTTTAAAATAACAAAAGGAAAAAAATGTCGGCACCTTCTTATGCCTATTGAAAGAATTCTAGGCTGTTCTTTAGCTAAAAGGCTAGCAGAACCGTCGTCTTTACTGTCAAACGGTGTATAGCTTAAATCTTGGGGAAACGAGCCAACGTCGTATCCAATCTGATACTGATTATCGTCATTCTGAAAAAAGATGTCTAGTAAGTGAACAATGAAAGTAAAAGGGCAGTTTTGAATATCGTAAAGTATGATATTTTTGCATTTGCGTTTTATTCACAATAACATAAATGTGTTTTGTTGATTGTATAAAAAAATTCTCTTATCAAATTGATTAACCATGTTCCTCGTGTTTATCGAGAATCTACAATAATATCACAAACTACATGTATTGCAAACACAGTCACATACATACAAACTCAAAAATGAAAGAACCTGAATTTTTTTTCGTTTGATTTAAAGTTGAAGAGCATATATTAATTTTATTGACACAAGTTACCCTGAATGTTTTTACATCTATTTATTTTATATACTTACGAATTTCGTATCTGAGACTACTGATACTTTAAACTTTGTTGGTTTTATTTATTTTCTCAACTTTGTCAACATTGAGATATTATATTTCTCAACAAAAAGCAAGACATCATGAAGCATTTCTTCTTTATCTGTGTTGTTGTTGTTCGTCATGGCTCTTTATATCTCAAATTGTTGAAGTTTTTCATACCTTTGAAGAGAGAAAAAAGTATTCACTTCAAAAAAATTTTTTTTGGACAAATGACAAAAGAATCATTTTTTAATTTATATTTTAATGTTCATTCATAATAATGTTTAATGTTTTAATAATAATAATTACCATCGGCAGTGATTTCTGTTGTAAGTTTTGGCAAATTTTGTAATACGTTGATTATGTTGCACATATATGGAGCATTTTTTTTTTGTTTTTCTAATTTCCATAGGCAATAATATTGGTTCGTTCATTGTTGGCATCATGCGTTGTTTTTTTTGTCACTTTTGTTTTGTAATTTTCAATTCAACAATTATTAAAAAAAAAACCGAGTATATTTGATCATGTTTGTCTGTAAATGTGTGGGTGTTAATTGATAATCACCCTCGATAAGAATTAACACAAATATGTTAATAAAATTAACTCTCAAGAACAGTATTATTAATAATAGGTTATAATGATGAGATAGTATGTTTTCGATGGGCATTACCATCAGTAACTCATTGTGACTATCGCTATCGTAAAGGTGAGATTTCATGAGGAGTGTGCAGCAGCAGCAGTTTAGTAACTTCCTAGGAAATTACTAAACTGCTGCTACTGCTCATAAAGGTTGGTTCATGTTTCGGCCGTAACGTAAGGTGAGGCTAAAGGCGACATTCGGTCCTCTCTCTCGCTCTCACACGACCCCTATCATCCTCTCTCTCTCGCACTCGCACGAAAAATGTCGGTATTTTTCTTCCCCTTAACTTAAAAAAGTTGAAAGTGTATATATAACTGCATAAACGCCACAAGGGCAATATATAATTTCAACTTTTTAAATTACTGCTAAATTAAGTTATGGCCCAAGCATAAACCAGCCTCAAAATATTCCAGGTTAACTGCTTCGTTCCTGCTCTGCTGTTTGGACGAACGGACCATGGATTGTGAAATCAGCGCGCTCTTACCCGCTGAGTAAGATACTCGAATCTACCTTACCTATGTAGTATTAATCACGAAATTGCCTACCACGGAAAAAAATATATAAGCAATCCGTATGTCTATGATTTATATGAAAGTGATAAGTTCTTGTTTATAGTCATTATAGGAATTTTGTTAGTGCGAAAGGGCCGAAAGGTAGCATTTTTTTTTCTTAAAAATATTGTTCATTTGCAAAAGTTTTTTATTTAACAGTGACTGATTGAATTCATACTTCGTGGTAAATTTGTTTATAATTATATATAATGTGTGATAATCATTGTGTGAGTTAGAGAAAAATTTGTTTGTGAACTTTCGAGGTCCAAGTGTATATGGACAAAAATAGTTGTTTTTTTCGTTGAAAATTCCTTTTTCTCTTCAAAAATTGTTAAATTAGCAGTGTCTAATTGGGTTCATACTTCGTGAAATATTTCTTCATAATCATCTACAAATATTGTAAGAGTTATAGAAAAATTCGTTCGTGAACTTTCAAGATTCAAGTATATATCGATAAAAATAACTATTTTTTCGTAATTTTTTTTTTTTTTTTTGCAAAAATCGTATACTTCACGGTGTCTGATTGGATTTATACTTCACGGGATACTTGCTTACGATGATATGAACATATTGTGCAGATAGAAAAATTCGTTCGTGAATTTTTGAGATCCAAGTGTATATGCACAGAAATAACTGTTTTTTTTGATAAAAATTGTGTTTACTTTGCTGAAATTCTAAACTTAATGGTGTCTGATTGGATTCATACTTCGTGGGCTATTTCTTTACAACCATATACAGACATTGTGTGAGTTAGAGGAAAATTCGTTCGCAAATTTCCAAGATCCAAGTGCATATATACCAAAATAGCATTTTTGGTCAAAAATGGTGTTTTTTGCAAAAATTGCATCCTTAATGGTGTTTGATTCGATTCATACTTCGTAGGAGGTTTGTTTATAATCATATACACGCATTATGTGAGTTGGAGAAAGATTCGTTAGCGAACTGTCAAGTTTTAACTACATATGGTCATAAAACGTCTTTTTTGCTTGAAAACAGGTATTTTTTTCAAAAATCTTTTTTCCACAGAATCCGTTTGGATTTAAACTTCTTGGGCATAGAGATTTCAACCATATACAACTACTGTCCGAAGGAAATTTAATTCTGTACAGCGGTTTCTGAGATCCGGGTCTGGACGGACATCCGACGTGATATTCGAGGCAATATTAATAGGCACTTTTGTCATAGATTGAGTGAGTGCCTAAAAATGGTTTATTCGAAGTATTGTCCCTCGCTATTTACACACTTTTGCCATCTCTCTGGCAATACATAAATACCGCGACGATAAAAAGACGCGTCTTCGGACCGAAACCATTCGTCCAACCAATTTTGTACTGCATCATAATTGGCCAAGTGTAGTTCACCCAAGACATGCGCCATCGACCGGAACAAGTGATAGTCTGAAGGGGCCATGTCTGGCGAATACGGCGGGTGCGGTAGCAGATCCCATCTCAGTGTTTTTATGGTGTCCTGGACGATGGAACTGCGGTGGCACGGAGCGTTGTCGTGCTGCAATATCACACGTTCGTGTCTCGTATCCCATTCTGGCTGTTTTTCGAGCAATGCGTAGCTCAAATTGATTAGTTGTTGTCGGTAGCGATGCCCATTGACAGTTGCGCCCGGTTTCAGCAGCCCATAGTACACGATTCCTTTCTGGTCCCACCAAACGTAGAGTCGATGTCGACTCTTCGCCAAGTGAAATCCACGATTTTCTGCGTTTGGGATTCTCGAAATATATCTACTTTTCATCGCCAGTAACAATTCGATGCAGGAAACTCTTTCTGTTCTGCCGCAAAAGCAAAATTTCGGAAGTGATTCTTCGATTTTCCATTTGTCTCTCAGTCAACTCATGCGGCATCCACTTTCCTTCCTTATGAATTGTTCCCATTGCGTGCAAACGTTTCGAAATACATTGCCGCGTCACATTTAATGCCTCGGCGAGTTGATCTTCTGTTTGAGTGTCATCTTCATCCAATAACGCTTGCAGATCGTCGTCCGCAAATGTTTGCGGTCTTCCCGAGCGCTCCTTGTCCCCAGTCTCAAAATCGCCACTTCTGAACCGCTTGAACCAATCTTCACACGTTGTTTTTTATGGTATATGTTCGCCGTAGGCCTCCACGAGTAACCGACGTGCTTCAGCTGCTGTTTTTTTAGGTTAAAGCAGAAAAGCAATGCTTCCCGCAAATGCTGTTTATTTGGCACAAACGTTGACATTTTCGAGGTTAGAAAAAAGGTCGTTGTGTTGCGATATTTGTTTATATTACGATTGGGTATTCTTGACAGATGTCCAAGCTACGAAGACACCCATTTTCAGATTTGTATGCCGACTACATGTGTCGCTAGCGCCATCCATGTGTGAAACCCGGAAACTTAGTTGCGCACCTAGTAAGTGAATAATGAAATCGAAAAACTTCAAAAACTTGTCATGTAAATATCTTGAAATTTTGATTATTTAATTATGTTTAAAAACTCGTTTTGTTTTCTTGGGTGGGGAGGAGCTTCACCCCCCTCCACCTTTAAAAGGGGCACCTCTGCCCCTTCACCTCGTCAGGGGACTGCTGCCCCTCTAACCCTCCGCTCGTGCGTGCGTCACATGAACGTGCGTCATAGTTCGGGAGTCAGCGACACTAATTTTTGACAGATTTAGGCAAGATTTATAATATCGTTTTTGTGTCGTATTAACGCTTTTTGAACATAAAATCAACTCCTGTAGACGCACCAGCGGGACAACGCTTATCAGCAGATTGTTTAAACAAGTGAGTGAATGTTAAAAATGTGCAAAGCTGAAACTTTACGTATTGTTTATTGACAGCCCATTATAGAAAAAAAAACTTCCTCCCACCTCTGTTGTCGAACGACGATCTCCTGCTATCGACGTAATAATGTAAAAAAAAAATGGACTTATATGGCAAAGCTAATAAAAAAAAATTTTACCATTCGTTTAATATTCAAGATAGTGGAAAAACATATGCCGCCAGCCATTGGACAGAACATGGAGTCGGCAGGAGGTAATAGCCAATTGTTGTCACAGCCAATTATTGTCCCGCGATTGAGGTGGCAGGAGTTCATTTTGTTGATGGGCTATATTATCACGACAAAAAACCAGACTTTCCCGAATATAGCAACGAAAAGTGTCGCCGGCTCCCGGACTATCACAACTTCTCCGTGCAAATTGGACGTATGTACAGCTAGTATCAGAACTAAGATTATTCGGAAGCGTGGTTTTAATCGTGTAATAATTATTCGACTGTTGTTAAGCTCGGAAACGTGGTTTCCTTATATAAAGTATCGTGTGCAACATGAGGGGGGGGGGGGGGCTTTTTACGTCCCACTTTCCCTCCTTGTCACACAATGTAATATTTTCAACTCTTTTTCATAGTTTTTAAGTTTTTCATAATGGTAAAAAAATTAATTTTGATACAAAAGTGGTAGGGGCGATAGATACATTGACGATTGTTGAAAAATCGATTGAGTAGAACTTGAGATATGTCAGCCGCGTTGAGAAAAGTAATTTTGAGAAAAACGTCTATAGTCGGATTTGCTCCGACAGACAGGCATCGTTGCTGCGTCAAGCTATAACTGCGTAAATTATTGGAATTCGAAAATTTCTTTTCGACGATATATTTTTGAGCTGCTAGTCTACTTAAGGGGGCTGAGTCAGTTAAATTCGTAAGAAAATGGATTTTTTTAAATTTCAGTTAAATGTTTTTTGAACCCTTTTGCACTTATTTGTACGGTGGTAAGCCGACATTTTCAAAAATGGCTGTTGAGAAATTGGCATTTCTCGAATCGGTCCCCTTATTAAGGAGGCCAAGAAAAGCAAATTTTTAAGATTTTTTTCAGCTCCTGAATTAGATATGGCTATAGACGTGTTTTACAACATTGTTTCATCCTTCGAAAATACAAAAAAAAATTGTTTCTTATGTTGATTCTTTGAATAATTTATAGAAGGCGTCAAAGTCGAAAATGTCTTGTTCCCATGGCTGACAGTCAATCTCAGGACTGACAAGACTGATACAAAAAAATTAAAAAGCTTTTTAAAGAGGAAGATTTCTTTCACAACAATTTACTACCGTTATTGAAAAATTAATAAAAAACAAAAATGGCGGATGTTTGAAATGAAAATTAAAAATTCAATTTTTCACAAATTGTTTCAAACATCTGCCATTTTTTTCAAAATCGAATTTTCATTTGCGGTGGTAAATTGTTGTGTAAGAAACCTTTCTCTTTGAAACGCTTTTTTTCAGACTTGCCAATCCTGAGATTAACTGTCAGCCATGGGACAAGACATTTTCGGAGACTCGACTTATTTTGCGTCTTCTATAAATTATTCAAAGAATCAGAATGAGAAATGATTTTTTTTTTGTATTTCCGAAGCATGAAACAATATATTGTAAAAACAGTTTTATAGCTATTTCCGATAAAGGAGCTGAGAAAAAAATCTAAAAAATCTGCTTTTTTTGGTCTTCCAAAGTAGACTGATACTTTAAAGGTCTAAACTCGAAGCATATGCAAACAAAATTGATTTTCTATAAATTCTAGACCGAAATATCGCCTTAAATACGTATGGATACATGGAAATGTCCCAGAAATCTCATTTTTTTTTAACTAAAAAAAAAATCTGACAAAATCTCAAACATGTATAAGCATTTAGAAAAACGATTCACTAGAAAATTTTTCGCACTTTTTGTTAGATATAACAAATAACACGAAAATAATGGATTTCCAGACTAAAATGATGCTTCAAGTAAAAATGCAATGGAAAAAAGCAAAAAATCTTCGAAACTCCCTGATTGTCTCTTTCGACTTGAAATAACTCAAAAAATAGCCTAAAATCGCGAGAACTCCATATATATCTCGATAAAACAAGATGAGTATCGGCCGTGCACACATGAGCTCTCGCCCTTTAGCCGGTTTCACTTTTACGAGGCTTCCTCGAAACCTTTCAAACATAGCTCTCTCAGAAATAATCGAGACGCCCCCAAACTTTCCTAATATGGTTACATAAATATAGAAACGGAAGAATTTACTCCAGCCAAATTGCAACCCCCCACTCATTATTACAAAAAGTCAACGAGACCAATTTCTACAATCCTCAATGCGAATTCTGAGAAGAACTTTTCGAATCTAAACTTCGCGATCTACGCAGAAGTTTCTCTACAATTTGCATTGCACGTTCCTCGCCTCTTTCGCGAGAGAAATTTATCTAAATTGTGATGTTGATACAAAATATGGATTTTAATTACGACACGTGTAAATCGCACTCGAAGAAAAACAGGTTTCTCTTCTGCATTATACTCGAACGTTTTCTCCGGGTCACTGGGTCAACTCTCCTCCTGATGTCCACGAACCCACACAAACACAACACATAGACACAGATTTTTATTCACACAAAGATGAGGCCACTCTTGGTTGATTTTCCCTCGCTAACTTTTGTAGTCTCGCTCTGTGTAGTGTGTGTGCCAAGGAGTTGACGTCGAAAGAAAGAGAAAAAATTCTCAGCTGCTGGACTCTTCTCCATGTGTCTCTCGATATAACACAAAGGATGAACATGAGAAGAGTGGAGAGAGAATTCAAAAAAAGCCAAAAGTGAGGAGGACACTGAGAAGAGAGAAAGAAGGAGAAGGAGAAAAAAGAGGAAGAGGGAGAGAGAGACTGGAGGAGGGAAAGGTTTAGTTCATGTTAAGCAGGAAGAAGAGAAAAGGGATCTTATTTCGAATTGGAAATAAGCGCAAAGTTAAAGAGCGAAAGAGAGAGTGAGAGGTTGAAATGGGCATGGGGGAGGGGGGGAGCTGCTGGATCGAACCCAAGAGAGAAAAGAGCCACTTGGTCCCTCTCAGCCCTGAAAAATTTCTCCTTATATGGTCACTTTCGTGCAAATCAGCGCAATTGTTTGAACGAGGCAACGTTTCCAATGTTTTCCCGAAAAAATGCGGCAATTTTTCCGAAATTGCAATCAACCCTCGTCGAATCATTGAAATTATCGTGATTTAAGGTAGTTTTTCCCTGAGGTCGTTTAATAAGTTCTTAATAAGTTTAACCGTCCTGAACCCGAGATACTCACACTCAAAGTTGGCTCAATTTACACGTAAAGCATTGGACGCGGATGGTGCATAGGTACTAGACTGGTCAAAAAAAAAAATTTTTTTTTTTTCGGTCCGCCTTCCTCATTAAACTGTTGTTTATGATGAAAAACAAATCCTCTGCAAATTTTAGCTTGATCGGAGAAGATTTAGAGGTCCCGCTATCGATTTTTTCGTTTTTACATTGAAATAATACGTAAAAAAATGTTTACGTTAACTCACGGTCGATTTCGCGTGAAAAATATAGACGTGAATGAAAAATCGCGTGCCTAATGCCAAAAGGGCCTATTACAGCAAGAAGATAGGGGTCCATGCCAAAAGGGCCTATAAAAAATTTTTTTTTTGCCATTCTTCTTAAAATTGCTTGAAACGTGAAGATCTGTAAAAAAAAAAAATTTTGATGTACTAAAACCAAAAGGGCCTATAAAAAAAATCAAAATTTTTCAAAGTTTTGAATAGAAATTGCATACCAGAGCATTTTTTTTTTGAAATTTTTTTTTTTTTTTATTGAAAAAAAAATTTTTTTTTTTTGAAATTTTTTTTTTTTTTTTTTTTTGAAAAAAAAAGTTTAAATAATTTGTTATTGTTTATTTGTTTCAACATTTTGTTATTTTTTATTTGTTTAAGCAATTTGTTTAAACGTTTGTTTAAATTATTTGACTTGTTTTCATTTTTTTTTTTTTGCAAAAAAAAAGTTGAAGTAATTTGTTATTGTTTATTTGTTTCAACAATTTGTTATTTTTTATTTGTTTAAAGACTTTGTTATTGTTTATTTGTTCAAACAATTTGTTCTTATTTATATGCTTAAAGAATTTGTTATTGTTTATTTGTTCAAACAATTTGTTCTTTTTTTAAACAATTTGTTATAGTTTATTTGTTTAAATAATTTGTTATTGTTTATTTGTTTGAACAAATAAACAATAACAAATTCTTTAAACAAATAAAAAAGAACAAATTGTTGAAACAAATAAACAATAACAAATTGTTGAAACAAATAAATAATAACAAATGATTTAAACTTTTTTTTCCATATGAAAAAAAAATAATTTCAAAAAAATAAAAATTTCAAAAAAGAAAGATTTTTTTCCAAAAAAAAAAAAAAAAAAATTTCCAAAAAAAAAATTTTTTTCCAAAAAAAAATAGAAAAAAAAAATTTCCAAAAAAAATTTTCAATTTTCTTAGCGGAAAGTAAAAAAAAAAAATTATAGGCCCTTTTGGCTTTAGATCACTAAATTTTCAATGTCCCAAAGCCAAAATTTGAGACATAGGTCCTTTTGGCTTTGGAAAATTTTTTTTTGTCTTTAGGCTTAGAAAATGTTGGCAAAACGATTGGCGCAAAAAAAAAATTATAGGCCCTTTTGGTTTTGCGAAGCCTAAAGGGCCTATAACTTTTATAGGCCCTTTTGACATTAGGCACGCGACATATCTAGAGACCTTTTTTGTACCAAATATTATCACCTACAAAAAAGTTCTTTTGATATTTTTCATTCACGTCTATATTTTCACGCGAAATCGACCGTGAGTTAACGTAAACATTTTTTTACGTGTTATTTCAATGTAAAAACGAAAAAATCGATAGCGGGACCTCTAAATCTTCTCCGATCAAGCTAAAATTTGCAGAGGATTTGTTTGTCATCATAAACAACAGTTTAATGAGGAAGGCGGACCGAAAAAAAAAAAAAAATTTTTTTTGGACCAGTCTAATAGGTACGTTATCAATTCTACCGTCAAAACAAAAATTACGAAGTTGATAAAAAACTGAGGGAAGCTCGAACGAGATGTCACGAATTACGCGAAAAAATATCCGGATGATTTACCGTCTAGTTTCCAAGAAATAACCATTGGAAACCGCCAGTTTTGGTATTATAAGATAAATTCGGCAAGCGAAGGAGCGCGTGGAGGGGGAATAGAACGGCGATCGGAACCAATCGAAACGTTGCCTCGATCGTCGTGCTCACACACAGAGAAGAATGTGTCGTCTGTATATGTAGTTCTTTTGTATATTGGGGCAGAGCGGGGATAGTTCCGGCAAAAAGATGACTCGCACAATGAAGCAGTTGTAGGTTAAGAACACTTATAGAATAAATTTTACGAGTAAAATATATCTATCCTGTTATCTATTGGCACTGAATTAATATTGTGTGCTTTTTGAATGTATTTACTACAAATCGAACTAATCATCAACCCTGTGAATATGCACATGTCGTTAAACTTTTTGTTGGGTTGTCGTGGGGAAAATACCTTAAGTACACTGCGTATCTTTGCAATTGCAGCGTAGTGGGAGAAGCGCCAAGCCAATCGCGTCAGGCCGTCGTCAGCCACCAGCGGCGCAGAGACGGTTCTGTGCAATGTGCGCAACCCCACTTCCTGCAAGAGCCGGTCCCGACGGATCCCGATTATCGAGGTCGCAGTGTACTTCGAAATGGAATATAACCCGTATGTAGCTTGTTCAATTTGGTCTCTTTAGGTTCACTCTCTCGGCTTTCATCCCCCTCGCCCCTTTTGCTCCCTCGATTCTTCTTCAAGCTCGCACGGATTCGAAAAAAACCTCCCCTTTCGCGCAACGTTGCCAAAAAATCGCTCCATCCTGCTGGCAACCCCTTTCCGATGCCGGTTATTTTTCATGAAGCGTTCTTGCACTCCCGGGTCTATATACATTTACCCGCTGAAATTACAACCCTTTCGGTTTCCAAGAGGGCGTTGCTGACCACCAGCATCACCGGGGACGCAAGAGAGGGGCAGCAATTCGAGCGGAGAACAATGACTGTTCCCTGATACTCGGCGAGAACACCCTACATTCTTGCTTGGCGACCTACATGCGTACTATTTTACGATACAACGTACTTTTATGGGGTATTCCATGGTAAATCAACCCTCACTTTTCACCATTTCTCCTCTCAGTCAGATTTCTCTCAGATAGACTTTTTCCATCAATCTTTGGACGAAAAATGCATTTCTCTCCACTAAACCACACACCGGAATCCAAACCAAAAGAAAATCGACTGAACGTGGAATTTGAAAATTCGCACATTACGTGTGCGAAAATTTTCTCTACATTTACATTTTTTATATCGAATCGTAGGCTTTTAAGAGTCTTTGAATTTTATAATTTGAGTTTTTTTCATGATCATTATTTTTTTTTCGACAAAGATTAATGGAACAAATCTTCGAAAAATTTAGACTGCTAATTAGACTCAGCACAATCGCAGGGGGAATCATTAACCAAATCACTACTTCACATGGAATTTCCCATATATTTTATAGAGAGAGATAGAGCAAGGAGTTGAAATGTATAGTGGAACATATAGTACATATTTCATGGGTTATTTACATCTATCTACATAGTACATACATACTGTATATGGATTCAATCGCAGTCCCTAACGATGGTCACCCCGTTGCTAGGGATCTCTCTCTATCTCTCTCTCTCTCTCTCTCTCTCTCTCTCTCTCTCTCTCTCTCTCTCTCTCTCTCTCTCTCTCTCTCTCTCTCTCTCTCTCTCTGTCTCTGTCTCTGTCTCTATCTCTCTCTCTCTCTCTCTCTCTCTCTCTCTCTCTCTCTCTCTCTCTCTCTCTCTCTCTCTCTCTCTCTCTCTCTCTCTCTCTCTCTCTCTCTCTCTCTCTCTCTCTCTCTCTCTCTCTCTCTCTCTCTCTCTCTCTCTCTCTTTCTCTCTCTTTACTCTCCCTTGCATGGATTTACTTTCGCAACTTTTCCAAACGTATGTTAGTTCATTTTATTTTATATGTTCCACAGCATTGTGAGTCGAAAATGTAGAAACGTCCAGAGAGAGACCTCCATCATTGTTTTATATGCTTGGACATCACACTAGGACACAATCGTGTATTTTCTGTTGACATCAAAATACATCATTTCGTTTTCATCGTAGAAAAAAAACAAAATGCCTGAGTGAGTGTGAATATCCGAAATAATTCATGAAAGGTCCTTTGTACACACATACATACATACATACATACATACATACATACATACATACATACATATGTCTATACATACATACATACATACATACATCCATATATACGTACATACATACACTTGAGCGTTTTGGCGAGGTACAACAAAATGTTTTTATAACGTATTTATTAATAATTTGATAATAAACAAAAAATGTTCGAGAAAAAAAAATTAAAATTAAATGAATTATAAGGTAGTGAAATTGGGCGTAAAAAAAAAAGTTTGCTGATTTACACGATTACACCTTTCTTGTCATCCCATAAAAACTTTAAGGAAAACATTCTCAATTAGTAAGAATGTCGTTATAGCCCCTATCTCAGAGAAAACGGAATTTTTTTTTTTGCAAAATGGCAGCTGTTAAAACAAAACAAGGCTTTTTTTACTCCGCTTTTCATAGGTTTTAATTTTTTCACAATAGTAAGAAAAACAATTTTGATACAAAAGTGGTAGGGGCGATAGAGAGTTAGTTACTTAGTTACTTAGAGTAGTAACAAATTTGAAGTAAATCGATTGAGTAGAACTTGGGATATCATGTAAACGGTGTTGAGAAAAGTAGTTTTGAGAAAAACGTCTATAAAAAAATTTCTCTATTTGATACGTCGAATGATGGAGCATTGATCAGGTTTACACAGTGAAAAAAAAGGATAGCTGCAGTCCGCATATTCTGGTGAGTCTCCCCATGGGAGATGATAGTTCTTCTCCCCATCCAGTAGTATGTGAGCCGAACGATCTTGGATTGGCATAATAAAATAACCATCTATCAGTTATAGTTGGCGTTCTCTACTGCACATCTACCGCTGGGATAAGCGTGACGGCTATCTGAGGGTTCGCTCAACCGCCAATCTTGATGCTTACCAAGGCCATCTCATGCATTCTTACCGACAGCTATCCAAAGAAATGTTGCTGCTACTATCCTTTTTTTCAGTGCACGTATTCAACGAACGTTTATATTTATGTTAAAAAATCGACGGTTTGACAGTGGCTCGGACCCCTTAAAAAGTGACTCTAGCACGATGATAATTATATATTTTTACATTACACAGCGATCTTCCGGTGTTACTTCTATTTGAATCCTCAATTTTCGTAGAACTATAAACAAAAACCATTTTCCGGAAGGTAAATCTGCAAAAATCGGCTTTTTCGGTCGCCTCGACTCAGGAAATCAGATTGAACGTAAGCAATTTTTCAAAATCATTAAAACATAAAACTGACCGGATGATTAACGAACCTGATGCTTTGTTCATCAATTTCCATTGAGAAACGGACTTGAAGAAGGCAATTTGAAACTCAAAATTACACGACTAATGTGCCTTTGCCATCCAGCAGTCGATTCAAAGACATTGTTCTTTTTTTTCATTTCATTCATTTTTTGTTCTCCTGTCCTCGAGCGGATATCTGGATTTCGCGATTTTTGCAGGCAATCCCGCTGGAAAATATTTTTGTACATCGAGACCGCGATATATTTCTACAGAAGAGATGCGAAAGCGAGGAACACCATAGACGCGTGTCATACGAAAATATTGCGGAGATGTAAAACCGCTTTGAATTCCCAAGATACACGTGTGATATCGTCCTCTTTTTATTTTGTTATCGATAACGAAAGAAAAAATGATGATACGACAAATCCGATATATGGACGCCCCTGTGAGATATATACATGCATTCGTATTCTGTTGAGGCTTGAAAGGTTTTTTTTCGATAATCGATTCTCAGGTCGTTATACATATATGTGAACTGAGAATATCGAAACGTCGTGTATATGCGCGCATTCATGCGAGTTACCGAAGAGATCTTTTTTGGCGATTAGGATCGACCGATCGTGGAGAGGGGCGAATCAAGCCCGTGAATATATTTTTCTCTCGCCTCTCTCTCTCTCTCTCTCTCTCTCTCTCTCTCTCTCGCCGATCTCTCTGTATCCTCTTTTTTAAATGATTCCCGGGCGTTGATCGAAAGAGAGAGCAAGATAGAGATAGTGTGACGCTATTGCTTAATAGTATCTCGTAATATCGAAGAAATCGTATCAGCGAAGAGCTCATATATGAAGCATTCCGAGTCAATCGAAGAAACCATTGATCCTTGTCCTCTCGGTATAATTTATAATTTTTTCTACGATCGTAACTGGTCTGAAAAACATTTACAATTATTGTTCCAGTTTTCCGATATCGACCACCATTTCTTACATTTTTCGGCTCTCATGCTTTGAAATATCAAGACTTTTTTGACTTAATGATTGGAATTTGTTAGAATCAATCTTACATTTAATTTGTTACTATTAATTCTAGATTTAAACTTAATCGTTAGATTCGTTAAAATCGTTAGAATGCTTAACCACAGTAAAATCGTAAATAAACGCTTAAAAAATTTTCTACAATCTTCTGAAATAATATATAAGATGATTTCATTATGTCTCACGCCTCATAAATTATAATAGGAAAATGTCAGGTTTGTATAATTTTTTCCACAATATTCAATTTTTGTATGATATGAATATGAATGATGATAAAAAAGGCCTGATGATGAACGAAATTTGAAAAAAAAAATTGAGATTGCTTTTGCGTCTCGATACGTTACATCGTCTAGGAATCCCCCGTATAGATCTTGTGTTCGTTCCTATATATTATATATTATACACACATACATATATTTGCGAAGAGTATGAAGAAAAAAAAACGAATGATCGAAGCAACGGGTCTCGGTCGTGTGATCGGGCTCCTCGTTATCGAACGAGGTGAAATAGAGATAAAGAGAAGGAAGAAAGGCAAAAGCACGAAGATAAGGAAAAGGTCGTGAGAACGTATATACAGATATTCCATATCTCGGGGGTGCCATCGTTGAAACCGAAAAGCCATTTTTTCCCCTCCCCTCCCCTTCGTTTATATATATATATCTATATATATTTTTTATTTTACAACTGATCTTGGTCCGCAATCTTTTCCGCCGTGTTTCTTTAGCTCGTTTCGATAAGGGAAGAAAAAAAACGCGAAATCTCGCAGAATAAAATAAAGTTTTACGTATTGCCGTAATTTTTAACAATTCATAAGAAAATATAGCGCTTTCGAATGTGGGGGTTGGGGGGAGAGGCGCGCGCGTGGCAAATCTTAGATCGACCGTTTTGCCGATGAAAGCGCGAATATTTTTGTGTAAAGCTGCGGTAAAACGAAGGATGAGGAAGATGCAAAAAAGAATAGGAAGAAGAAGAAGATGATGATGATCATGAAGTAGGAGAAGAAGAAGATGATGAAGAAGAAGAAGAAGAAGAAGAAGAAGAAAAAGAAAAAGAAGAAGAAGAAGAAAAAGAAGAAGAAAAAGAAAAAGAAAAAGAAAAAGAAAAAGAAAAAGAAAAAGAAAAAGAAAAAGAAAAAGAAAAAGAAAAAGAAAAAGAAAAAGAAAAAGAAAAAGAAAAAGAAAAAGAAAAAGAAAAAGAAAAAGAAAAAGAAAAAGAAAAAGAAAAAGAAAAAGAAAAAGAAAAAGAAAAAGAAAAAGAAAAAGAAAACGAAAAAGAAAAAGAAAAAGAAAAAGAAAAAGAAAAAGAAAAAGAAAAAGAAAAAGAAAAAAAAGAAAAAAAAGAAAAAAAAGAAAAAGAAAAAGAAAAAGAGGGAGATCAACGCGAAAAATGCGAGTCGCTCGAGGGTGAAGGAATATCGGAAAACGATCTAGATTCCCGAAGATTCTCCTATCGACTCTGTATATGCTCTATCTTTATCCCCAGTTCTCTCTCTAGCGATGGTGAGAAAATGGTTAAGGCCTTAGACCGTCCCTTCTTCGCTTCTCGTTCATCGCAAACCTTTCGGTCCTCCATTTTCTATACTTGCGCAAGAGGCATAGCCGTTTTCCGGGTGAAAAGTAAGCATCGAGAAAGAGAGTGTGCGGATATCGGAGACGAAACTCTCTTTCTCTCTCGTTCTCTTTTTCGATGAGAGTGGTGAAGAGTATAACCAGGAACCAGCTGACTCTGGAAAACTTGGTCCATTATCGTGTGGCCGGGCTGCTGCTCCTGGCACGTTGTGCCGTGTCAACCGACTCACGGGGTTCGGGCTTATACAGAGAAAAATGCAGTGAAATATCGGGTAACGATCCTCCCGAAAGCTCTCCTGCGTCCCTCGTAGCCTCTCCATTTTCTCCTCTCACAAACACCCTTACAAACGTTCAGTTTCACTACAACATGCATTTTTTAGAAGTTTCACGCCAATCTGATGTTAATCAAAATTTATGACTTTGAGACTTGAAATTTGAGAATATTATAGAAAAATATAACGTACATCTGTCACTGGAAGCATTATTGAATCCATCATCTAGTTGTCGAGAAAAAAATTGATGAAAATCACGGTTTTATATCCTTATACACGAGCTCTTATGGTAGGCGCACTCCACTGGCAACTACACTACGATCTCGATTTAAGCAAGAGTGGGACTGACATCGCTAGACACTTGCTTAAATTGAAGTTGCGCAAATGTCGCCCGTGTGTCCACGCGCATCTCACACCATTCGGGAGCCGTGTCCGCTCTCACACCGGCGCTCTCATACCATGTGCCACGTCGATCGATATGCGCTGCATAGTGGGGGCTCTTGCTTATATCGAAGCTGCATAAATCGAGATCGTAGTGTATTTGTATTTTTTAAAGATTGATCTTTCTAGCTTTGAAGAACCAACAAACGAACATAAGAAATAGAACTTTCATAGAACTCAATTATGTTTTTGAAAGCCCTTGTTGACGATGAAAAACTTAGAAATAACAATTTAAAAACTTTTTTTTAAGGTTAGACAGGTTACAGATAATTTGAATAATTAAGCAAATTAATTTTCATCGCCTATTAATAATCAAAGGAGCAAAAAAGTTCATTTGCTTTTTTGAGTCATAAGCAACGCGTGAACCTAGTTAAGGTGGTATTCTGGTCTAGAATTTTGAACGAATTATTTTTTTTGCATATTCTTAAAGTTCAAACCCTTAAGAATATATCCTTGAAAGGAAATTTTTAAATTCCAATAATTTACAGAGTATAGTTATTTTAGTGATGCAGCAACTACGCCCGTTACGTGGGAGCAAATCGGATTATAATTACTTGTCTCAACACAGCGGACATAATATCTCAAGTTCTACTCAACCGATTTACTTCAAATTTTTCACCATTCTTTAATGTATAACTCTCTATCGCCTCTACACCTTTTGTATCAACATTGTTTTTCTTACTATTGTAAAAAAATTAAAAACTATGACAAAAGTCGAAAAACGCCTTTTTTTGTTCAGTCAGCCGCTATTTTGCGATTTTTTCCCCCGTTTTCTCTGAAGTAGGGGCTATAACGGAATTATTACTAATGAAAAAATCTTTTTTTAAATTTTGTATCGGATGACTAGAAAGGTTGCAATCGTATCAGCCAGCACGCCCCTTTTTTCAGCCCCAACATTACCAGCTTATAATTTATCTAATTGATTAATTTATTTCGTTTTTTGACTCGAAAACTGTTTTGTTTATTGTCAATATATTAATAAATATGTTGTAAAAAAAGAATGGTAATCAATTTATTGTTTCATCGAGCTCGACAAAATGCATCAAAATGTTTGTCTCTAGACCAGAATACCGCCTTAAGAACATTTGCATAGGCTCAGGCCCGAGAAAACAGGCTTTCAATATTTCATACTGATAAGAAAGTATTGGGATGAGGAAGTCAGGATTTTAGCCTGGCTTCATAAATCCTCTTGCTCAGTTCGATTTCTTTTGTACTTTTATTGATTTTTTGTGTTTCACTTTTTAGAGAGCTTCTTTTTAACAGAAATTATATATTGAGATTGATTTTGACGAAAAGTCACAGTTCCAAGACTAACTCCAGTGAGGGGCATCTTAGTCCGAGGTTTTTCAGTAAAAAAATCACGAAGTCCGTTCGTGGCTCATTAATTGTATTTGTCTAGTTTTGGCTCACGTACATCATTTACTACTGATTTTATTCGGGGCAATTTTTATGAAGAATATAGTCCAGAAATTTGAGGCGGAATGTCCGGTTGACGGCTGAAAAAAAAGAAAAATTCTAGAGATTTTTTTTGCGAGGAATTGAGCGCATGTTTCGAACGATTTTCGCATTTTTTTCAATCCCAAAAATATTCGAAAAAACTTCGTGGGTATAATCATTTTTTAGAGTCTATGTAATTCGGAGCACTTTTAATGAAGAACACAATCCAGACATTTTAAGAGAAAAAATTAAAAGAAGTCAAAAAAATTAAAAGAAAGAAAAATTAAACATTAGAATACTTACAAGGAACATCAGTTAGGTGTCCCCATCCGATTTTGTTGAAACTCATGTATGTTGGAGAGCATTTGAATCTAAGAGAAATGTATTTTTTCTATTTCAATGAAACAAAAACTAAAATGTTTCTTATGTGGAGCAGTGAACAATCCACTTGGTAGATTTGAAAAAAAAATAAGGGGGGAATTAACCCTCAACTTTTTTTTCGCACCCCCAATATAAAGTGTGTGGATCCAATTGAATGAAACAGGTACTATTTCAAAGGCCAAACGAAATTAAAGCTTACGTGTTTTTGCATCTCAGCAAAACAGCAAGCTTAGAGGGGTAAACTATCCCTTACTCGAATTTTCATATCACCACCGTATGTTCTTAATTTGAAATATGTCTCCTGATTTGAAATATTCCTACGAACTTCAAATTGACGTTTTCTCATGTTACGCAATTATTACGTGTGTGTGAGGGGGAAACTACCTCCTCTAGTTTTCTTTTCATTCACGTTTTTAAACATTTGACCATCTACTACGTTAAGACTGCGGCCAGTTCATCACCAATACCAATTTTATGCTTGATGTGTACACTTACATTAAGCTTCGAGGGAAGGGGGGGCTTACTCACCAGCACTCGTATTTTTATTTCAGCATACGTTCCGCACTATTTCACACGTCTATGTAGAAGGATATTCTCAGGACTTGCGTAAATTGTTTAAAGTATCTTAGAACAATGATACGTATAAACAACACATATATAATGAACAATTAATACTCCAATAATGAATCCGGTACCTGGCAGGGGATAATGTACTTTTTCAATGAAATATGTATTTTATTTGTTTCACTATTTTTTCTATTATTTGGTTTAATACAACTTTTAGCTGTCATATAAAAGGATGTAGGTAAATTAACACTCTTAAATGTATGTTCTCAAATTTTATTTGATAATTTTATTGGTTGCCTAAGGAAGTCTTCATACCACCATTTAAAAATATCAAATTCATGTTATTCAATCACCTAATTACATTTTTTTTCATTAATATTACAAATTTGTACAATCATGGCTCATACGTCGTGCAATAATGGTAATCATCGAAAAAATGCTTCAAACACAAAGACCAAAGAGCACCATGGACATCTTATAACTGCTATATGATTACAACCGGGTATTTCACCGTGTGTTTTTGATGGACCGAAACCGAAGTTAACAGGATTTTCCAATTATTCTAGTTTTTCGGTTAAATAATTACTTTTGAACCAAGAATATTTAGAAAGATTAGTATACCGCGGAGAATACAGATGGTTATGCGTAAGAGATTAAAGTTTTATTACATTATTCCTCAAATGTAAATTTATATTGAAATCTAATAAAGTTACACTGCCTGAAAAATGTCGAACGAAATTTTTCCATACCCGGAATTCAAATACATCAAGTGGTTGAATCTTTCCAGTTGTACCTTTTGGAATAATCATTGGGATGATATTTTTATCATGAGGGGTGGCTTCACGAACAACTTTAGGGCAGTGTCCGCTCCAGGAATCTATCAATAATATGCTGTTACTTCCGACATTAGGAAAGAAAACTTTTTCCAACCAAGTTTTAAAATGCTCTGTTAACAAAAAATATAAAATATAATATCTATAGAAAAATATATATGATACATTAATAATAATAGATACCGGATATTAATTTCCCCGACGTTTTCTGGTGGGAACAATTCGTTTTCTACTCTTGGTCCGAATTCATCCTTTGCTTCCTTCAAAACGATAAAAAGTGGGGAAAGTAATTTTCCGTCAGCGTTTATTGTAGGCTGAATCGTGTAGCTGTGGGTTTTTGAAGAGACTGATTGTACCACACATTTAACTTTCTTTGATCTTTCTTGCGCTAAAGTTTGCGCCGAATGAATTTTCATTTGAAACCCGCTTTGATCCGAATTGTATACACTTTCTGCTTATTTATTGATTTTTCTACATTCAATACGATGTTGCTTCTTAAATTTCCATAACCAATTATGGGAGGCTCTAAATCGTACATCTTCGTGGCCTATCTCTTTCTGAGTCTGTAAAGCCCACTTTTGGAGGTCAATAACACCAGCGTCTATAGCAGTTTTCATATTCTTCAATGTGTCAGAAATTCGAGCTAGTTTTTCTTTGTAAGTACCACCTTTGTTCAAATGATTTGCCCAGCGTCTTAACTGTCGTAAAGATTTGACAGATTTGTATTTTTGCTTGACGGTGGTCTCAATACTGTAATTTTTCTTTTTACTAGATCTGCAGTATTTTACTGCTTTATTTTTCTAATCGTAGCTCAACTCATCGTCACTGGAACACACGTCAGAATCAGTTTCGGCTATATCTTTTTGCCATAGAGTATCTTCAACGGCGTTTGCTTCGTACTGCTTGAACGGTTCTTGAGAATCGAGTGTTTCCTCCTCGATCATTTCAACTCCATTATAATCTTGCATAGAATCAGTTAAAAAAATTTCGAAATTTTCTGCCAATTTGTGCAATATTCATAGCTTCGAACGTAGCAAGTAGAAGTTCAATAACGTCGATAGGGTTCAATTTCATTTTGCTAACAAGTATTTTAGGTACAATAGACAGAGCGCACAACGCAAAGACACAATTTGGGGCTCGTTTCAAGGTAGAATGGAAGAATACGAATGTTAACCGCCTTTTAAACCAAGTATCATAGCGGTCAGATATCAGTTGCTCACGCCATACCTGTAACATTTTTATCGTCCTCATCACATTTTTATGGCTACATTTTTAGGGTTCCGTACCTCCAAAGGAAAAAACGGAACCCTTATTGGATCACTTTGTTGTCCATCCGTCAGTCCGTCTGTCTGTCACAGCCCTTTCTCTTGGGAACGCGTGGAGGTATCGAGTTGAAATTAAAACCATATACTAAGGTCTACGGTCCTTTGAAGTTGTGAAAAAATCAAACTTCTAAGTTAACGTAAAAAAAAGATACGGTCGTTTATGCTGCAAAAAACGTATATTTCGACACTCTCAAGGGAATCAAAATTTATAGGGTATTTTCCGTTGACCTAGAACTATGAAATTTGGCAAGTAATACTGTCTTATACTACAAGTATAAGGAAAAATCTGAAAACTATAAATTTCTAATTAAATCATAAAAAATATAGTATTCATTTAAAGTACGTAATCAATCATTTGTACGGAATCCTCGGTGGGCGAGTCCGACTCGCACTTGCCTGGTTGTTCCGTATAGTTCCGAAAAGTATCGTATACCGATAAATAAAAATAAATCTGCAGATTATCTATTCGTAAATGAGTAGTAGCAGATAAGGTTTTCAACATGAAAACATGATATGATAAATTGATTTGATGGATTAAATTGGATACATCAAATCGTATACTAAAAAATAAAAATAGATCTGCAGATTATCTATTCGTAAATGCGTAGTAGAATACAAGGTTTTCAACATAAAAACATGATATGATAAAGTGATTTGATGAATTATATTGGAAACATAAAATCGTATACTGACAACAAAAATAGATCTGCAGATGATCTATTCGTTAAAGCGCAGAAGAATACAAGGTTTTCAACATAAAAACATGATATGATGGATTGATATGATGAATTGAATCGAATACATGAAACCGTACAGATAGAAATCCCTGTGTCACGACAGCATAAGGCATGCTAACTTAGTGACAGCAAAAATAATTTGCTGCGGTTACAAAAATCATATGTTATGTCAGCAAATCTATATGCACACAGACCAGATGATTTGCTAGACAAACAGATGATATGCTAGACGAGCAAATCATTTTGCTGACATAACAAATGATTTTTGTAACCGCAGCAAATTATTTTTGCTGTTGCTAAGTTAGCATGCCCTGTGCTGCCGTGACACAGGGATTTCTCTCCGTGCGGAGTAGAAAAATTTATAACGAAAATTGAAAAAAAAACCTAACACAAAAAAAATTGCACATACGGTTTATAGTACTAATAGAATTGTAATGAGATTACGCAAGTGCTGAAAATATGCTTCTACGTAGATGTGTGAAATACAGCGGAAAATATGCTGAAATGAAAATACGAGTACTGGTGAATAAGCCCCCCGCCCCTGAAGCTTAATGTAAGTGTACACAAGCATAAAATTGGTATTGACGATGAACTGACCGCAGTCTTGACGTAATAGATGGCAAAATATTTGAAAACGTGAATGAAAAGAAAACTAGAGGAGGTGGTTTCCCCCCCACACACACGTAATAATTGCGTGACATGAGAAAACGTCAATTTGGAGTTCGTAGGAATATTTCAAATCAGGAGACACCTTTTGAATTAAGGGGGTCCTGTCAGCGTAAAATTGGAAAAAAATCGTATTTGAAAAAAATTTTTTTTTACGTTTTACAAACTCTTTTGCACTTATTTACCATGCTCTAGACCTGAATGTTGAAAAATGGCAAAGTTACAAGCGAATCTGTAAAAAAAGAATTTTGAAAATTGAGAAATCCATTTTCAAAATTTTGCATTTTTTTCCACAGATTCTGGATCATAAATAAATAATCTATATCATGATTAGAAAGTGGGATGGGGCTGCCTTATATTTTTTTGTTTGTTTCTAAAATAAGAATAAATAATTATGATATTCTTTATAAAAATTTAAAAAAATTTATAAAAATAAAACATGTCTTGGAAAATTTCGATATTTTGCATATTTTCCAAAGTAAGTGAGAAAAGTCTTTTATTGAAAAAAAAATATTCTCATTTATTTTGAAAAATATGCAAAATATCGAAATTTTTCAGGACATGTTTTAGTTTATTTTTTTTACTTCTATACGGAATATTAGGAATTAATTTTTTTATTTCATTTTAAAAACTAAAAATAAAAAAATTATTTGAAAAAAATGAGGCAGCCACATCCCACTTTCTAATCATGATAGATATTACTTATTTATAACTCAGAATCTGTGGAAAAAATTGCAGAATTTTAAAAATTGTGTTTTTCCAGTTATTCCTTTTTTACACACAAACGATCGTCGCGCCACTTGAAGGTAACTTAAGTGTAACAGAAAACAAACCTTCGCGCGTGGTTTATCATTTTTTTAATTGTATTCACTTATTTTTATCGAGTGTTAATTGATTTGTTGAAAAGCAATATAAAATATATAAACCGATCGAGAAATGACGTGAAAGTGCTTTTTCGATCTCGACAAACGACACAAGCAGTTTCACAGTGGTTAGTGATACGTCAGTTCATGTGTTTATTATATTCAATTATTTGTAAAGACAATGGTATTCATCGTCTTTACTAAATAATCGAATTGATTTTCATATTTATTTACACTTTTTCCAGTAAGTGAATTCAATTCCGTGCCTTATATGTACAATATAACCTTCAAACTGTCAACGGATTGGAGGTTATATTATCATAAATTTATAGCATTTTTGGTGTAAAAATATTTATAAATATTAAAAATAATTACAAAAATAAATATTGACAAACCGTGAAAAGCGTGTAAAAAAAAAACTTTTCTGCATGCAATATTATAACCATGAAAAATATTGTTTGTTATGCAGATGCAGTAATCGGTGGAGCGAAGGACTGAGGAAACGTTTTTCCACACCTTCAACTTTGGAGGCTGTTTCCCGAAACCTGGATCTTCAAAAACTCTGCGCGCAATCCTGACCAAACCGCTTTATGGATTTTATCCTACGACATCTCATTTTCTTTGTAACACTTTTACGGACCGCTTGAGCGCGGCACATTTTTATTATAATCAATATTGTTTTGTGGGCAGTGCTCTAAAAACCAAAAATGGGTCAACGATTCAAAAAGTGGCTTGTAACTGCAAAATAAGGATCTAAAAAAAAATGTGCCGCGCTCAAGCGGTCCGCAAAAGTTTTACAAAGAAAATGAGACGTCGTAGGATAAGATCCGTCAAGCGGTTTGGTCAGAACTGCACGCAGCGTGTGAAAATCAAAAATTGATTTATGAGAGAACCGCTGCACCTTAAGGGATCTGACTAGCGTCAAAAGTTGCTACACTCGATACATCAAATTGGAGACTACCTGTGAAATTTCCACAAATGCATGAACATTTATATTGATGTTCAAAAATCGGCATTTTGATGCTATCAGTCTCCCCTTAAGAAAACACGGTGGTGATAAGGAAATTCGAGTAAGGGGTAGTTTACCCCTTTAAGCTTGCTGTCTTGCTAAAATTCAAAAACACGTTAACTTTAATTTCGTTTGCCTTCTAAAATATTACCTGTTTCATTCAATTGGATCCACACACGTTATATTGAGGGTGCGAAAAAAAAGTTGAGGGTTAGTTCCCCCCTTCATTTTTTTTTTTTTTTTAATCTATCTAGTTGATTTTTCACTGCTTCACATAAAAAACGTTTTAGTTTTTGTTTCATTGATATCGATCGATTGCTTCTGGGTTGAGCCGCCAAATCACCCCTTGACATGCTTTATTTCAAAGGTTGGTTTCATCCCTTAAAACCGTTTTTCCGCAGATAAAAAAAAACGTGTCTCTTAGTTTTGAATGCTCTACAACATACATGAGTTTCAACAAAATCGGAGGAAAACACCTAAGTGATGTTTCGTGTTCGATCAAAAGAAATTAATGATCGCCAGAATTATCCGTGAAGAATCTTGGAAATATTTTTTTAATAAATCTTTCGCACTTCACAGAGCATATCTTCGAATATTTTCGGTATTTTTCTTATGGAAAAATATTTACAAATGTTGTAAGTACAACAATTTCACTTTAGGAATGATTAGGGGTCATCACTGCTGTTGTGAAATAAATTTAAAAAAATCAAATTCCAATTGCACTCGGTCCTCGCATCATTGACATACTTACATTCTATAATTTAAAAGAAAACTTGTCTTAAAACTAATTTGATAAGCCGAGTTAACTCCTCGCCAGTGTTGTTCCACGAGTGAAGAGCAGGGTTGCCACTGTTAAAGAAATTTCTTAAGATCTTGAGAATTTTCATAGATCGATAAGAAATAAGAAAAATAAAAGTATCGTTAAGAAATTTTCATAAATCTTAAGAAAACTTACGAGATCTTAAGAATTTTTTTTGCCTGCTATCCTTTAAAAGTTTCAGAACTGCCAGAGAAATATACAGTATGTCATTTGACCAAATCGTCTACGAGGAATTTACTGAGCTACTATTTCTCCGTTCTCCCTCACTTCCTTCCTAACCTACAACCGATACGCGGTCTTTCATAAAGGTCTCCGCCGAAGCCGCTAGGTTCGCGCTAGTCATTACTCGCTAGTCGAAGTAGTCGAAGGGTGTTCCACTGTTATATATTTTGTTCAATGGTACCAATGCATATATTGATATGTCTTTGGTCGATATGTTTTCATTGATTTCAGATTCAAACGAAGACCCTTCGAAAAAAAGAAGAAAAATTTCGGAGACATCAGACGAGAGAGAGTATGACTCATCGAATGAAAGAAGGAATAGTGCAAAAAAAAAGAAAGCCTATCAGCAAAAATACAATAGAACTTGGGAGACGGACCCAAAATTCAAAGATTGGTTGTCTATTTCAAAAAAAGGAGGTGCATATTTTCATTACAAAGTTTGCAATGCCGATTATACGACAGGTGGAGGCCGAAGCAATTTGTCGAAACATTGCGATGGCTCCAAACATCTTGTACGAATGAAAACGGTTCAAAAGAATCCCGTATTGGACATGAAAATATTCACTGAGAAATCTACGTTGGCCAATCAAGCAAAAGGAGCAGAAATTCTCATGTCAGCGTTTGCCGCAATTCATAATATTCCGTTCGCTGTGTTGGATGATGTTCCCAACCTCATTCAAAAAATGTGTCCTGATTCTAAAATCGCACAAAATATACACGCTGGCAGAACGGAGTGCACCAAAATCGTTCAAAACGTCACAGGAAAATACGCGTTTGAAAAACTCGTCGATTTACTGAGATCTCAGAAATTTTCGCTTCTGGTGGATGAATCCACAGATGTGAGCGCAACAAAAAACTTGGCGTTGGTGGTTCGGCTATTTCATCAAGATCGCATCGTTGACGAATTCTTGGCCTTAATTAAGGTACCGAAGACGTCAGCAGATGACTTATATGCGAAGATTGTCACTTTCTTTACGGATCATTGCATTCCGTATAAAAGTAACATGATCGGCTTTGCATCAGATGGAGCGAGTAATATGTTTGGGATTCGTCATTCTCTGTCAGTTTTATTCGAAAAGGATATACCGCATTTATTCACAATGAAATGCATTTGCAATTCATTCGCTTTGTGCGCTAACTATACCTGCGAAATACTACCTCGCGTAGTTGAGGATGTTGCTCGGGACGTTTGTAACTATCTTCAACATAGCTACAAACGACGAGTAGAATTGCAAGAATTTCAGCAATTCGTGGACGTGAAACCGGTGAAACTACTTCATCCGTCCCAAACAAGGTGGTTATCGCTACAGCAAGTCGTGAAGAGATTATTGGAACAATATGACGCTTTAGTCTTATATTTTACTTACGCAGCGATTGAAGATAAAGTTCTCGCAGCAGACATGATACTTGCGAGATTACGAGAAAAATACGTTCTGAGGTATTTGGAATTTCTCGAATTCGTATTGCAATTCTTCAATCGATTGAATATCGAAATGCAATCAGAGGAAACAAAAATTCATTTGCTCCATTCCAACGTGAGCGCAGTCTTTAAATCATTGTTGGATTGTTTCATCAAACCAGACTGTTTGAAAAATGCTGATTTGGAAAAAATCAATTTCGAGGATCCACACAACTTTGTTCCTTTGGAGGAAATTTACCTCGGTCCGAAGATAGCTGCTAATATCCACAACAAGACGATTGGTTTAGATACTTCACAGCTTTTTGATTTCCGCAAAAGGTGTTTGCAGTTCTACATCGTGGCATGTCAACAAATCGTCAAAAGATTTAACTTCCGTGATCCGACGGTTCAGGTCATTAAGCTATTGTCGATGATAGATCCTCGAAAAATATCGAAGCATCCATCAATTGCACCGCTGGCCTCTCAATTCCCAGATGTCGTCTCCTACAACGATTTAAATATTATCGATGGAGAGTGGAGAGAATTGAGAAATTCGGAAATAGAGGGTGCAGATTTCGACTCGAGTTTGAATTTTTGGACGGCAGTATCGCACGTGAAGTTTGGAAATAATGAACAAAAATTTCCTCTTCTTTCGAAATTTATTCTCGAACTTCACTGTTTGCCACATTCTAGTGCTGCCGTCGAAAGATTATTTTCGGCCATAAATCTCAACAAAACCAAAGTTCGGAATCGTTTAGGCAATCAAACCTTAACAGGTATACTGCACACCAAGTCATTATACCGAACTGATCGTTCGTTCGAGAAACCGATAAATAAAAAACTACTCGCATATCACAATGACGCAATGTACGATCGGAAAAAAATTGAAACGTCGTCCAAATCGTAACAAACCAAGTTACGGTTCATGATGCATCAACTCCACATTATATTTTTATCGATATGATTTTTTCTAGGTTAAGAGTGACGATAAGCCTATCCGTATATTCTTTTCCTTCAAAACAGTTATTCAACGGGAATAACGTAAAGAAACCAAAGTGTCCTACTGCCCTAAGTAAAAAAGGGAGGTGCAAATATCTCGTCACAGAAGTCTGAAATAACTTTCTTCGAGTCATAACGAGATGTGATCTAAATCATTAGTTTTTAAGGTTTTGTATTCCTTTCGTTGATTATTCAATATGTCACGTTTCATATTTGGATGGTTTCATCACTGATAATGATATTAATGTTAATTGTTTTCGTTATGATATTTATCTGCACGTTTATTTCTTGTTATGATATTTATCTGCAACAAAGTCATGTGTGTTTATTTGTTTATTTTTCCTTTATTTAACAATTTCATTAAGTGAACAAAGGTTGACAAGAGTGAAACGATGTCAGTCCAACGATTTTTTTAACCTTAGAAACTGGACGCAATAAATTATTATCATTCGTATTTAACAATCCTTATTCATTTGACTTTAGCGAGGTTGTAGTTGAAGTTTCAAACTAACAATAACTACATACAGGATGACAATAAAAACTATTCAAAATATTGTGTCAATAAAAAAAAACTTTTTTTTTGCTCGGACGATTTTTCATAATTAAATATTTGATCATCGTCAGGTTTGAATCTTGAATTCTGAGAACGGATAGCAAGCGCCGCCAATGATAAATAGCATGTCCAATAATAGTTGAAATTCGTTCAGACTTCAGGTGACTTCAGGCAGTTCTGGCGCCTGTCCTCTCCATTCTCCAATCTCTGTTAGAAACTCGGTCGGTAATATTGCGTCTGCATAGTTACTAATGTGATATCTACGATCTACCATCTACCTGGTAATCTGGAGTGTGTGAAACAGTTTTAAATTCAACAAAGTATAATACTAATGAAGTTTAATTAAAGTGAACATAAATTACAATTGTTAATGTCATCTTAAGAAATCTTAAGAAATTTCAACTCCACATATTAAGAAAAAAATTTCCACGGCGTGGCAAGCCTGGTGAAGAGAGGGGTACTAGAAACGCCAGACGGTTAGTACTAGAATAGTGCTAGCGGGAAAAAGTGGTACTAAATCGTATTGACTGAAGATACGGCGGGAAAATTTAAATATTCCATGTCACAAACCCCCTTCTCCACCTTTCCGCTCTCTTGAGTGCGAGAGAGATAGAGCTAAAACTTTTAACACATCTTTCTCAGAGATGACTGGATGGAATAAAAAAATAATAGTCGGGCCACATTAATTAAGCAGGTGTGCCCACTCTTTTTTCTTATTCCATTAAGCCATCTCCGAGAAAAATGTGTTGAACAAATTTTGAGGTTAAGTTGACCTTTAAACTACTCTTAAATTGAATAAAATGTCATGCGGTAATTGCATCTCGTATTGAAAAACATGCTCATATTTTTTTATCGTTATTAAGATTAGGGTAAACCGTAAGTGAAACAAAAGAAGATAATTTAGTACAGTCAACTCTCATCTATTTTACCACCAGCTATTTTACAAAATCGCGACCGGCTATTTTACTGAGGTATCCTCCCCCTATCTCCTACTCTATTCTCCTTTCTGTGTTAACCGTCGTGATGTCGCGCCTTGCCGTGAGATGTCGCCACCATTTCTATCAGTGGTGGGGAACCCCTCACGCTGTAAAATAAGTGGCGAGCGGCAGTCTCAAGCTCAACCATGTAAAATAGGTGACAGTTCACTGTACTAGAAGACAAAATAGTAGCGTTATTCTATACCATTAGTCGATAAAAATATTAGCTAAAATCTGCTCGAAAACTTTCGAAGTCCAAAAAGTGTGCTAAATAGTACTGGTGGTACAAGGTACTAAGCGAGTGGTACTACCCAGATAGAACACTGACGTATATTATACGTATATTAGACGTTGCCAGATACGTATATAATGCGTATTTAGTACGTATACTGAAGAGCTAAATGTCCGGCTAATCTCCGTATAATATATGTATATTCTACATATATTACACGGTATATTTTATGTATACGAGACGTCGAAAATACGTAGAATATACGTAGAATGCCCAGCTAATATCCGTATAATGTATGTATATTCTACATATGTTAAACGGTATATTTTACGTATACAAGACGTCGAAAATACGTAGAATACAAACGGAGAATATAAACAAATTATACGGATACTAGCATATATATATACGATGAAAATCAGTTCTATATATTCACAATTGATAGTTCCTGAGTGTCAAGTAACGAAAAAAGAATTTTTGAAAAAAAAAAATTTTGCCCCCAGTGGGATTTGAACCCGCGACCCTTGGTTTTTAGGCATATCCTCAAATTGAACATGAATTAAATTTAAAAAAAAAATAGATAATTTTGAATTTCATGAATTTTTCCGACCGCTTTAGTTATCTTGCATATTCGCGGACCTTAGAATATGTACGAGACCTGACTGGGATCTGAAACCTACCTATCTATTGAGCCTAACGAACAACCTACGGCTGGGACGCTAACCACTACACCACCGACTACTTATGGTATTCTGATGTAAATATCATATCTATAGAACACAGGCCGAGAACAATCACGGGCCAAAATCGTAGTGAGAATTTATTTTCATTACCCGAAGGCCGTTTTTGGTTCGACTTGTCTTTTAACTAAATTAAAAACTAAAATATTGAATCAGATGAATAATAATAACAATTATAATAATAAATAGTATTATTTACAAAATTAAAAAGGTCGGAGACCACGGGGTATGTGGTAGGCTAATTTTAGTTCTATTTTAAATAAACTCATAAAAACACAAAAATAATAATAATAAACAATAATAAATATTATTATTATTGTTATTAAAAAAAAATTATTGCTCTCAATTGTAGAAATCGGTTTTTATTCTTAAATAACAATAATATTAAATGATAATATACTCACTGAACGTATAATATTCGTATATGTATTAAACGTTCATTGAATAGCTTCAGATTTAAGAATCGCAATCGTAAGATAATAAATATATATTATATGTATATGAGATGTACAAATTGCCACCGAGATATGTAGAAAAAAACAAGTCCAATATACGTATATATATACTATATACGTATATTGGATGTGTTTTTATCTGCAGTATCTCGGTGGAATGTTGTACATTTCATATATATATATAATATATGTTAATAATAATATATGTCATATACAGATAATATGTTACATACAATATAAGTTAATTAAAGCTATTCAATGAACGTATAATATACGTATATTATACGTTCACTGAACAGCTTTAGATTTAAGAATCCCAATCGCAAGATAATTAACATATATCATATGTATATGAGATGTACAAAATTCCACCGAGATATGTAGTAAAAAAGATGTCCAATATACGTATATTATACGTCATTTGTCTTTATCGTAAAGTACATGTTTCGTATACTTATAATAGATGTATATAATTCGATGTCAAATGCTTATTGTATAATATACGTAAATTATACGTATATGAAATTCTTTCACTATTATGAATAAATTGACCTAAAATGTACGTTCAGTATACGTATAATACAGGTATATCATAGACGTATACATATTATATACATATATACCTGTAATATACGTATAATATACGTCAGTGTTCTATCTGGGTAGATTCGTCATGGTGGTACTATAGTACTAAAAAAATCAAAAAAGTACTAGATTCATACTTTAGTGCCGATAGGAACAACACTGCTCCTCGCACCGTCGACTGTATGGTACAGTGCGAATTTCGCATATGTAAAGTATCCACAGAGAGTCGAGAGAACACGCAATGCAACCGAACCCGCGTGATCGGTCGTCATGTTTCCGGTGTCTCGTGGATATAAAGATAGAGCTCGGTATGATGTGCGCTATGCACGGCGCACACACAGCTGACTCGGGTAAAACCTCGGTATATCAGGTCGCGCGGAGTTGCGTCGACTCGAGACGAGCACACGCGCGCGCGTACAAATATCATTTCACGATAGATACAGATCGAGAGCGTGCGGAATCTTCGTGTAGAGGGCATGGTCGTACATACAGGTCTGGAAACTTCCGCGATTTTCGGTGGTGGGGTAACGGTTACGTGCAGCATTCCTAGTTTGAATTGCCACCACGCGTGGCCGCGGTGCTGTATTTATCCCCCGGATAACATAACCTTCAAACCGAAAGTCAGATACGCGTTGTCGAATATCAATTACATTTTTAGATCGACACAAGCGACTTATTGTCATAAACGTTTTTTTTCGCATGAACATTTTAACAAATGCCTAGAAGTGTATTGAACGAGCAGCAGGATCGTGTTGTCGAAACATACACTGTTTGAAGTTCCAAACGAAATTAAGCAGGGGTGTGACGAAGACGAACAGATACGAATTATTGTAGCGATTTGTGCTGTCCTTGTTCATTATCCCCGCCGCGGTCTACCCCGTCTGCCGTCGCACCGCGTCTCACCGCCGCGGGGGATAAGGTTAGCGCCTCTAGCGGCCACTAACAGTTTCAAAAATGAGGCACATAACGAAGTCACCTAATTTGACGGAGTTTCCAGACCTGTATGTACGACCGTGGTAGAGGGTAACACGGTGGAGTAGACAACACGGGGACGTCGCGGCGAAGGTGGCTCGGACGATAGTACGGGGCATTGGTGGGGGATCAAGGGGGATTGTTACGTTTAACACGTAAAGAAGGGTGGGGGAATTGCAACGTAGCTGCCGTTGCTGCTGCTGGAAGGAGAGCACTAACGCTAAATTCGCAACACAAAGAGAGAGAGAGAGCGGGAGAGAAAGAAGAATCATCGAAGGGCGAGTGTAGAGGGCGAGTGTAGAGGGTAAAACGGTGGAGGCAGTGGAGGAGAAAGCTCTCGCGAGCGAAGGCGAAGCGCGCAACGGCGACGTGCACGCTCGCCCAAACTAAGAAGGGGCTCATACACCAAACACGGTTCACGTAAACACGCTTATGCGATCAAACATTTCACATGAATGCCTGCCTTCATCGATACGGGTCGCACAAACACACTTTCATAAATGTGGTTCACGCAAACACTTTTACAAATCAACACGATCAACCCAAGACGCACACACATGAGCACGAATCAATGAACATGTTTACAGTCCGCGAGAAATATACGAAAATGTTAGCCTGCCAAAACTCTGAGCTAACATGTTAAAACACTAACGTGGTTCGCAAAAACACGTTTATATATCAACATGGTTTTCATATACATGATCATACACTGATACTGTCTGTGGAAACATAATTACACACCGACACGATTTGCATACACGGGTTTAGTACCAACACGGTTGTCGGTAAGACGCCTCCCAGCAAACACACTTGGATGATTTACGAAACATTTACGTATAATTGAAATGTAATAACTACGTCATATAATGTTCATCACAAATTCGTAAATTTTTCATAACGCACGTAAACGAGATGTATATAATACGTCCTGACGATATGTAGTAAGGATGTCAATGAAAGATGTAGGAATTACGAAAAACTATAGACATCACAAATACGTAACATTGATACGTCAAGATCTCGTCACTCTTATACGAGATATTTACATGTACTGTAAACTTGTCAAACTGTTACGAGTCGATGCTGTAACAATTATAGAACATTAGTGATATTATAATCTCGTAGTATAGGCCATGTAGCAAATATGTCACACTGTGACATAAATGTTATAAGACATTTCTTGTAACAAATCCGTAACAATTATAGAACATTGCTGTAACAATTATAGATATTGGTGATATTATAATCTCGTAGTGTAGGCTACGTAGCGATTATGTATAATGTGTGACATAAATGTCACAAGTCATTTCTTGTAACAAATCCGCAACATATACGTATCATATATTACGAGTAATGTCCTCACATTTTAAGGTTATGTCGATTAAGGAACGTAAACAATATGTGAGTGTAAAGTACAAGGAGGTGATATCGAATAATCCAGCGTAATACAGAATAAACCAGAATAATACAGCATACATTGCAAGAGGTAAGTTTAATGTGATCCCTTTATTTAAAAGGAAAAAATAAGTTATATGGGTATTTGCCGTGATGGAAAAACACCCAGGAATTTCCCTTACTCGGTTTATAACCTTATTCGCGTTGCACGTTCGCTTAATTTCTCTTTGCCCTTTCTTTCTGTGTTGCAGGCCTGTTTTGAAAGTGATAGCCTATTTTCAATTTTCCAGGCATTGTCCTGGTCACAATTTTGACTTTAATCAAAATTTGCCGCGCTCATCCCATAATAAAAAGTGTTACGAGGGAAATGATACGTCGTAGAACAAAATCTATCTAGCAATTCTTTCTGAATCATGCGCAGAGTGTAAGAACCCAGTTTTGAGTTTTTACACTCTGTGTAAAAACCTAGCTTTGAGTTTTTACACTCGGCGGCTGATTCAGAAAGAATTGATAGACAGATTTTGTTCTACGACGTCTCATTTCCTTCGTAACTCATTTTCCCATGGGATGAGCACGGCACATTTTTTTTGCTGTTTATTTCAGAATTGCAGGCCTGCTTTGAAATTGTTAGCCTATTTTGAACTTTCCAGGCATTGTCCTGGTCACAATTTTGACTTTAATCAAAATGTGCCACGCTCATTCCATAGGAAAAAGTGTTACGAAGAAAATGAGACGTCGTAGAAGAAAATCTATCTAGCAATTCTTTCGGAATCATGCGCAGAGTGTAAGAACCCAGTTTTGAGTTCTTACACTGTGTAAAAACCTAGCTTTGAGTTTTTACACTCTGCGCATGATTCAGAAAGAATTGATGGACAGATTTTGTTCTACGACGTCTCATTTCCTTCGTAACTCGTTTTCCCATGAGATGAGCACGGCATATGTTTTTTGCTCTTTATTTCAAAGTTGCAGGCCTGCTTTGAAATTGTTAGCCTATTTTGAACTTTCCAGACATTGTCCTGGTCACAATTTTGACTTTAATCAAAATGTGCCGCGCTCATCCCATAGGAAAAAGTGTTACGAAGGAAATGAGACGTCGTAGAACAAAATCTATCCAGCAATTCTTTCGGCATCATGCGCAGAGTGTAAGAACCCAGTTTTGAGTTCTTACACTCTGTGTAAAAACCTAGCTTTGAGTTTTTATACTCTGTGCATGATTCAGAAAGAGTTGATAGATAGATTTTGTTCTACGACGTCTCATTTCCTTCGTAACTCATTTTCCCATGAGATGAGCATGACACATGTTTTCTGCTCTTTATTTCAGAGTTGCAGGCCTGCTTTGAAATTGTTAGCCTATTTTGAACTTTCCAGGCATTGTCCTGGTCACAATTTTGACTTTAATCAAAATGTGCCACGCTCATCCCGTGGGAAAAAGTTTACCAAGGAAATGAGACGTCGCCAGCAATTTATCAGCGTAGAGTATAAAAACTCAAAACTAGGCTTTTCAGGACACCGGTGCACCTTGAGGGTTCTAACTAGTCCCAAAAAATTGTTCATTTGGTACCTCAAATGGTGGACGATACATCATATTTGTAGGTATTCTACAAAAATTATAAATTATAATTAAAATGTACTTTTCAAATGTAAAAATAAAAATAAAATTCCAACCTAATATATAGGTTGGAAATACATAAATTTCTTGTAATTTGTTGATAAAATATGTATATACGTAAATTACCTGTAACCACGAAATCACATTGACATCATTGTTACGAGTATTATGCACCAGGGTTACGTTTCGTTTCGTAGGAGTTACATCAATGAGCTGAGTTTGTTACAACTATGATCTGAGTTTGTTACATCTATTATCTGAGTTTGTTATGGCTATGTGATGAGTTTGTTACATCTATAAGCTGAATATGTTACATCTTGGGTATGAGTTTATTTCATTATTATTCCTCGTAGATGTTTCGTATCTGTGACTTGTTTATAGGATGACATATTTGAGAACAAACTCTGCTTCATACACGGAGTTTGT
The DNA here is from genome assembly GCA_946863875.1 of Alloplasta piceator. NCBI lineage: Eukaryota > Metazoa > Arthropoda > Insecta > Hymenoptera > Ichneumonidae > Alloplasta > Alloplasta piceator. Next base: position 27,239,118 of record OX333079.1, read on the forward strand.
GACATAAATGTTATGTCCAATGTAACACACGTTACGTAACATTTTCGTAACTATTTCGGAACTGTGTTTGCTGGGCTACATATTAACACGGCTCGGAGAAACATATGTTACATAAATTTGACTTGCCTATAAACAATTACGTACTAATATGTAGATTTTTTTAAAACACGTATGCACTTGCAAGTCCACAAAATCAAGCTTACAACCCAATACGGTACGTTTAAACGCTAACACGAATCACACAAATACGTTAACAGGGCAAAAAGTTTACCGCAAACACACTAACACGGTTCATTAAAACATCTCAACGGCCCAACACGGCTTACAAAAATACGTTTATACTCGGAAAATTATTTACCGAAGCATGTCGCATACACCGAAAAAAAAGGCTGAGTAATATTAACTACCCAGCTGCGATCACGGAAAATTCATTTGAATGAATCGTCACATATTTCATTTGATTACCCCGTTGTTGAAATAATAAAACTGGTGTCGTTGTTTCGAATGTGTACCGCATTCACCGCAATTACAACATTGGCTCAAAATGATTTCAAACGAGATTGATTCAACAACTTTTTTTCTCATTCAATCGAATATTTAGTCATTTACTGGAAGTAAATAAAATTGTTTTAACTGTATGTTTCGTCTCATCAACAAAATCTAGTTTTAATTTAAGCTAGTCATCCAGTTAAAAAGAATAGTAAATGCTTTCAAGTCGATCAAATGGTTTGATAAATTTGACTAAATATTTCAATGCGGCCACAACACATTTAGTCGATAGTACGCATAGTAACTACCACGATCTTGGCACTTCGCCCGAGATCCGTAAGGTGGAGACGATCGGCGCACGCTCTCGCACCAGCGAGACTGATAAGTACCAGTGTATTACCAGCATCGGAGTCTTCAATTAACTTTAAATTGATGGAATATACCTGCGCTCTGTCGTCGCGCAGTTCTATGGACTAAAGACTACATATTTAAATGAGACCACCATTACACTTTGGTGGCGCTCGTGCTCTTCATGGGTGCAAGGATAAATAAGTTAAATTTTCACTTAACTGTTTAATCTCACGATTAATTAGTTAAGTAAAAGCCCTAGCTGGTAGCTTAAGCAAATAATGCATATCATCACATGATTTGTTAATTCAATTTAAATTTTCTAGCTTTATATTGAATGCATTTTTTTCCGTTGAACAACATCTGAATTGCATAGAAAATATAAACTGTTCATTCAACTAAACCATTTGGTTATGCAATCGCATATTGAGTGCATTTTACCAAATATAGAATCAAAACAATGTAATTTTCAATTAAACGGATTCTCTACTCTGTTGGGTCAAGGATATATGTATTTATGGGAATGCAATTTTTGTTTCCATTTTGATGCACGTTTTGAGTTAACTGAATTACACATTTCTTTCGCCACCCGTAACCGCCGAGTTTAGTTAATTCAAGCCAAATTTTTTTCACTTTACCAAACCTTTTTATCGGTGTAAAACACGTTGAACAAAAACTCATTTATTCATCAACACGGTCTAGAAAAATACGTTAGCACATTAACACGCTCAACAGAAGTAAATTTTTTCCAAAACACGGCTCGCCCATAAACATTTACACATCAATGCGTTTTTCAAAAACAAACAAGCACACAAATACTGATAAGACCCACACAAGCACGCTCAAATGCCAATACAGTACGTGTGGAATCCAACACGATTTACAAAAACACGTTTGTACTCACGACATTATTCACCGAAGTATTTCAACACCCAACACGTTTTATAAAAGGTTATTTATTTATCAATTTAGAACAATACGTTTGCACATCAACACGATTAACAGAACTTTATTTTATGCAAACACGGCTCGCCTATTAACGTTTACACACTAACGCGTTTTTGAAAATCACGTGTGCACTAATAAGATCCGCACAAGCGAGCTAACCACCCAACAGAGTACGTTCAAAGACCAACACGAATCACACCGATTCACACGGAAAAAAAGAAACATTAAAAAATACAGGCGTTAAACGGTTCGCATTGGACTCGAATAATTGCACAGCGACATTTACCGAGATACACTACTCAAAATGCAGTGAGCTCAAAGTAAATTATTACAGAATCTAAACTGTCCTCTTTGGACTCAAGCCACCCTATACTGTTTTTTTTCGTGGAACGCACACTGTTAAAAAAATCTGTATTAAACGTTACCGTTGTTAGAATTAATAATTCTTAAATATATTATAAAAAATATATAGCCCTTGCTAAATAATTTAATATGCATAGTTTACCGGCCCCAAAAAGAGATTCATAAAAAAAAAATCTGCACGAATTGTGCGATCCAATTTCTCTGTGAGACCGGGGGATTTGTACCCTCGATCCTACTCACCATCCTACCTATCGTCCTTAACTACCTAAGGCGCTACCTATTACGTGATCGACTACTTTTGAAGTCCCTCTACTTGTATGATATATGAATGCTGCAGGAGTGCCGGAAAAATAATAGTTATATACGGGGGAAACGCGTCGTTTTACAATTCCTGGACCTGACCATTTTTTGTTTGGCCGAAACTCCGCCCATTTCATCGTATGATCCTAAAAACCACTCTCAAATTTTATTAGATTTTTTGGAGCTACCATGGCGTAATACAAGACCATCGAATATTTTCGACTTTTGAAAATATTTAATTTTCAATCGACGGTATCTCTGTAGCGGTTAATCGTATCGAAAAATTTATAAGGAGTTTTTTTTTATCTTGAGTCCATCTTTAAATTAAAAAATTGTCCAATTTTTTTAAAGTAAATTTAAGCAGTCACAATAATTTTCTGAAATTAAAATTGCGATACCCAAAAAACCCTCCTTCCAATTTTGAATAAAAATTCTCAAAAATACTAGAATTCTTTACCGATATTTTCGAAAAAAAATGATGGGACCTCTGGTGGTTCGCGAGATATTGATTGTTTAGTATTTAATTTACTTGTTATTCATTAATTTCGGTTTATCTGCAAATTAACTTGAGCTTCGAATAGTGTAAAAAAAATAGTAGTAACGACACCATCGCTGTTTCCGAACATTCCACAGTGATAAACGACTCCGTGAAGGATCTCGTAAAAAATTTGTCAAAAATCTTATACCATCGTACCGACACGTCTCTAGACTGAATTCAAAAAATATACCGTCGATTGAAATTGTTTACTGTGAAAATACTAATTACGGACGATCAAAGGAATTTTTAATGAATGAGCTATTCAAAATAGCCCAGTCAATAAAAAATACTCAGAAGCTTCACTCCATTATTTTTTCTTTACAACGGTAAAGTTGTTTCTGAAAGATGGTCGGATTTCGTCGAAAGCGGGATACATAACATAATTAAAAAAATGCAATATCCGAGAAAAAAAACGAGATTTAAATACGAGTATAAAATACTTGGACTTGAAATTGAAAAAAATTAAACGAGTGTTTTATACAAGTATAAAATTAAAAATTCGCGTAAAATATTCTTCCAAAGCATGAAAACGTATCATTGATTTATATATGATTCTTTTTTACTATTTTTTTTACACTATTTGAAACTCAAATTAATTAACAGATAGATAGAAATTAATGAACAACAAGTAAGTTAAATACTAAAAAATCAATATCTCGCGAACCACCAGAGGTCCCATCGTTTTTTTTTTGAAAATGTTGGTAATGAATTCTAGTATTTTTGAGAATTTTTATTCAAAACTCCGAAAGGGGGGGGGGTCTGGGTATCGCGATTTTAATTTTTGAAAATTAATTTGACTGCTTAAATTTGCTTCAAAAAAATTGGACAATTTTTTTATTTAAAGATGGACTCAAGATGAAAAAAACCTTCTTATATATTTTCCGATACGATTAACCGCTACAGAGATACAGTCGATTGAAAATTGAATATTTTCAAAAGTCTAAAATATTCGATGCTGTTGTATTCCGCTATGGTGGCTCCGAAAAATCTAATAAAATTTGAGAGTGGTTTTTGGGATCATACGATGAAATGAGCGGGGTTTCGCCCAAATAAAAAATAGTCAGGTCCAGGAATTGTAAAAATGACGCGTTTTCCCCCATATGCTTTTGAATGAGCAATAAACCCTTAAAAATGTTTGAAAAATATCTATAATATGGCACATTTTCACATTAATATAGTATTTAAGACTAAAGACGGCACAATTCAGGACAGCAAAAATGTGACAACACAACTTCGGTGCACTCGAGGAGTCAGTCGAGCGTTGATGTCGAGGAAAACTTATTTTCCTGTCACAATTATAATTAATAGTTCTCTTCTAATTTACTTTACATGTATATTACATTTCAAATAGTATATTGAAATTATTATCTCTCCTTAAATTTACTATACATGTATATTTAATTTCAAATAGTATATTGAAATTAATATATCTCCTTGAAATTTACTGTACATGTGTATGAATTTGGTTTTCATATTCCGTGTTTGTGAATTTCCGTGACGGTTGTATAGTAAAGATGTTTTAAATTTCATATCTTTTTTTACAGTGCATAATGCAAAATACAGTGTCAGTAGGCATTTTTTACTGGGAACACTGATTTATTCACATACCAAATTGTAATTAAGCCATGTACACTGTCAAAATCTCAGTGTGTACAGGGAAAGTAATCGCTTTTGTAGGAAAGGATCTACATTACCCTATTCTACTGTAAAAGTAAATATATCACCCCATTTTGTATCCAGTTTATGCCGTCATTTCCGCTGTTTCTCTTTTTCCGTGCTTTAACATGATCAAAAGCGGATCGTGTAAACATCAACACGGTTCATTGAAGCACGTTAACGTCTCAACATGGCTTCGAAAAACACGTTTAAATAGCAACACGGGTTCCGGAAATACGTTTATTAATCAACATGGTTTACAAAAACAGGTTTTTACTTCAAAGTGATTCATAAAAATATGTTAACCCATCAACTCGATTGACAGAAGCTCATTTACTTACTTAGCAGCACGGTAGTCTACAAAATCACGTTTACACACCAGCGAGTGTTTGCAAAAATACGTACAACACACAAACGCGTGGCGAAACCACACACTGTAAAAAATTTTATTAAATTTAATATACAAAAGTACATGAAATTTCAATAACGAGTATACGAAATCGACATTAATATACATCTTATTGGAAAATGAACAATTTCATATCAAATTTATTATTTGTATATTAAAATTAAAAGACTGAACATTGAAAATTACTATACCTGTATATGGAAATGGTTTTTATATATATATACTTTTTTCGCAATTTTAAGATACATTATTGGAAATTAATATACTTGTACCTTAAAATTACAATCAGCAACTGTAAAAAATGTCTTTAAATTGAATATACAAAAGAATATGAAATTTCAATAACGTTACTGTAAAAATTGTTTTAAAATTTAAAATACAAAAAATGTGAAATTTCAATGATATGACTGTGAAAATTATTTTTAAATTTAAAATACAAAAGAATATGAAATTTCAATAATAAGTATACGAAATCGAAATTAATAGACATTGTATTGGAAAATTAACAATTTCAACTTAAATCCGATAATTGTATATTAAAATTAAAGGAGTGAACGTTGAAAATTTATTCGACATTCGATGAGCGCAATATGATGGCGATATGCATGTTTCTTAGTGATACATTCGATGGGCGACTGCAAAATGACAACATGTTGTGACAAGCCTCGCATCTTTTACAAGTCCAAAAAATTCGTTATAAAGTTATTAATAATGTTCACCAACATCTGAGAATTTTTACAAATCACGGCCACCATATTGAATTTTTAAAAATTGTTTTCATTTACTTAGAAAAAAGAATTATTTTAACTAATTTTTTTTTAATGTTTTAATTTTTTTGTTTCATATTTCAGTTTCATATAAGCAAACAAACTTTTACAAAAGTTGCACTATTTTTCATCATTTTTCTAATCAAATAGAATTCCCCCCATTTTGAATTCTACAAACTTCCTTATAGATTCGTTTGAGATATTCGAATTCGCGAAACTGTAAAAAAAACTAAGAAAATGACTTTCACGAATATCCCATTTTTTTTTGAAATTTTGGATGCCATATTGAATCGTCTATTTTTTTAATTCTTAATTTATTAATCACTTTCATTTTTAACTGTATATATATAATATTCAAATGTGACTCGTTTTTCCTGGCATGTCACCACTGATATATCATATATAAGTGAAGAAAATTCACAAGTACTCGGTAGCGTAATAGGTAGCGTGTTAGGTTGTTAGTAAGGATAGATAGGCAGGTCGCAGGTTCGAATCCCACTGGAGACAGAAGAAATTGAAATATAATGAAATGGGGTGTTTTAAAGATTTTTTTTAATGCAATCGGTTCAGAAGCTATGTAAATATAAAAATATACATAATAAAAAATTTTGCAAGCAATAGAAATTAAAAAAAACCGTATGAAAATTACAATAATACCTCACATCCCAACGGTCATATGATCTTCATACGAGCACCACAATTTCGTCACGCCGTGACTGCCATATGAGCCCCATATGATGTGTCATTGTCAATCATCATATGATGCAAATATGACTTCCAGGTGAGCACTCATAAACGACACACAGCTGTGAGTGTTCCTATGCGTCATAGATGTATGCAATATGATGCCAATACGAGCTACATTTGTCTATCTGGGTTGTGTACTATATAAATGCTGATGTATATAGCACACAAGTCGAAAAAGTTCATAAGTAGTCGATAGCGTCGATAGCGATAAGTAGTCGATAAGATGATCGATAGGGTCGAGGGTTAGAATCCTGGTCTCAGAAAGAAATTAGATCGGACAATTCGCTCAGGTTATTTTTTTTTTTTTCTATGAATTTTTTTTTGGGGCCGGTAAACTATGCATATTAAACTATTTGGCAAGAGCTATAGATTTTTTAAAACACGTTTAACCATAATTAATTCCAGATACGGTGACGTAATTTTAATAAAATGAATATGAAAATTCAGACATATCTATAATGTGATTTTAATATACGAGCGTATATTAATTTTAATATTTCGTCATGTTTGAAAATTAACTTACCATGATTTAAATTTACTATACACATCGATACTAATTTTCAAATTATTTCTCCCACTTTATTTTAATAATTAAGTTCCTGTAATGTAAAATTGATATACAAAAGTATATTAAAATTAAAAGATTTTATTCGATTTTTCATATATTTATATTGGAATATTACTGTACGCATGTATATGAAAGTTAATATATGGTATATGCATCCAGACTTCATGTACTTTATATTAATTTCAATACCAAATTTTTTTCAGTGTAGTTACAGGCCGGGGATTGACTAACACTCTTGCATAACCCCGCACACAAATATCACGAACACACTGATAGGTCCGTGTGTATCGCGCACAAATACTCTTGCGAATTCACACGGATTCCGTCGAAGACGCGCAGCAGCAGCAGCAGCAACGGCGGCCGCGGGTAGCACCAGCACAGCGAGACGACCGAGATCCCAGCTGACTGGCCGGTCCTCGGGCTCAACGCTCGGCCAACATCGTGAATGCTCGGAATCTTTGTCCGCCGACGATGCACGAGGGTTATACCGGCGACTCCGGCGAGTCGCTGTTCGCTGCTGTCAGTTGGCGCTGTGAGACCGGAGGGAGATGACGGTGCTCCGTTCCCAAGGAACTATTAACATCAGCACCTCGTCGTTGGAACACAGTTGATAAAAACGGCTCTGTTATCGACGATGAGATATCAAGAAAGGCGGTTGAGTCACGGAAAGAGACATTGAACGAGATTGAATGCGGGAGAATGAAAAATTGATTTTTTTTTCTTTATCGAAGAAAAATCAGTGAGACAAGGAAAATCATTCACGGGCGGACACGTAAAAACGAGGTGAATGAAATAATCGCGAATTATTCGTGAGCGAAGCGTCGTTTGAAGGAAATGGATGAGAGATAGCTTGGGTCTGAAAAAAAATAAAAAAGAAAAAACGAGATCAGTGCAAAAGTGTCGTCGCGAGAGTCGAAAGAAAAGTAATCAAAGGCTCAATTTTAATAAAGCTTGAGCAGGAAAGAGAATCAACCCGAGAGAGCTCGCCGATTATTGACTCGTTGAAACATATTTTTTTTCTTTTTTTTCCGTTTTTTCCTCTTGGTTCGATACTGTCATCGTCGTAACTCGTCGAGAGGTGCAGCTCGTTCTTTGTGATAATAGAACGGAAAATCGTGATAAAGTTGGGTCGTCGAGTCGCATAGTAAAAAGTCGAGAAAGGGAAGGAGAAGAAAAAGGAGGGGGGAATCGTAAAGCCGAAACTTTAATCATCAGTCGTTAAAAGAGTTTTCGTGGTTTTACGAGAAGCAAGTTTGCTCTTGAGAAATGCGGTTTTTATGATTTAAACTGTGATAAATATTGTCGCGAACTGGAAACTTGATGACCACTTCCACAACCCGATCGCGACTCCTTCGTTCTTTCGTTTCGTTTTTTTTCTCTCACAAATCCTCTTCCGCACTTGTCATTTTACCTGCATTCTCACGAGCAAAAAGGAACGTTCGTTCGTTCCAAGCTCGAGTCTTCTACGGTCGTTGTGAAATTTTTGTTTTCACCTTTTTTTTAAAATCCTATTTTTTATGTGTTCGTGAATTGTCGGACGATCGATGGAAAACAAGTTCGTCGAAAATATATAAATTAGCGAGGTGTATTGAAAAAAAAAATTATAATCGCGAGTTTTTTCGATCGAGGAATTGTGAAGTTTCTTTTTTATTTCCAATTTTTTCTTCTCGTCGTTTCCTCGACGCTGGAGCAACTTCTGACTCGGTGAGTGTCGTTTTTTCAACGGATTTCTTTCTTAAGCGCAAAAACAATTGAAGGGTGGATTTTTTTTTCTTTTTCACCGACGGCAAACGCAATATCGCCGAGTTATTTAATCACCGCTGAAACAGCTGCTCGATGCTGCCTCTGACATGTTCCTGTCATTCGATTGCATCATCGGGGCAATCCCACGAAATGATCTTGAACACAGGCACTTCCGGATTACGCAACTTTTTTTTTCTCTCTAATTTTGGAACTCGAATTCAACGTCCCTCCGTTAACGTCATCGCTGCATTTGTCGAAAAATCCCGCGTGCGCAAAAATTTTCGCGATTCATTGCAGTTTATTTGTGATATATCAGAGGGCGATGAATTTAAAATGGTGTTGAAGCTCGTTGCAGTGAAAATACGTTTTTTAAAAATCATTTTTAGGGAGATTTGTGTTTCGTTTGTGCAAATATCGTTAATTAAGACTCAAACATACATTTTAATGATTTTTAATTCGAAAAATTCTTAAGATTAATAAATAAAAAATAAAAATACACTATTTTCGTTGCATTAGAACGCTGCAAACTTCAGCATCGGAATTTAAATGTCAAATTTAATCGTGGTACATCGCACTTCAAAGCTCGAACGCGAATCACGAATTTAGTCAAATAATAAATATTGTCCAAAAAAGAAGAAAAATCACCAAACATCTTGTTCCGGAGTTATTGAAAAATCTTGCAGCAAAAAATTGTGACGTTTGATTTTTTATTTTAAATAATTTGGTTTTTTGACAATTGAACGGATCTGCAATTTTTTCACACGACCCAGAAAATTTCACAATGTTGAAATTTGCATCGCTGATATCCAACGGAAATGGCGAATTTTTATGAACTTGAAGTTTCGAACGTTCGACTGAACGAAAAATCGACAAATGTAATCTTTCAATGAAAAATCAAAATTCACTGGTGAAACTTGATCATTGATTCGTAAAAAAAAAACACTTTTTTCGACTTCAAGTTCAGTTGAACGTCCGGAACTTCAAGGTCATCAATTTTTTCGATAAAATTAATTCCTCCGGAGACATTTTGGAAGTGAAAAATCATTGAACTCGTTTTTTAGTATATTCGTTAAGGAGTTAAGAACGGAAATGTACAAGAAAAGCGTGATCAAAACTGAAATCAAAATTATTTTCGAAAAAGTAAACATAAAAACGTTAAATGTTAAAGGAAGGAATCGGCTGCGATTCGGCCAGTGGGTCCAAATAAAAATGGACAATTTTTCGTATAACGTTTCGATCCTTATTCGGATCCTCTTCGGATTTATTATTTCTAAAAATACATTCGTTTTTTGTCTTATTTTGTATATTAGTTTGATGTGTTTTACATAATGAACTTGAGTGTTGTGTCATGACTGACCTGAATTTGTATGGGTAATTTTTGATGAATCTTGGACAATATACATTATGAATTTATTGTATCAAGACGGGTCGTTTTTTTGTGATCCTTGATGTCTGCGAGAGAGAGGGTTTTGATATTTTAATGTTTAGTTAATGATTTTTGTGAGACAATGTGTACGTCCCCCACTATTCAATACTCAATCGCATCACCCCAACAACATAAATAGCTCCTCTCTCATCCTCAATACTCAGTCGCTACTTAGCTCTCGAACCATCTTGACCGTTTAATTACATTATGTAATGAACATTGTTGAATTTGATCAGAGATGAATCTTGGAAAATATCAAATATGAAAATCATAGGTAAATAACACGTACACATTGTCTCACAAAAATCATTAACTGAACATTAAAATATCAAAACCCTCTCTCTCGCAGACATCAAGGATCACAAAAAAACGACCCGTCTCGATACAATAAATTCATAATGTATATTGTCCAAGATTCATCAAATGATAAAAAATTACCCATACAAATTCAGGTCAGTCATGACACAACACTCAAGTTCATAATGTAAAACAAATCAAACTATTATACAAAATGAGACAAAAAACGATTGTATTTTTAGAAATAAAAAATCTGAAGAGGATCCGAATAAGGATCGAAACGTTATACGAAAAATTGTCCATTTTCATTTGGACCCACTGGCCGAATCGCAGCCGATTCCTTCCTTTAACATTTCTCTACACGGCCGCATATCCAAACCAACAATTAAAAACGTTAAACATCAAAATTAGAAGTAAAAAGAAGTAGTCAATTTTCATGGAAATTTTCGTATCAAAGATATTCTTAGCCTTCGGAGAAAATCGATTGAAAATCAATTTTTGTTTTTTTTTTGCTAGAAACAATCTTACTTGTTCTGACTTCAATTGACTTCTGTGCAAAATCGTCGTTACAGGACAAGTTTCGGTAGCATATTCGTCGTTGCTCCGAGTTTGCCAAAATTTTCAATCGATTCGCGAAGCTTTTGGCTTCGAATTCCGCATTCGCCCGTGTGCACTTCCGTGCCCGGAGAGACCGGAAGCTTATCGAAAATACGTTGAAGTTTCCTTCTCCTCTCTCTTTCTCTCTCTCACTCTTCCTATTTTTCGCTGCACCAACGACGGAAATGCGCGATGATTTATATTTTACACCATTTTGAATAGCTGCATTATTAATTCGCATCCGTTTGTGTGTGCAAAACACTCTCATTCGAGTTTATCACTAATTTCTCCTACATTTAGAAACTCTTAAAAAGCGCTCCGAATTTTGTTCCCATTTTTTTAAACGATCCCAATTTTTAAATATTTTTCTCATCGAAAATTCTAGTCCAAATTTAATTTAGGCGCATTAAATATTCTGCTAAATTTACTTTTTATTTTATTTTCTTTGATGGACCAACATTTTTTAACTTTACTTCAACAAAAATGGTTTGTTCCCTTCCGAACAACCCTGAAAATTGGACATTTGCACATTGCTCCCTCATCTTTATCCATAGTTCACACAGCTTTATTTATCACAAAGTATGGCGATCAAATTTGGCTTCCTCATGAAGGAAGCTTTGTTAACTATCGAAAAACATGAGTAATCATTGTGCAATTTGCTAAATTCTTTCAAGTTTACTCCGTGCTAAATTCAATAGCAAACACTCTTGATCACTATTTTGAATGTGTATAAAATTTCAGAACAATATCTCGCAAATAGCCGAAGTTAGAGTAAGCTATTTAAAAAAAAAAAACGAAAATTTGATCAAATTTTAATCATTCGATCGATTTTCGCCAAATTTAATAACGAACGATCTCAATACCAATATTAGCTCTGTGCAAAGCTACAGTGCAATATGTATCTTGAAAATCGCACAAGTTAGAACGTTTACGCTATTTTTGAAAAAAAATTCAAAATTTAATAAAATTTTAATCTGTTGATGCATTTTCATCAAATTCAATAGCGAATAACCTTGATAGCGATACTAGTTCTGCACAAAGTTTCAGTGGAATATCTTGAAAATTGTGCAAGTTAGAGCGTTTACGCCATTTTCACAAAAACGATAAAAGACGATAAAATCTGAACACCCGTTTGAATTAAAACAAAATTTTTGTATAATGAAGAGCAATTCGTGCCCGAAAAAATCTCAAAATAATTTTTTTTCGCAAAAACAAAGCTGCTTGCTTTATGAGGAAGCAAAAAGGAAAAAAATCCAGAAAATGGAAATGGAAAACTAGAATTTTTCTTAACGTTTGAAGAATTGCAAAGCATCGATTTTAAAAATGATAGAAATATTTTGTACTGATAAAGAGATATTGATGTATTTTATGTAATTGAAAAAGTGCATGAAAAATTTGGATGTACAAAAATTTAGCGATAAAATCAGAAGGTTTTCGTAATATTTTGACCGATATAAACAAGGGTTTTGTTTTAATCGCGAATTTTCCTGTGCGCATTGTTCTATATATGCATAGATTTGTTCGAGTATTATGCAATTATCGAAATTATAGCGAGTTATATTAATACATAACTCGGGCGCGAACAGGGGCGAGAACATGAAATATTAACGAGGAGGCGCCGGGCGCCGGTGGGGGCGGGAGAGAGGAGGGGAGTCGAGGACGACTATACGAAAGAGATAGATAGAGAGAAAGACCGACCGATTCATGAATATTGATTGCGCGGAGCGATCCGCTGCAGCGGAACTATAAAACCAGTAGCCATGAGAGAGCTGCTCGTAGCGATCTCGGAGCGAGAATGAAAACCGAAGAGATATCTGAGAGAGAGAGAGAGAGAGAGAGAGAGAGTTTTAGCCTGGAGTTTGCGTGTTAACGGAACATTTAGGTTTCTGGAGTTTAAGCTACTCAGCGAACTATAGGGACGTAGCTACTTATTCGGTACAGTTGAATTCGCGTTTGGAGCAAAAAAAAGAATACAAGCCTCTGGACATTCTGCGAGATTTATAGTGGACGATTAAAAAAAAGCGAAATTTTAGTGCTTTTTTATGAGGATACTCCTAAATTTTGTTTATTAATCTTCTCCAATCTCGAATTCAATCAAATTTATTGCAAACGAATCTCTTCCTCATTGAAACACCATTGGAATTAATTTACCTATAAGAAAATAAATTTTCCAATTGAATTTTAAGATTTAAATAAAATTTTATATCATGGGAAATGACAATTTAATTTCATAATTTGAGATAACATTATCAAAACGTTACAGTATTCGATTATTGTTTCTCAATCCTTTTTTTTTATAGGAACGAGAATTTTTTTCCATCTGAGCACAAATTTTCTTGGCACTGAGACTCTTGAGTCTTGGGATGTATTTTTTGCTAACTTAATACGCGTTGAATTTTAGATCCATCTCAAACGATTCTGTTCCTCATTACAAAAAAAAAAACAGTAATTTTTAAACGATTAAAGCCTTTTATCATTGTGAAATAGAATATCGTCGCCTAAATGTTTAAGTAGTTGCACTAAATAAAAAAAAACTTTTTAAACAAACGAATAAAATAACAGTATTTATCCGAGAAAGTTATAAAAAACTACCAGTTCGCGATGATTGATAGTTCTTAATTTTTTTTCATAAGAAATTCAATTGTTTTAATTCGAAGCTTGCATCGTTCAACGTGACGAATGTAATTTTTACTAAACTCATTTTTAGTGCGAATCATGCTTTGCTCTCGCATTTACCACTCGAAGCCTTTGATGAGGGCCCCAAAAAATACATTTCGACAATTTTTTACTTTAAAAATTTTCTGGAAGTGTCATCTTTACAGGAAAAAATAAATTATTCCTGTTGCATTTAAGCGATGAAAATTTTTAAATCATTTTTTTAAATTTCCTTTCAGCAGAAATTTTATTGACATCGAGGCTTTTTAGAACGTTCGATTTGTGACTCGTTGTTTCCGTTCAAATACATTTCCTCGATGCTCTATTATTCGAGTGTCGAAATAATCGATGCCGAGCGAATGAGAGAGATATTGATTGGTTGATTGATTGATTGATTGTCTTTAATTATGCCCCAGTAGACTTTGGGGCAAAGAAAAATAAGCGAGAACTACATAATACAATATAAACAGAGAAAGATCATGAAAAAGCTTGAATTAGAGATACAGAGTGAATAAGCATAAATAATAAAATTAAGATTACGATCAAATAGAAGTAATCATAGCATTGACAACTCAAAATTAACGAAAATTAAAATAGAAATACAATAGAAATACAAATAAAAATCAAAGATAAAAATAAAAAAAAGAGAAAGAGAGAGGGAGTTTGATTAATTGATTGGTAGATTGATCCATTTTATCATGCCATAGCACTGCTTTGCGGCAACAAAACGTAAAATACAGTTGTTTATACACTTAAAAGTAATGCGCGTTTTAAGAGGAATACATAGGGAAATAGACTATCTAGTAACGAATTAAGGGGGTCGAGTCAGTTGAGATTTGCTCCTCTGATGAAAGTAAGCTTTAAAATTCACACTTCCATTAACTTCAAATGAAAATGTGCCGCACTCATCCCAGATGGGAATTCGTTGCGAACAAAACGAGACTAGTTAGACCTCGATCCGTCGACCGGTCTTTTGTGCATTACGCGCAAATTTTTCGAAGAACCAGGTTTCCGGGAGAAGGCCTCGCAAAGTTGATGGTGTGGCAACTTTTTTTTGATCACTCTAGCGCAGCAGCTGAATTTTTCCAGCAGAAGAAAAAATGTGTCACAATATTTTTTGCACAACTTCTAGATTTTACTCACCTATTCAGAGACTTTTAAATACATGAAAAATGAAAAAAATAAAAAATGATCACAATTATCATTACATTTGCACAATTGTAGCAAAATTATCGAAAAAACGAAATGTCTCTTTCCTTGCTACCCACGCGTGACGACAACAAATTTATTTTCGTTCAGCGCATGAAGTCGCGAATGAATGTATTTTCAAAAAACCAATTTATTTCCGCTCGTGTATACTTTTCGAAAATATTCACTAACAAACACTTAACAAATAAATAATAAATTACGCCAAACAAAAAGCACCGACGATACTATCATGACACACACAAAAAAAAAGATCTAGTCGTAGATACTATAATCGTTTATTTGATTATTTTTTAGTTACTTTAAAGAAAATTTTCTTTCCATCCAATTTTGGGCGATATTTACTTTCACTATATTTATTTATTTGAATTCCCTGTCATCGAGAGACAGGCGTTGAAGAAAAATTCTTTTCGTTGTTACTAAATACCTATTCACCCGTAATCTCATCCGATCATATCTGCAGATTTGTCAGTACCCCAAAAATCCGCCAGGTGGTTACCTCTCGCACAAGCAAACCTGCCTCTCGACGCCTATATCTTTTCCAAGCTCGTCTATGTTTGATATCCGTATTTTTCAGTATGGATATTTAATACATCGAACATTGTGGCAAAACGCACGATGGTCGAATCCCCGAAAAGGATTCTCATAAAGAAGGGTCTTCTTTCTTTTCCCTTCTGTTAAAGAAGAAGCTTTACGCAATTGTAGACTTCATAATTGTAGATATACATTCAAAGATTGAAATGTTAAAAAATATATATTGTGTAAATATCAAAAAAAATTATTTCATTTAAATACATATTTGTTCAGTTTGAAATCATATTTATTAATATTAAATAAAAATTTATTAGATCGCGATATATTTTCTTAGTAGGTCATTAGAAAAAAAAAATTTCGTTGACATGAATAGAGTTGTATTAGGCTGGCCTACAACTAAAAAAAATTATTTGGCTTGAGTAGGATTTAGTTAAATGTACTAGATCTTTTTTCTGGGTGCAGTGAGGTTAGCCACAAGCAGCATGACCAATTGTTTTCATTTTTTGGACAACTCACCTCTCATCTTATTCAAGCGTTTTGATTGGCTTGATGTAAACGCATGAACCAATCAGAAACTTTGAATTAGTTGAAGCGTGATGCTAGTTGTACACTTTCGTCGAGATCTCTCGCGCGGCATTCGTTTTGGTTGCATTCGTCTGACGCTTACGCACTCTCAGCACGTATGTAAATATGGACGTACCGACATATAAAATAGTTACAGGATCACGGAAAAAACGACTCAGCTGGGATAACAAAAAAATTAGTCGACCCAACCACCTATCTTAGTATTCTGAGTACCAGAAGACAAATTAGTTGGATGAACGATTTTTACATTGTTGGTTCGCATTGGCTACACCAACTAATTTTTTAGCTCGGCCTTTCACGAGCAAAATAGTTGATCCAACGATTTTATTCGTGGTTGGCCGAACTAAAACGTTAGTTGGGGTGCCATTTATGAACCAATCATATAAAAATCGTTGATCCAACTAATTTATCTTCCGGCGCTCAGAATACTGAGATAGTTCGTTGGGCCAACTAATTTTTTTGTTACCACAGCTAAGTCATTTTTCCTTCATGAAGAAAAAATTCCAATTATTAATTTGATGTTTTTATTAAATTAACAAAACCATCTATACTATATACGTCACCACCTATATACGTTGTAGCATTAGTAAACCTAATGACAGGAGAATATAGTATAAATCACATACCAACATATATCCAGTGCTCCAACACAGACCCTTAAACTTATTCAAATAAGTCGATAATTTTCCTCGATCAGCCAGTAGTTTATTTGTTTTCCGGCGTTTCTGCACAGCTGCGATTTCATCGACTGTTCGCAGACGTGAAAGACGCAAATCTTCCGTTGCTCGCAATTTCTCTTCGACGGTTGACCACGACTCACATCGCGTACTCAGCCAAATTATGTCATCCTCCAGGTTAAAATCGTTGCAATCGATTTCATCTGGAAGTAAATCCAGTCACAAGTTGAAATGTATATACCCAAATTGTATATGGAAAAACTCAGCAGGGACAAGCTGATGCTTAACCTATACGTACCCACGTTCTCGAAAGCCGGCCGGCGAGAGCATTGTCCACGACGCATAAAAAATATCATCAGTGATAAAAAATAAAAATTCTTACCTTAGAATTTGGTGATGAGCTCGCTGTAGCCCCACATAGTCAATAAATCGGCCACTTGATCGAAATTGTCCATCGTGATTCACTCGGATACACGTTCACGATTGCTATAGGCGCGAATGCAATGCGTTGCTAGCGGGTTAACGGGTTTGGTCACAGATGGCGCACAGGCGCGCGCTCCCCTTGCCCCTTACCATAGCTGTGGCCGCCGAACTCACCCGCTGCTCAACTGTGGCACGCTACAACTCGCGTGCCATCTTCACTTGCATACACTAACCATTATAGTTGGCTGCAGTGCCTATAAAATTCGTTGTACTATTTCATTAGTTGGACTGACTAATCTAGTCAGTTGTGTTGTCTGGTCGCGTCAACTGACTATGAATAGCAGATGGAACTAATGTTAGGTGGTCATTGTAACGAACCAGACAGGTTACCGTAATCAACATATACCCAATCAATAATAAGTTGGTTGTCCCAACCATCCATTTCTTTCCGTGATGTGGCGCTCACAGCGCTCAAAGCGTCCAAAACGAATGCAGCAAAATGACGATGCATACATTCATGTTTATTGATATGCATATTTAATTATAAATAAACAGTATCTACTTTTCTACATCACGTCGACCTCGATATACAATTAGTCGCAAGAATGAAACTCGTGTACTTTTTACACGAAAAATATGGGCTGCATTCAGTTGGACGCTTACAGCACGTATGTATGGATATACATCGACATATAAAATGCTACTGGATGTAGCGCTCACATCGCTCAAAGCGCCCAAGACGAATTCTACAATGGAAGAAATTTTTTTTTTCGTATTTGAAATACGCGGGTAATGACGGTGTTGCGAACGCGCAGTAAAATATCCCTGCATTCGTTTTGGAAGCTTACGCGCTTGCAAGCGTGACATCCTGTAGCATTTTATATATCGATGTATATCTATACATACCGTGTTGAATGCTAAAGGATGTCCAAATTTTTTTAAAGATTTTTCTATCAGCTTCAATTATTTCGAAAGAGTAGTAAAAAAAAAATTCGGCACTCTGAAAATGTAAAAAAATTCTAAAAAATCTGGGTTTTCATTTAAAAATTAATGAGCCATCAATCAAGGCTCGTAAAATTTTTTTTATTCGGTTTTTCAATTTTTTTTTCTTTTTGTATAAAACCATTTATAACACAGTGACAAAGAATCGAATAACTTTTGAGTGATGGTTTATAAATTTTTGTATTGTAAACCAGATTTTTTAGAATTTTTTTCAGAAATATTTTCTTTGTTTTTAATTTTTTTATTCACTTTGTTACAATTTCGTCCATAACTCAGACATTTTTGAAAATATCAGCTTACCGTCCTACTAATAAGTGCAAAAGGGTTCAAAGAACATAAAACTGACATAAAAAATCGATTTTTTCACGATTTTAACTGACTTGACCCCCTTAAGGCGGTATTTGAGTCTAGAGACATACATTTTGATCGTTTCGCCGAGCTCGATAAAAAAAATATTTTTATCATTCTTTTTTTTACAGCATATTTATTAATATTTTTACATAAACAAAACAATTTTCGAAAAAAAAACATGAAAATGAAACAAGTTATAACCTGGTAAATTTGGGGCTAGAAAAGGGGGCGTGTTGGCTGACACGATTGCAAACTTTTTAGTCATCCGATACGAAATCCGTCGGAAAAATCTCAAAAAATTATAGAACATCCTTCAAACATTCTAATTGATCTATCAAAATATAGTTTATGAAAAATCGAATGACTGTATATTCAAAAAAAATCATAATGAAGGAAAAATAAAAGTAGTCGTGGGGTGTATATTGACCCAGCACGGAAGGTAATTAGTAAGAATGTCATTTAGCCCCTGATGTAGAGAAAACGGAAAAAAAAATCGCAAAATGGCGTCTGTCTGAACAAAAAAAGGCATTTTCGACTCTTTTTCATAGTTTTTAATTTTTTTACAATAGTAAAAAAAATAATTAATTCCTTGTTAATTTTAGACCAGAATACCGCCTTAATAAGAAGAGAGGGAGAGAGCGGGAGCAAAAGAGTGATGACGTAAATCGGTGGCGTGCGCCGGTACCTTAACCACTCTCTACTGCACTCCACCTTTGCTATATATATAAATATCTATATATATGTAGATACAAATTGCTTCCACGATAGTAAGAGAGGAAGATAGAGATAGAGAGTCGGGCGATAACTCACAGCGCATTGTTAACAGCCGTGGCGATACCCTGTGCATTGTTGAAATTCTCTCGTTCCGGAACGTTTAGTATATAGGATATATAAGCCCGCTAAAGGCCTCCTCCCCCAGTCCGTGCTCCATAATCCATACGAGTGAGAAATCCTGGAGTCAAAAACGCTGAGAATCCCTGACTATTATTCACGTTTCCCTCACTCCGTCTCCCTCTCTCCCTCTCTCTTTCTCTCTATATCGTTCTGTAACTCTTTTCTGTCCCTTTTTCTCCCTCTTGTCGCTTCACCCCTTTTTCATCTCTCCCCCCATTCGTGCGTGTAAATACGTGAATGAACAGGCCGGGGGCCTCTCTCGGATGTATGGAATTGCATTTCAATTGAATATATTCCCAGGGAGAAAATGCTCTCAACCTCTTTCATCTCCATCTATCCTCTTTACTTTTTCTCTACATTGGCGCAAAACTCGAGAGCCTTTGATTCCTCTTTCATTCGTCACTATTTCTCCAGTAGTGTGTAAAAATGTAATGATCATTGTCCCGCCTTCGAGCAGAGGTAAATGAAATTTCAAACGAGTCATTTGAAATAACGTTGTGAAATAAAGAAAAACCGAGGCCTCGGGAATAAAGTTAATTGAAAACATTCTGGAGATGATGATTTTTTTAAAAATCGATTGTATTTGCTCGCGTGCAATATTTCGTCCCAACAGACCTATTGTTTTAGGATGGGAGAACAATTTTTCATTTTTTGGAGCGATTTTAGCTCAAATGAAAATTGAGGGATACAAAATTATTTTCAGCACGAAATTTTTGGAAACATTTTTCATTTCTATTCACTTTTTTCTTTTTCACTTTAGCCTAGATAAAACGAGAGAGGGTCCGAACGGAAGTGAACTCTCGAATTTCGATTCCTCTTCTGCGGCTTTTTATTTTCGCTGGCGAACGTGACCACTGGGGGTTAATTGATAGGTATACGGGCTCGTGAACACGCTAGATTTTTTTCGTTTCGGTTGAATTGCATTTCAGTCGCGGAACTTCAAACCCGCGTCTACGTTTTTTGTTTGTTTTATATATCTATATACTTTTTTTGTTTGTCTGATCTCCCTCTTTCAGAGTTTTCTCCTTTAGCCGAGGGGCTATTCACTACCGTATGCGGTGTACAATTTCACAATGAAGTCGATTTCACTGATTTCGTAAAGTCTTTGTGTAATTTGAAAAGTCATGTGATTCCACGTGACTTCGAGTGATTTCAAGTGCTTTCGAGTCATTTCGCATTGATTTCAAACATCGCGGAGCGATTTCATTCTGATTTCAAGTGATTTCAACGATATTTTTGGAACGTCGAATTCGTGCGAATTCGTGTGATTTCTCATTATTTCACGTAATTTCACGCGATTTCGATTCTGATTTCATACCGAGGTGGTTCAATTATTTCACGAATGCATAGCCCCTCCCGGGAAAAAAATCATATATGATCATATATAATCATATATGATCGTATATAATCATATATGATCGTACATGATCGTATATGATAACCAAGCCAAAAATTTTGCGTACGTAAATTATTAAAAATCAAGCCAAACTAGAAAACTTGGCGTGCAGGGTTAAGAAAAATAAGCCCGGAAGGTGCCGTAGGATTTCCACGAGATAAGGTAGAAAATTATTATACCTACTGTCAAGTACAGTAGACGATCAGATAACTTGAACGCTCCCATAACTCAACTCATTACCATGGGAACACATTTGCATATCGTTACTCCCCCTATGACCGTTTCTCCTCAATTCAAACCTTCGACCGACGGCGAAACATCTATGAGCATGCGTATTGCCAATATGCGCAGTGTGCATGCGCTTAGACACGTGAGTGGGAGAATGAGGGGAAAGTTAAGTTATGCGAACGTTTCCGGTCCCGTCGCGTTAAGTTATCTGATCGTCTACTGCAGTTTGCTCACGATTACTGACGCATTATGCGATCGTTATGCGTTTTTTGAATTTAACCGTAATTAAAGCATCGCTCTTTATATGGTCAATTAGAATCTTGAATATTCTAATACACTCGCTCAATCGTCACGTGCATCCACGAAAATCATCGCAAATCCAGGCCAGGTCGCATTTCTGCGGACGTCGCGGATGTCATCGACGTTCAATCGTTAAGATGAGTATTCGATATTTAAACGATTGGCCGTTAAGAGAGGAAAATAAAAAATAAATCGTTAGGAAAATATAATAACGTTACATATATTACACCAAGAAAATTTATGACAAAGAAGTAGCAACGATATGTATGATTATTGCAACCATTATGTGCAGTGATGCTGCTATGATTTATCAAATTCGGACATAACAAAAGGTCAATAAAAGATTATCAACTATTCCAGAAATTCGGTTAAATATAAACCTTGTACAAGATTTTTCTCAGTGAACTTTTCTCAGAGTTATTCACTAGCTTACTCGGCCGTTACCTCTTGTGTTTTTTCTCATGGTTGCTTACTAGTGCACTTGATGAATTGTTTTCTTTTTTATTTTCTCGTTCATTCACTCCTTCGTTAAACGGTAAGGGCAACTGGACTCCGTTTTCCCTCGCCGAGCGTATTGGTTCTTAACCCTGCACGCCAAGTTTTCTAGTTTGGCTTGATTTTTAATAATTTACGTACGCAAAATTTTTGGCTTGGCTTGTGTGATTTGTGTTTTTTTTTAAATTTCAGATTTCAAATTTTTAGGATTTCCTTTAAATTTTAAATTTTTGGGATTTTTTTTTAAATTCGAATTTTTGGGATTTTTTTTAAATTCGAATTTTTGGGATTTAATACTTGGCGTCCTTTTTTTACTTCTCAGAAGTATTTTGTGATTGATTTCACTTCTTTTTGAAAGTTCTTTCGAAGTATCTTTCCTGATTCAATTTATTTACATGAATTTTATATAAATTAGTGTTGAAATCGTCCAATATACAGAAGAACAAAAAATGAAAATGCATGGCTTGTTGTGTATACACTAGGGTGGTCCTTATTTAGGCTATGTTATTTTTTCTTTTGACGATATTATATTAACTAAGTTGAAAAAATGTAAAAATCATTGACCGTATAAAATACACGTATTTCCCCTTTAAAACTTCGACTGCCGTGGGAGCCAGGTTAAAATTGAGATATCGAGCTGAAATTTGTTATGCATTTTTATTTGTTTATTTAAAACTGATTTAGCACTATTGTCAAAATAAAAAACAACATGGCCTAAATAAGGACCACTCTAGTATACACCCATTATACACCCATGTGCATGAAACCTATTTATAAAATCTATTGGTCAGAACTAGATCAAACTCCACAGAAATATAGATTTTTTGTCGTAAAAAAAGATTTTATATAGATATAGATAAGTAGATATAGATAGATAGAGAAGATACAGATAGAAGATAGACAGAAGATATAGATAGATATAGATAATATAGATTTTTTGTCGTGTTTTTTGACACAATTATGAAAACAATTTTTTTATTGTGTTTCACTATCCCAGATAATATCTCCAAATTTCAAATTGATCGGAGAGGTACTTCATATTAAAAAAAAAAATTTTAATTAAAAAATGGGTTTCTATTTTTCTTTAATATGAAGTACCTCTTCGATGAATTTGAAATTTGGGGACATTATATGGAATAGTAAAACACAGAAAAAAAATTATTTTCATAATTGTGCCAGAACGTTATCCTGGAGAAAAATAATAATTACTGATTGCAGTTTTCATTAGTTATTATGAGGATTATGAGCCGTTATTTTTTCTGTAAGTAGCCTTTTCATACCTTTGTAACGTGTCCGAATTTCATTTAAATCAGTCTAGCCGTTTATAAAAAAATTGTTCTTCAATGAAAAACAACTTAGATCGTCTTGCGGCACGTGTTATTTTTAATTAAAAAAAAAAGTACCTCGCGTTTTTTCATTTAGCGGAAGCTTTTTAGGGGCCGTCGCAAAAAAATCAATTTTTAACGACCAGGCTAATACTTATCTATGAATATGAAGCATAAAATTTGAGTTAGATTTTGGTTTGGCCTAAAATTGAAGTCAGATTTTGATTTAGCGTCAAATTAAAGTTGGATTTCGGTCAAACCCAAAATTAAAGTTAGATTTTGATTTAGCTTAAAATTTGAGTTTGATGTTGATTTAGCCTAAAATTTAAGTTAGATTTTAGATTAGCTTTAAATTTGAGGTAGATTTTGGTTTAGGCTAAAATTTAAGTTAGATTTTGGTTTAGCGTCAACTTAAAGTTGGATTTCAGTTTAACCTAAAATTAAAGTTAGATTTTGGTTTAGCTTAAAATTGAAGTTAGATTTTGGTTTAGCTTAAAATTTAAGTAAGATTTTGGTTTAGCCTAAAATTTACGTTAGATTTGGGTTAAGCATCAAATTAAAGTTGGATCTTGGTTTAACCTAAAATTTAACTTAGTTTTTGGTTTAGCTTAAAATTTGAGTTCGATTTTGATTTAGCCTAAAATTTAAGTTAGATTTTGATTTAGCTTAAAATTTAAGTTAGATTTTGATTTAGCCTAAAATTTAAGTTAGATTTTGGTTTAGCTTTAAATTTAAGTTGGATTGTGGTTTAGCCTAAAATTTAAGTTCGGTTTGGTTTAGCGTCAAATTAAAATTGGATTTCGGTTTAACCTAAAATTTAAGTTATATTTTACTATAGCTTAAAATTTGAGTTCGATTTTGATTAAGCCTAAAATTTGAGTTAGATTTTAGTTTAGCTTAAAATTTAAGATAGATTTTGGTTTAGCCTAAAATTGAAGTTAGATTTTAGTTGAGCGTCAAATTAAAGTTGGATTTCGGTTTAACCTAAAATTTAAGTTAGATTTTGGTTAGGCCTAAAATTCAAGTTTCATTTTGACTTATTAGCTATGTATAATGCTATATATTCATGGATATGTTATACATATAGATAAGGATATGTATATATGTACATAGGTGATCTATATATATAGAAAATCCTGTATATAATGCTATATATACATAGATATGCTGCATACGTGTAGATAATACTATATTTAAAGAAATTAAATCTCAAAGGACCACCCTTATATTAATTGAGACCTGAAACAACGACCACTCTAATATACATCTTATAAATACATATATATAAATGATTAAGAAAATTTGAATCTAGAATGACCAATCTAATATAAATTCAGGCCTGAATAACTGACCACCCTAATGTATAACTCAATAAATATGTATATAAATATTTAAAGCATTGAATCTCGAATGACCACCCAAATGTGAGTTGATACCTGAAATAACGACCACCTTAATATACATCGTACATATATATAAAAAAATACTCGCTCACACACACATGCACTCTTTTATATATAGGGATAGAATATTTAAAGCATCAAATCTCGAATGACCACCCAAATGTAAGTTGATACCTGAAGTAACGACCACCCTAATATACATCGTATATATAAAAAAATACTCGACACACTCGCACATACACACATATACTCGTTTTTATATAGAGAGATAGAATATTCATGCAAGCCTGTGTATGAGCCCGAGACTACGGTTGGCAGGGTGGGGATACGCCGTGTTCTCGCACACACTCATATTTTTCCACACTAATGCAAGCCCTTCTCTGTAAAATCGTATTACACCGCTTATACACGGGCTCTATATCTATAGAGACGTGACTTGAACTATTTTCTGATGATAAATATTCGGAATAATTCGCCCAATATTATGATATCTCAGTATCACGTGGGCGGAAAAAAATAAAAATGGTATCAATGGAAAGCTAATTTTTTTTTAAGATGACCATAGTTCGTAAATGTTAAAAAAGTTATCTCGTTTTTTAGTAATAACGAATTGAAGTGTAAAAGGGGCGTGGATTGAGGCATATTCGCGTATATAAGAGTGCGCGGCGTCTCGACTGGGACTCTCAGTTTCTTTAATACTTGGCGTCGAGTCGCTGCCGCGACTCTTGATATAGAGACAAATTTTGTTCAGGATCATGCATGACCAAGTCATATATGATTATATATGATTTTTTTCCCGGGAAATGTACAAATACTTCGTTTATAATATAATACAAGTGTAAAATATTATTATTATAATAATACGTAGAAGTACAGTGCTGGCCACTAATGCCTGCAAATCTTTGAAAGAATCTTGAAAGGAACCTTTCTAAGATTCTAAGAATCTAAGAATCTTGAAAGGAGTCTTAGAATCTTGGAAAGAATCTTTCAAAAATTTGCAGGCATTAATGGCGAGCACTGTACAATCTATGCTGGTAAATGAATATAATATCCAAAAAAATATATATGATGATTATTTTGTGAATAATTACGATTACATATATGATTATATATGATTATATATGATCATTCATGATGTCATGTTAACGCATACATGATCATCCATGGGCATATCCGATCATTCATGATGTCATATCAAGGCATATATAATCATATATGATTCATATATGATCATATATGATTATATATATGATCATATATGATTTTTTTTTCCCGGGCTCACTTTTAGCTCTGTGACTTTCCCTCGAGAAAGATTCTCAATCAATTCAAGCAGCATCCAAAATTAATCGCGTGAAATTTTTGTTTGTTTGAAAATTCAGAGCATTGATTTTCTAGACGTATTAACGATTAGGAAAGTGTTTGACTATTCGGTTTCAAAATGCTTTTGGGTCTCGCAAGGTCGCCCATTCAGTCGGGCAAAAGGGTGACCGAATAAAAATCGGAGTGAAGGAGACAAAGAAAAAAAAAGAAAAACAAAACGTGACGCTGAGGATCGGTTCTGTCTAGCTACTTTGCATTTTATTACGGCTATATAGTTTTCGTGCTGTCATGGGGCGAGCTACCTGACTCTCCCTTGTATTTTCCCTCTCATTCTGTTTCTCTCTCTCTCTCTCCCTCTCTCCCTTCTTCGCCCTTCGTGACCGCTTGCTTTCCATCAATTCCTTTTCGCTGGCGCACACTTCGAGGCCCACGAGCGAGAGCTTTTTTAGCTCTCGGCGCGTCACGGTCTTTGAATCCCGAATGAGAGAGTAGACAAAATAAAATGCAAAAATCCCACAGATGCATTTACATTTGCTCTTGTATTAATATACTAGTATCATATTAACGGGTTATACGCAGTCAGGAAGTAACAAAAAGCGGATTTTCGAGTATTTTTTCTGCAACGACATTTTAATTTATTAACGTAAAAATTTATATACATGTTTTTGTAACTTTTAGCTTCATTGTGAATTTTTTTTCTTTATAAAAAATAAAAAAAGAAGAGAAATAATAAGCGGTGGTCGGCTAATTCAAAAAAATGTTGAATTGTACAACTAAATATTTAGTCGTGTGTATGCGACTAACGATTTAGTTCATCTAAATTTTTTTTTCTCAGTGCATATACGGAGGTCAGGAAAAAGGATTTTTCCGGATAAAAGATAAAGGTCCGATTTTAACGGGTTACATACAGTTAGAAGGCTTTACAAAGACGGATTTTCAAGAATTTTTTTCGCGCAGACTATTCAATTTATTAATTTGAAAATTGGTGTACATATTATAATAACCTTATAATATATTAACATATTTTTTATTTGTAAAAATAATCATCGCGAATGTTGCTATCGCCGATCTCCTAGAGCTCCGCAAAAAAACCAATTTTGCGGTGATCACGATATCTCTGGACCGGATTATCTGAAATGAAAAAACCAAATAAATTTCGTTAATATAATACATTATCTAGTATTTAATCGAAGGAATTAGCGAAAAAATAATTTTTGACAAAATGGCGACTTCTCAAAATAAAAGACTCGATTTTGAACGAAAATTTAAGCCTTAAATTGTTTATAAAATGGAAAATATTTATCGGAGAAAAAAAATCTTCGATTAATTACTAAAAAATCTAGTTAAAAAGGTTGTGTTAAAATTTGAGACTGATCGGTTCAGCCGTTTTCGAGAAATCTTGATCACCGATTTTGAAAACATAGTTTTGAGAAATACGCGTTCAAAGTTTCAAACTGTGAGACGCGCCTCCCTAACGCGCCTTCATAAATGTGTCTATAACTTCGAAAATATTCGTCTGATTGACATAAAATTTTGAGTGTGTATGCTCCAATATATGTATATTCAGAAAATACAAAAAAAAAACGATTTTTTGAAAATTACAGGTGTATGTAAGCCCTTAACCCTCGAAATTTCTCATATTTTTCGTCTAAAAGGA
The DNA here is from genome assembly GCA_946863875.1 of Alloplasta piceator. Taxonomy (NCBI): domain Eukaryota; kingdom Metazoa; phylum Arthropoda; class Insecta; order Hymenoptera; family Ichneumonidae; genus Alloplasta; species Alloplasta piceator. The sequence continues at coordinate 27,266,765 of OX333079.1, forward strand.
TATCATTTCAATGAAAAAATTTCGTTTGATTTTTCTATTTATTTAAAAAATCATAGGAGATATTATTTTTTAAACATAGTCGTGAAACATGCTTGCACGTCTTCATATTTTGCAGAAAATTGTTATTAACAATTTTTTTTTCCTGTGGGACAAATTATTATCATTTATTTAACGGTTTATTTTTATTATCATTTAGTTGCGGGATGATTTTTTTAACATTGTCGTGAAAAATGTCTGCACGTCTTCATATTTTACACAAAAATGTTATTAACAAATTTTTTTTCGGGTGGGACAAATTATCATCATTTAGTGTTCAAAGAAGGTGCATGCATTTTTTCAGTTTTTTTCCAAAATTTAAAAGTTATGAAATAAACGAAAGACACGAGCGACCCATGGTTAGCGTCAACGGTTGCTCAAAACAGCGTTAGCCGATGAGGGTTAATTAACATTTAATTTTATTAAACATAATAAATATGTACTTAACCTAACCTTTATATGTATACTATAATTTTTTTTTTCATTTTTTTCCAATTAATTCTTCGAAATAGATTGATATTTCGGTTACATAAAATTATTAAATTAACTCTGAGGCACGGCTTCGCAATTTTCATCGCGTTCCGATGCCCAGAATGGAGGAATGAAATTTCTCACATGAAAAAAAAAATTACTCAGAGACTCGGAATTTCATTATGAAAATACGCTTCAATCGCGAAGCGGAATTCTTTCGAGCGAATGAAATCATTTTGTTTTCGATTTCTTAAGAAACTCCCCGCGGAATTCTCCAACGCTTCGTTGCATTTTTCCCGAATGGAGCGAAGAAAAAAGGCTTGCGACAACGAGAAAGAAGTTTTTCAATATTGGCAATTTATTGTCCTTGCCGGAGAGACAAAAAGTGTCTGAGACACAGAGACCAATCATTTTCATTTACACTGCGACCTCGATAATCGGAATCCGTCGGGACCGCCTCTTGCAAGAAGTGGGATTGCGCACATTGCACAGAACCTTCTCTGCGCCGCTGGTGGCTGACGGCGGCCTGACGCGATTGGACCGTCTCTGCGCCACCAGCGGCGTAGAGACGGTTCTGTGCAATGTGCGCAACCCCACTTCTTGCAAGAGCCCGTCCCGAAGGATTCCGATTATCGAGGTCGCAGTGTATTACTTTAAGGTACTAGTCTACTTCAGAAGGCCAAAAAAAGTAAATTAAAAAAAAAAAATTCTCAGCTCCTTTCGCAGATATAGCTATAAAATTGTTTTTACAACATTGTTTTATCCTTCGATTGTACAAAAAAAAATTTTTTATTTTGATTCTTTGAATAATTCATAGAAGGCGCAAAAGTCGAAAACGTTTTTCCCCACGGCCGCGGCCGACAATTAATCTCAGGATTGGCAAGTCTGAAACAAAAAAAAAAGTATTTTAAAGAGGAAGGTTTCTTACACAATAATTTTACCACCGTTAATGAAAAATGGATTCAAAAAAAAATTAGCGGATGTGTGAAATTAAAATGAAAAATTGAATTTTTCACAATTTTTTTCAAACATCCGCCATTTTTTTTTATCGATTTTTCACTAACGGTGATAAATTGTTGTGTAAGAAATCTTCTCTAAAATGCTTTTTTTATTTTTTTGCTGCAGACTTGCCAATTCTGAGATTAACTGTCGGTCATGGGACAAGACATTTTCGAAGACTCGACCTGGCCCCATCTATTAATTATTCAAAGAATCAAAATGAAAGATAATTTTTTTTTCGAAGGATGAAACTATGTTGTAAAAACAGTTTTATGGACATATCTGATAAAGGAGCTGAGAACAAAAATGTTGAGAATTTACTTTTTTTTTGCCTTCCAAAGTAAACTAGCAGACCTTAAGCATGAGTAGCAATCGATTGAATGTCGGCCGATAATTAGAATGGCGTTTTGGCGCTAAAACTCACGGTGTTTACGCCTCTTTGTTAATCAACAATCTTTATTACCGAGTGCAGTTGAAAAAAATTCTCTTGTTTTATTGCTCCGCCCATTGTTTCGCCCACCGCGAATCGCATAACGTAGCGTTCGTAAAAATCGTATCCGGACGCCGGGAACGTTGAGTATCTTCAACGAAAAATAATATATCATGATTTCACGCTTGAAGCTCCATGGAGCTCCACTTTTGCAAAAGTGCGGTTTTCGTGTTTTTATCTCCAGTTGCATTTTTCCTTTCTTTCTCGTGGTTCTTTTTTTTTTTAAACTTTCGACCGTGCCCACTGATTTTTACTTTTTATCTCCTGTTTTTTTAATACATTTTTTCGTGTCGTTCGCCGATTGTGATATTTTATATTTTGAGACATTATTATTTGAGATATCGAGAGTCGTTGGCGAGCTCGGCACGTTGCGATCGAGCTTTATTTCGCTTATCAGCGAGTTGCGAGAGAACGCGCTCAGCTGCACGATAGCGACTGTGTATATGATATATAAATATCTATATAAATACATAGAAGTATATATGTCATGGTGATCGAAAATAATAATAATAATAACTTTTTCTCGCAAGCAGGCTCAAAAGTTTCATTTGGGTATAAAAAAAGCCTATGAAAATATGAGCTCTTACTATTAATATTAATATTAACATTGTCCTCATCGCACTTGTCGATTTTCCATAAGAATAACATGGGAAAAATTATTTTTACGTCTTCTGTTTTCTGTAACTAGCAAACGATTTATCATACGGGAAACCTACCGACATATTTTTGTAGAGAATTGAACAAGAATTTATGTAAAACATAAATTCAACTTTCGAGAACCAGTAGTTCTCACTATAATAATTGAAAAAATAGAACGCTTTAAAAAAAATTCGCAGCAGAAATTAGCTCAGCAGAAGACGTAAAAATAATTTTTTCCATATTATTCTTATGGAAACTCGAAAAGTGCGATGAGGACAATGTTGATATTAATATTAAGAGCTCATATTTTAATAGGCCTTTTTTGATACCTAAATGAAACTTTGAGGCCCAGTTGCGAGAAATTTTTTTTTTTTTTAATCACCCTGATATATATGTAAATATCGAAGTATACATGAGGGTCTGTCAGCAGAAAAATGGAACCGAAGCTCCGAAAATCAATGCTTAAGAGTAGTAAAAAGTTTCTTTAATTTTAAAATAAGTTCAAGAAATCGAAATGAAAAACTATATTTTTTATGAAGACAGTAATAAGTAATCGAAGCGTAAAATACTTTGCTATAATTATTGGAGGATTCGCCCTGTATTTCCAATTTTGGGTAATACTTGCTCTGTTTCGTTTGATGTGTTTAAAAATATTTATTAAATTTTTCAAACTTTTTTCAAGCGCCCCGTTTCTCTGATCTTGATTTTCAATTCTTTTATTTATTTTAAAGATTTTCAAATATCTCTGTTTTCAATTGAGAATATTTTTGAAATGATCAATTTCATCAATATTTATAAAAAGTACATTTTTCTCCATCTCGAGTTCGCAATTTTCAATGAGAAAATACTTCCCAATTTTTAGAGGCCTAATTCGTCAGAAAAACTCCGAAAATTCAAGCCTAAGATCCGTGAACTACTTTATGAAATTTCTTCAAAAAATTTTCAAAAATGGTATAATTGATCACTAATATTTAAAAAAAAGTACTGTTGGCGTTATTATTTTTTTAGGCAATGTGGAAAAAATATAAAAAAAAATTATTCTTGCCACCTCTGAAATGTCACAGAGCTCTGTTTCGACAGAGCTGCAAATCAAAAACTAAAATTTCATCCGGTAAGCGAATATTATTTTGGGCACACCCCAATATATATATATATATATATATATATATATATATATATATATATATGCACATTTGTGCGTGATGAAAAAATTGAAAAAAGAAACGCTCGGCCTTGTTATCATCAGGGCAATGCGCCACCCGTTTTTTCAGTCCCTCCTTATCGCTATATATATATACACAAATGCTTGTCTTTTTTTATCGCGTCATATATCTTGTCACGCAGATGATACACTGCACTACATAAGCTCTTGCAGCTCTTTGCTCTTTTTTCGCTCCCCTCCTCCCTCCATCCCCCGTATGATCTCGTTAACCATAATCACGAATTTATAGATTCGAATCCTTCGCAACGAGAATTTCTGAAGAAAGATTGCGGAAAAACGAAAAAAGTAGGAGAACAAAAATTGCGGACATCCTGGCTGAAGTCCAAGTTGCTGGAGAAAATATTCCGCGAGCGATGTGAAATCAGTTCGAGATATTTTGATTTTTTCTTTTTTGTATTATTCGATAAATGTTTTTTTCCCCATCGAAAAGAAGAAACTGGATAATGATTTCTCTCGCCACGTTTCCGCGGAAATTGAATCATCTCGTCGGAGGAGGAACAGAAAAAATGAAAGAAGGGAGAGACGGGAGGAAATTTCGCGGATGCTCCGTCGTCGAAGGGTGGAAAACTCTAAGGGGGATGGAAACCAGCGTTACAGCATGAAACTTTCGCGAGAGCTTCCGGTGAAAATTCCGGTGATGGAAGAGAAAAGTGAGGAAGAGGGTAATGTGGAAAAAGGAGAAAAACCCGCACCATGCAGTTTCGATTCTAATCTATAGTTTTTTTTTATCTACGCATGAAACACGTGTCTTTTAAAATCCAATAAGCTGCTCTTATTTCTTCCTTCGTTTTCGAATCTATTTGGGCTGATTCGTTAATTATTCCTAAAACTACTGCAATAATGCATGAATATCGTCTTTTTTTAAATCGAAGAATCACTGAAATACGACTTAGCTATGCTAACAAAAAAATTAGTCGGTTTATACATGGCAAACCAACTTATTTTCGTGGTTTATGTTATTTTCATGATTATATGAAAGCACATGGGATACATTATATTTCATTAGAGTCTAAATGAATTGTCAAAAAATCTATTTGCAAACTGGGCAATGTATAAAAACGGGGAAACCTATAATTTTTAAAAAGAAAATTCGTATCTTTCTTTGTATGAACGAACGACATTTCCAAGAGGATAGTGAAGTAAAAAGTCACATTACTATTCTTGGTTTGAAGATGTAATGCCTATACAGTAGGCTGTCCGTTATCTACCAAGTTGGCGTTTTTTTAATTCTCTCCCCCCCCCCCCCCTCCCCTAGATCATTTGTACATAACCTAAAACGAATTTCAAAAAAGAAAAAAACCTATTTGGAAGTGATTTGACCCTGCCTTTTAGACCGTTTTTTCCCCATTTGAAATACATGGGATTTTTGCGTTTTTTGCATTGTATTTTTTTTCTGCCACCGTAAAAGGATTAAGAATAAAACAATCATTGATTCAGCTTCAAATAAGGTTACTTGAAAAGAAAACATTTTTTAATTGGTAAAAAATAATACAGTGATAATTTGCATAAGCTTTAAAAACCCACAAATAAAATTTCTTTTTTATTTTCGGCAAATCATTAATACCTAATGAATCTTAAGCTTATATAATCATAGCAAACTTTGTCCGTGAAGAACAACTAACATGTTCTTCAAATTAATCAAGTAAAATTTAATTTTTTCAAATTTTAATTTATTTATGAGTTATTCCAGCCCAAGTATGTAAACCGGAGACCCCGCCGCTCTCGTATTTATTTGATTTTTTTCATATGATCGCATTGAGTCTAAAATACACCATCATAATTTTTTTACATTTTCCAAACATCCTTTATTGAAAAAAAAAAATGTTGAAAAAAACCGCTTTTTTCTAAAGATCTAAAAACTATCTATCACTCGTAGTGGGTAGATTTTTTTTCTGTGTTTTACAAGTTATTATCGTTCTCAAAATTCCAAAACAATTTCAAATAGCTCACCTTGAGCAGATACTGAATTATTTTGGTGCTCAAATTAATTTCGCTTATGATTTTCGAATAATACGATACTAATTATAAACCTTAAAATGAGAATAATGCCTTCTCATTTTATTCTCATTTTAGGGTTACAATTCGTATTGCATTATTCGAAAATCATCAACGAAATTAATTTGAGTACCAAAATAATTCAGTATCTGCTCAAGGTGAGCTATTTGAGACTTTTTTGGAATTTTGAGACCGTTAATAGCTTGTAAAAAACAGAAAAAAAATCTGCCCACTACAGGTGTTAGTTTAAAATTTTTTATATATTATCATGGTTTTTTCAGAATTTTTTTAGATTAAAAAAAAATAGTGGTTTTTTTCAAACAAATTTTTTTTTTAACAACGGATATTTGGAAAAATATAAAAAAATTATGAGGGTGTATTTTGGACTCAATGCGATCATATGAAAGAAATCAAATAAATCCGAGGAGGTCAGGGTCACGGGCTTACACACTTGGGCTGGAATAACTCGTAAATAAATTAAAAATTTTAAAAGTAAGTTTTACTTGACTAATTTGAAAAACATGTTATTTGTTCTTCACTATTCAAGTGACAAAGTTTGCTATGATTATATAAGATTAAGATTAAGATAGGTTTTTAAAGCATGTGCAAATTATCTCTATATTATTTTTCGCCAATTAAAAAATGTTTCTTATTGAAGTAACCTTATTTGAAGCTGAATCAATGATTGTTTTATTTTTAATAATTTTTCGGTGGTTGAACAAAAATACAATGCAAAAAACGCAAAAATCCCATGTATTTCAAATGGGAAAAAACGGTCTAAAAGGCACGGTCAAATCACTTCCAAAACGGTTTTTTTTTCAAATTCGTTTTAGGTTATGTAGAATTGATCTAGGGGTTGGGGGGGGATTTGAAAAAACGCCAACCTGGTAAATAACGGACAGTCCCAGTCAAAAATTGTATCTGATTGGAATTTCCGTACTTCGTGGTACAATAAAAACCTGAAAAAATTCAGCAACATCTGGCATGCCATAAACAACAATTATCAATAATCAAATGCTCAAAAGTGATTAATAAATTCTTTAAACAAATAATTATTTAAAAAAAATTCGGTAAGTTCTTTTTTCTTAATGAAATCTAATGCGTTTATTTTTCTGAGCGCATGTGAATTTTTCAGAATTTTCTCTTTGTTTGAAATTCCCGTTTTGAAATTTTCAGAATGGCTGTATTTATGTATTTTTTGGCCTAGTGTCTTTGAAACTTTTTAAAACTGACGATAAACCTGTATGTAACAAAATATACAAAATTGGGAATTTTTAGTTTGTATTTCAGAATATTTTTATAATATTTCAAAATAGAGATAATTCTGTAAAAATTCATATGAGTTCAGAACAATTAACGCATTCGAATGTTTAAGAAAATAAATAACTTACTGATAAATGGTTGAATAAATATTTGTTTAAACAATTCATTAATAACTTTTGGGCAATATTATTATTGATAATTGTTGTTTATAGCATGCCAAATGTTGCTGAATCTTTTCAGATTTTTATTCTATCATGAAGTACGGAAATTTCAATCAGATACAACTTTTTGCTGGGAAGCTATAGTCATCCTTAATTCCATTGCAAATTAATTACCCGAGAGTTTTCGGGTCACTCAACTGAAATAATTGAGTTTTAGAATGAAAGATAAGGAGCAAAGAAAGGATTCTCGATATTGTGAAAAATTGATGGAAGCGAAAAATTACAACCGGCTGTGAGACAAGAGCTGAATTAGGATTGAATCTGCCATACTCTGCCTCGTTAGACTGAATAAATCGCTGATTCTTTGTAATTAGTCATCTCTCCCTCTCTCTCTCTCTCTCTCTCTCTCTCTCTCTCTCTCTCTCTCTCTCTCTCTTTCGCTTTATCTTGTCCTTCGCTCTCTGTATACGCTTCGTGGAGCTCGACAGAGGAAACTTTCATACTAATTCGACTAATTTTCAATTCGTTGATGCATTTTTTTTCTCTCTTTATTTTAATCTCGCGAATAACGCTTCGTTATGCCAACAAGGGCATGAAAATTCTCTCGAAGAGCAACTCTCGATTCTTTAATGAAAACATATTTTCGTCCTGTTATTTTTTAGTTACTTTAAAGAAAATTTCCTTTCCATCCAATTTTGGGCGATATTTACTTCCACTATCTTGATTTATTTGAATTCTCTGTCATCGAGAAACAGGCGTTGAAGAAAAATTCTATTCGTTGTTACTAAATACCTATTCACCCGTAATCTCATCCGATCGTATCTTCAGATTTGTCAGTACCCAAAAAATCCGCCAGGTGGCAACTCCCGCACAAGCGAACCTGCCTCTCGATGCCTATACCCTTTCCAAGCTCGTCTATGTTTGATATCCTTATTTTTCAATATGGATATTTAAGGTTGTTTAGAAGCAAATCACGTTTAATGAGAAAATTCTGAAAATTTGGTATGTTTTTCAATGAAGTATTTAAGAGGTCATGTAAAAATTTCACGACGATTTGGAAGCTCGTTATCGAATAATTGTGATTAACAAATCAAATAAAATAAAATGTAGTCTTATGGAAACTGATATAACTTTGCGATAAGTTTTTTTTTGACCTCTCAATTTTTTAATATCCACAATATACTGAAAGCAACGGAAAAAAACGAAGTTTGTTGCTAAATATTTTTTTTATTTGTTTAAAAAATTGTTTTTGACAAAACGTTAATTTCTTAATAACAAGCTTCCTAATCGTCGTGAAATTTTTACACGATCTATTAAATACTTCATGCAAAAACGTACCAAATTTTCAGAATTTTCTCATTGTTTTTTATTTTAACCCTTAAGGAGGTTGAAATAATGATGAGAGAATTCTGAAAATTTGGTATATTCTTACATGAAGTATTCAGGAGGTCGTGTAAAAATTTCACTACGATTAAGAAGCTATTTATTGAACAATTAACATTCAAAGGATTCATAGCTTCTGAACAACCTTAATACATTGAACATTGCGACAAAACGCAAGATAGTCGAATCTCCGAAACGGATTCCCATAAAAAGGGGCCTTTTTTCTTTTCCCTTCCGTTAAAGAAAAGACGAAGCTTTACGGAATTGTAGACTTCATATGTGTAGCTATACATTCAAAGATTGAAATGTTTAAAAATATATATTGTGTAAATATTTTTTGAAAAGTTATTTTATTTAAATACATATATTTGTTCAGTTTGAAATAATATTTATTAATGTTAAATAAAAATTTATTTGGCTTGACTAGGATTTAGTTAAATGTACTAGATCTTTGTTCTGGGTACAGCGAAAGTCCGTGCATTCTGAAATTCTAATATCCAATTGAGTTGAGAGTAAATTTGTTTTGGAAGGTATTTTTGAAAAGTTTCATTAAAATTCATTATTCCTAAGATGTCAAAGTGAAAAATCGTTGAAATATATGGTAGGGTCGTTATCAAAGACTCGTCATGCTTGATGTAGGAGCAAAGCATGAATATAATTAATCCTTGATGGTCAAACCCAAAATAATTCCAAGTTGGTCACACTGGGTCAATTTGACGTGACCGACTTTTCGGATGGTTGTCAAACAAAAAGTACCTATCCGATTGACTTGAAAAAAAAGGAATTATCTTTGAACATTTCAGTATACGGAACAATTGTTTTTTTTTTCAATTTATGGAAAGAAATCATGAAAAAATGAATTTCGAAATCCGGTTTTTCACTTCAAAAATGTTAACTCTTTTAGTTTTGAAGATTTTTTGAAAAAATTGCTACACCATACTCTCAATATATGGTAGTTTGAGAAAAAAAAATCTTCAAACGCATGCATTCCAAAAAAGGTATAAGGCCGTGTAGTTATCTTTGAGTTAAAATTGGGGGCTCGGGTCAATATGACCCGCGGTGATCAGCGAGGGTTAAAAATGAGATTTGAAAAAACTTATTGTTGTGGCATTGCGACGATGCGAACTTCAATATTATTTTGTTGGAATTATTCGAATCTTACGAATCTTTAATTGGATTTTAAAATGTGAAATGAAAGTTTCGCATCGTACGAAAGTGAAGAGGTGAACAAAATTCGTCGTCGAATGGAAAATTCAAGCTCAATGGGTAGAATTGTCGAAGAAAATTAAGTCGGAAAGGAGAAAAAATAAAGGATTCCTACATATACATACATCCTAGTGTGCTCGCGATTTTTTTCTCGGAGCGAAAAGAAGAATCCAATTTCTCTTGATAAGAACCCGCACGTATAGGTAATCGCGTCTCATCTCGAATAGACTTCGGAGAGCTTCTGTCTTTTCCTCTCCTTCTTTCTCTCTGGTATATCTCTACTGTACCCATTTATTATAGGGTACTCGAATCTCCAACTCGATAATTGAATCGTCCCTTCTTTCCCTTCCGAGGGTCTCAATTTTCCCTTCGATTACTCGTCTTTTTTCCATTGCAATCTTCCTTCCCTCCCTCTCCCTCATTTTTTCAATCTCTTCTTCATTCCAGATTTTTTGTTTAGAAAATTTTTCTCTGTTCATTAGACTCGCCCAAAATAAATCGTAATTTTTTTACTAACTTCTTATTTAAGAAATCACAATTACTGTAGTATTATTTTTTCAAGAGGTACTGCAATGAGTTTTTCCATATGCGATTTGATTAATTAAGTCATTGAAATATATTTTAGGGTCTATATTGAGGCCTTGGGATGGTTAATGCAGGAGCTAAGGGCAAATATCACAAAAAATAGATTTTAACAAAATTTATTTTCGTTACAATTGCAACGATGAAATTAAGTTTTTCAGAATTAATTTTTAATTAAATTTACGGTTTATCTGAGCATTCAGTGACCCAACTTCTTAAGGGGATATACGCAGTCAGGATTTTCAAAAAATCCATTTTTTCAATTTCATTTTCGTAATGTACATATATTTAAGTATATGCATCGAAAATTTCATGTCAATCCGAGAAATATTTTCAAAGTTATAGGCATATTTGTAAGCCCGTAATTACTACACTGTGACCTCGATAATCGGAATCCGTCGGCACCGGCTCTTGCAAGAAGTGGGGTTGCGCACATTGCACAGAACCGTCTTTGCGCCGCTGGCGCTGGTAGCTGACGGCGGCCTGACGCGATTGGCTCGGCGCTTCTCCCATTACACTGCAATTGCAACGATCGAGGTACCGATTATCGAGGTCGCAGTGTATGTGCTTTCAAAACTTTGAACGCATTTTTCTCGAAACTGTGTTTCTAAAGTCGTCGAGCAAGATTTCTCAGAAACGGCATAACCGATCAGTCTCAAACTTTTATACAAGCTTTATAAATGTATTTTTTAGTAATTATTCGAAGATTTTTTTCGACAAATATTTTTCATTTTATAAACAATTCAAGACAAAAATTTCCATAAAAAATAATTTTTTTTTGAGAAGCCGCCATTTTGTTGAAAATTGATATTTTGATTATTCCTTCGATCAAATACTAGATTATACCTTACATTAACTAAATATTTTTAGTTTCTTATTTTGCATGATTCAATTTTTTTAGAGGACCTCCCGGAGATCGGCTACAGCGGCTCCGAAAAATGTTATTTTTTAAAAAGAAAAATTTCAAAATAAATCTAAAAGTCATGAAAATATGTACATAAACTTTAACATTACTAAATTAAAATGTCTTTCCAGAAAAAAATCATGATCCTGAAGTTTGCATCGTTTTAATGTAACGGCAATCGTCAATTTATCAATGAAACCTTCCTAAGAAATTTTCAAATTGAAAATCGTTAAAATTTATTTTTGTATCAATTCAATATAACCCCAAAATATGTATTTTGGGGTCCCAACGGTTTCGCTTTGGAGAATTCTTAAAAGAATGAATTTGATTGAAAATCGAACTATTTCCATTCCATTCAAACGATGCATACTTTAGCATCATCGAGTGTAATACGTACACAACTATATCGATGCTATTGAATCGTGCCCCCTCCCCACGATCTCCTGGCTCTTGAGTAAAACCGCGAACACCGATTGACCGGAGAGAGGCTTTATAAACCGGCTCGCAATATGGCTTCGTTCATTGCATCCGTTTCTCTCCCGCTTCCCTTCCTTCCTCCTCTTTTCCTCTTTCCTATCATGCGTCCCTCTCTCTTTCCTCTTTTCGATTAACGCAGGGGAGACCGGGGCTACTCGACGCATTTGATTGAAAATTATTGAACTTATATCATAAAATATATATGATGTTAAAATTTGCATGATTAAAAAAAAACTATTTCTATTTACATTTATGCTCTGGTCGTGCATTTTTTTTTCAATATTGCATTTATTTTATCATTTATTTTCTTTATCTTTATAAACGATGTCAAAGTTCGCACTTTTGCAAATTACTTCGCGATAGCTTAACCTTCACTGTGACTTGACTTAAATTTCAACGGTCTGATCGATTTTTGCGGATTTTGTTGCAGAGAAATCATGATTACTTCATCAACTGTATGAAAATCTGCATTTTATTGATAATTGTACAAAAAGCAGTTATGGTTTTCCTCAAGGAGTTTGAAATTTTCACTTTAGTTTTTAATTGACTAAACTCTCATCGATTTTTACCAAACTTGACAAGAAAATATGCTGATATCTGTATCGATTGTTTACAAATTTTTACTTCGATATACCAATAACTAGAACAAAAGTTACAGCATCTCTGCTATTTTCGTGAGATTGCAATTTTCAAAAAATTGTCAGTAGAGGAATTAGCCTGAATTTGTTCCCTGGAATTAAAACGTCGTAAGTGACTAGGTGGAAAAAAACGGTTTCACAATAATTGACGATAAATTATTTTTCTCTGCCGCTAAAATGGCAATGGTGTTGAGGATGCTTTGCCCCAACCTTCCCAGCCAAAAATTTTATCTGATTGACATTTGTGATGAAATGAAAATCTGAAAAAATTTAGCATTGGCATGCCATAAACTACGATTATCAATAATAATATTGCCCAAAAGTTATTAACAAATTGTTTTAACAAATAATTATTCAACCATTTTTCAGTAAGTTCTTTTTTTCTTTGAACCAATCGAATGCGTTAATTTTTCTGAGCGCATATGAATTTTTTCGGAATTTTCCCTCTGTTTTGAAATTCCTGTTTTTTAATTTTTAGAATGATCGCTGTATTTATGTATTTTGTTGGCCTAGTATCATTGAAACTTTTCAAAGCTGACGATAAACTAGTGTGCAACAACTTATACAAAATTGGCTATTTTTTTTTCAAAATGTTTTTTATAATATTTCAAAATTAAGAGAAAATTCTGAAAACATTCATATGCATCCAGGAAAATTAACGCATTCGATTTGTTTTAAAAAAAAAGAACTTACTGAAAAATTGTTGAATAATTATTTGTTCAAACCATTAATTGGGATTCCGTGTAATTTTGTGTATTTTTTTTCCTTTTACTCAAACTTGTGAAAAAAGAACATGACTAGTGAATTGGAAAACAAAATTCTAATGTATAGAGAGGACAGTTTGCCACGTGATTCTAGAGAGAAAAAAGGGCTTGGCTAACGGGTCGCCAGCTGTTCGAGAGAAAGAGACTCGCGTGTGCGTGCGCGCGTGTGTGTGTGCGTGCGTGCGCGCGTGTGTGTGCGTGTGTGCGTGCGCGTGTGTGTGTGTGTGTGTGTGTGTGTGTGTGTGTGTGTGTGTGTGTGTGTGTGTGTGTGTGTGTGTGTGTGTGTGTGTGTGTGTGTGTGTGTGTGTGTGTGACTGTTCAGCTGAGCGTTGTAATGCCGCTCCTGATGGTTGCGAATAACTGGGCTCTCTCCCTATCTCTCTCTTTCTCTATTTCTTTCTCTCTCTCGCTCTCATTGAACATCGTAGAGACCTATCTCTGGAACCAGCTGAAATGTGCTCGCCGATGAATTCGAGAGCCTGAAGAGGGCCAGGTTGGCTCTACCTGATCGACCAGTTCTCTTCTCAATTCACGTTTAAGGCGATATTCTGGTCTAGAATTTTGAAAAAATCAATTTTTTCATATATTTTTAAAGTTTAGACCTTTGGGAACATATAATCGATAGGAATTTTTTTAATTTCATTAACTTACAGAGTTATAGCCATTTTAGTGACGCAGCAACTATGCCCGTAACGTCGGAGCGTAACTTTAAGGGAGTATTCTGGTCTAGAATTTTAAAAAAATCATTTTTCCATATTCTTAAAGTTTATACCTTTTAGAATATATCCTTGAAAGGAAATTCTTTAATTCCAATAATTTACTGAGTTATAGTTACTTTAGTGACGCAGCAACTATGCCCGTCACGTCGCAGCAAATCGAACTATAGACGTTTCTCTTAAAACTACTTTTCTCAACACGGCTGTCATGATATCTCAAGTTCTACGAAACCGATTTGCGGCAATTTTTTTACCAACCTCCAATGAATAACTCTCTATCGCCACTACCACTTTTGTATGAATTTTTTTTTTTACTAATGTAAAAAAATTAAAAACTATGAAAAATGAGTCCAAAAAAGCTTTTTTCTGTTCAAACAGCCGCCATTTTGCGATTTTTTTTTCGTTTTCTCTGAGATAGGGGCTAATCGACATTTTTACTAATTATGAATCTTTTTTAAAATCTTATATCGGATGACTAGAAGGGTTGCAATCGTGTCAGCCAGCGCACCCCTTTATGTTTTTAGCCCCAATTTTAACAGCTTATAACTGATTTAATTTTTTTTTTTCATGAAAATTTTTTCGTTTATTGTCAAAATATTAATAATTATGTTGTAAAAAAAATGGTGAGTTTTTTTTAAATCGAGTTCGACAAAACGCTCAAAGTGTATGTATCTAGACCAGAATACCGCCTTAGTTCACTCATCAAAGAATAAATACAGTTTCTATTATTATTGATTATTATAATTATTATAGCATTCTTTTATTATTATTGAAAAAAATAAAGATGAACAAAAATGTCTGTCTCGCTTTTTTTGGGGAAAAATTAGATCTCGTTAATCTTTATGGATATATAAATAAGTTATGATTCTTTATGAGCTTATTCGCGTGAGTAATTTTTACGAGGAAAAATGCATTTGCACATTCCCACCCAATGACTTTGTCTGCACATGCCTCTCATTCGCTTCCTTATCTACTTATCCTCTCGCGGGTATGTGTTTGTGTGTGTGTGTGTGTGTGTGTGTGTGTGTGTGTGTGAGTGAGAGAGAGAGAGAGAGAGAGAGAGAGAGAGAGAGATTCGAAACTGTCTAAACTGACAATCCTCTTGTTAGCCTTTCTAGGGGCAAACGCATTGTACCAAAAGTTCTCCCTGAATTTTTGCGCCACCGCGAAGCTTCACCTGACCGCAGAATTGTGAAAAAAAAATTCTTGGATCGTCTGACAGAGATAAATTTCATTTCATTCCGCTGGGCAAAATCTACGCGCCTCGTCCACTAGAAAAGATTTTTTTTAATTGAAACATTCGTCATAGTCATTCGTTTCAAGTTTGTTCGTTTTTGAGTTCGTGAAAAAAATTGAGATTTTTTCTTATTTTTTATTATCGGACCACGAAAATTCATCAAATTTCCTTGGATATTAATTGCAGACAATTTCTGACTGCATGATGATAAAAGCTTTCGGCAGGTGATGAAAATTATACGGCAGAAAGAGAATTTACATTTTCTGAGGCAGTAATTTTATCTCGCAATTATTTTTGAGTGACTTTTCAATTATTCTTATGAACATTTCTTTTTGAGGGAGTCAGGGAAAGAATAAAAGGGCGAGAGGGAGAGAGAGAGAGAGAGAAATTTCGGAATGTAGTGATTCTCACTTAATCGAGATGAATGACATCGCGGACTCGCTGATTTACGTTTACAGAATATGTGCGTGTGATTTATTTTATCCATTAGGGTGATTAAAAAAAATGTTTTGGGATTGCTCTTCTCATCGAGATTTTTTTGCTTTTTCTTTCATGGTGAAAAAACAAATTTCGAAAAACAATGATTCGTACGATTTTGTTTTTACTTATGCCACTTCAATAGTGAATTTCGACAAATAGGCGTTTTTGACTATTGTTTCTTTTGAGAAATTCGAAAAAAACATCTCGCCAACATTGGAAATTTTATTTTTCATTATTCAGACGTTCGTTAGCAGAGATTGGACCTCTTAAGGGGAATATACATCTGGCCGGTTGAGAAATATCAACTTTTCAATTGTTACATTTTTTGAAAGTTTGATATTTTTAGAACTTCTGGTGAAAATTTCGAGTACAAATTCCAAAAAAATGGCAAAGTTTTAGCCCAAAAGAGACCTCGATTTATGCAAGAGCGGCGGGACTGGCACCGCTTCACACTTGCAAAAATCGAAAGTGCGCAAAGACGCCCGTGCGTGATATGCGCATCGCACACCAGTCATGAGCCGTGTCCGCTCTCACACCGGCGCTCTCACACCATGTGCCACGTCGATCGATATCCTCCGCATAGTGGGGACTCTTGCATTTATCGGAGCTGCAATAATCGAGGTCGTAGTGTACATGCGTTAGTTGCATACATGCTCGTAAAGATGACCACCGCCACGCGTTTTACTCAGAACAACGTTTTTCAAACTGGTACCCAAAATATCTCGAAAACCACTAAACCGATTTACTTCAATTTTTTATGGTTATTATATACATAATTATCTAGTCCTCGTCATAGGATTTTTTTTCGGATGTTTTTTTGTCAACATACGAACGAATTTTTTCTTGTAAATTGCTACGTTGAGTTCAAGCGTCCACCATTTTATCAAAAATCGATATTTTTAAAATCGGCTATGACGAAGACGAGATAACGATATCTATTTTAGTATCTTATTTTGGTGTCTGACATGAATGTTGTCTTTGGTCTTTGACATGAATTTTGACGAAATGCCACCGCTATATGGTAGATTTTTTTACGGCACGCCGTTGAAGACTCAAGTACTCTGTGAATTTGCAACATTTTTGAATTAAGAAAAATGAGAATATTCTTGAAAGTGTATATTTCTAACTAGGAAAAACCCTATTCCGATGATTCCAATAGTTTGCCTAGAAAAAATTCTCGAAAATTACCTTTTTTCCGTTTCCAGGTGTATATTTCCTCTTAATCCCATAAATTCTAAATTTCCATAAAAACGATGGTTAAACATAGAATAACATTGGAATGAAATTTCATGGAAATTTCAGTCGGTTTTTTCGAATGTTTCAGTTATCAATAACGCTCTCATTTCAATGTCAATCGGACAGTCGTAGAAAAAAGCGAAGTTAATAGATCCTTGCCAATTAGAACACAGTTTTTTAAACAACGCCGTAACTATGAAGAGTTGATTAAAAAAAGAATATCGGAATTTTACAATTTTTTTTTTCAAGAACAAAATTCGTCAATTTTTCGTTGAGTCGAACGTTCGAAACTTTAAGTTCATGAAAAAATATCACTGATTTATGTTTGGACAAGATTCTTATTTGTTACTTTTTTTCTTAGAAAAAAAGGTACAGAAGTATCAATGAGGGAAATAATCGATAAATTTTCATATTTATTATCGTGTAATCTTATTATTATTATAAATGATCATATCATTTTTTAACACAGACAAAACACACACACACACACACACACACACGCGCGCACGCACACGCACACGCACACGCGCGCGCGAATGTTGAAGATCTCTCGTTACAAATTCTGCATTGTTATGACGCGTTTTTCCTATTGATCCCTTTTCTCTCTTCGCTGCCACGCGTCGTTCGTTTTTGCTGCTCTATTCACGCTTCATAGATCCTTAACGCGGCACGGAACACGCCATTGACTAGCGATTTGCATCACAATTACGCGCGGATTCGCGGTAATAGCTCAGAACAGCGGCTGACGCTACAAAGCGAAAGAGAGAGAAAGAGAAAGAGAGAGAGTTGGCGATTATTCTTCACCCTCGGAAAAGGTGCAATTTTAGACGAGCAAAATGTGCAACCTCCCCAGCATCCCTGGGGCAGAGAAGGGCGAAATTCTATTACGAAGGTATCGTCGATCACGTCGGTGACGATTTATCGCACAAACTGATAAATCTCTCAAAGACTTATCAATCGTGGAAAGTTGTCGAATATACGGGACAATTTATACACGATTTATCTTCATTCATAGAATTAGTGGGTTCGATAATTTTCTTTCAGTAAAATGATCAGGAAATTAATGAAATTCTTTGTCTATTTCGCGAACCGAAAAAATACTATATTAAATTGTGAAAATCTTAATTCAATTTTTCCACAGCCAATGGGGCGATAATTCGCGCATGAAAAAATTTTCCGCCAATTGTTCACTCTGTTATTCGATTGTTTGCTTATTGTTAGGAATTAAAATAGGCGAATATATTCATGATTTTTTCGTAAATTCTTCGTCCATTGTATTGCTGGAAATAATATTAGAAAAATAAGATTTCGACATCAATTTTTTCCTAAGTTTGAATCAATATATCATCGTAAATATAATGATTATATTGAATGTTTAAATATACATTACCGGCGAACAGTTTCCGGACACAACTTCAGAAAAAGGCTGGAACGTTTTTTTATTCCATTTCGCCGGAAGTCAACGTAAACTAATTTAACTAACGGCATTTCAAAGGGGAAGAATTCGGCTTTATTTCCTGTTTTAAAAAATATTTTTACAATTTGTTTTTAGATTTGGACTCTAAATTTAAAGCAACTGTTTTTTGCCATTTTGTTCCCTCTCTTCAGGTGATGCACATATCTTCTGGAGGAATTTTTTAAATATATATTTACGATTGAATGCATAAAAGGGAGAGTTAGAACAATAATTTCCTTCTTTTAAAAACTTGAAGCGATTTTTTTTTTCAAAGTTATTATTCTTTTTCTTTTTTTTTAACAAAGAGGAAATCTGAAAAATCCCGTATATCACGAAAACAAAGAGGATTTATGAAAAACTTCAGGATAGCAAAAAGTTGCGTCTGTTTTCGTTCAGTTCAGAGGAATTTTCGTAGATTTTTTTTATTTTTAGGGTCGGAACTCAGATCATTCAATTACCATAAATCGAGAACTATGCGATTATTGATAAAATTTCAAGATGGGAAAATACTTTATTCTGCTATTTTCAACACGTAGGATGTTTTTTCAAATCTTTTTCCCAAATCTGTTTTTCAGTCTCAAGATTAGAAAAAAAATTGTGCAAAAAAAATCTGAAAAAATTCCTTTGAACTCAACGAAAAAAGATGCAGCTTTTTGCTATCTTGAAGTTTTTCATGAATCGTCTTTGTTATCGTGTTCTACGGGTTTCTTCAAATTTCCTCTTTTTCACAAAAACAGAATAACTTTAGAAAAAAAATCACTCAAAGTTAAAAAAAAAGAAAATCGAAGCTCAAACTTTCCCCTTTATGAATTCAATCATAAAAATGCATTAAAAAAATTCCTCTAGAAGATGGGTGCACCTGAAGAGAGGGGTAAAAAAGGCGAAAAACAGTTATTTTCAAAATAGCCCGTAGTGAAAAACTCCATTCGTCGCCATTGAAAAATCGCCATTCATTCCCCATTGCCAAAATAACCAATGCAGATGAATGGTGAATTGGGAATGGGAATTTTCCAATGAGGATTGACTTCCCCATTTTATACGGAATGGGGATTATCCTATGGGGATTCAATGGAGAAAATCTCCCTAGGCAATTCGCCATTCATCTCCATTGGTTTTTGTGAACAATGGGGAATGAATGGCAATCATCAATGGAGATTTTGCATCAATTAGATCTTACGAGGTACCCCTTTTTCGATGTAGGAATTATATTTTGAGGCTACCCTTTCTTGGGGTAACACTCCTTTCGGCAATCCTCGAAAAAAATATTAGTTTCCAAGTGAACAGAAATTATCTACGAGAATTAAATAAACAAGTACAATTACATCAGCCGGCAAGAACTCCTTCCATGGATTTTTTGACACGGGCTTTTGCTGATATTCTGTGCCCACACCCGTCTAGATAAGCGTACTCTTCGCATAATCCGTATGGGAGTTCAGCGGTTGCCCCCCTGCGACATCTCGCGCCAAGTCTCGGAACTAACGCGACGCCGTTCGTGGTGATAATAATAATAATCCTCTGCCTACATTACGAACAATTGTTCTCGCGGGATAAATGTGATAATGTAAATTATATTTTAATAATAATAATAATAATAATAATAATAATAATAATAATAATGGTAATAATAATAAATGATAATAATTAAATAATGAACAATAATAATAAAGGAGACAATGATTGATAATTTATTCTTATTGTTATTGCTATTATTGTATCGTATTTTCATGTTACGAAAATACGATTTTTATAAGTTCATAAAACATGTTCAGAACCTGTTCATTCTTTGGCCATGCGATGCATGAACTGAAAGCCGATATAGAAATAATTTTATTTTAATAAATACTCAGGAGAATCCAATATATTGATAAATGTTGACCATTGTATAATTCGTTACTTATTATTCAATGGGCATCATTGGTAAATGTTGATCATTCAGCTTATCCGCATTTACTTTCGCAAGGACATCATTGAGTAAAGCTGATTATTTCGTTCATCAGCATTTGCCTTCCAATGGACACCATTGGGCAATGCTGATCGCTCGATCCATCCGCATTTGCTGTCCAATCGACGTCTTGGGCAATGGTGACTTTTCAATGGATATCCATTCACAGATCAATAGTCATCCCTATATGCCATTGACAAATGCAGAAATCCCAATGGGTCTCCATTCATTGTAGTTCTGTCGTATGAGGACCATTGGTTGACATTGGCGATTCAATGGAGTCTCACTATGGGAGAGTCCAAATCTGAAAACAAATTGTAAAAATATTTTTTAAAACAGAAAATGAAGCTGAATTTTTCTCTTTTAAAATGTCGTTTGTTAAATTAGTTTATGTTGACTTCCGGCGAAATGGCATAACAAAATGTTCCAGACCTTTTTCGAAGTTCGGTCCGGAAACTTTTCGCCGGTAATGTATGTTTTAATATATTTAATGTAGTATTATCGAAAGTTTCTGTCCTTGATATATTTTGGAGAAATATAATAGATGTATATCAACGAAGATATAATAATGATATATCTATATTTTATACCATGATGATATATTCGTACGCATGGAAAAAAGATATAAACTGATATATCAGATATATTTTCAACAAAAACTCCTATATTATAGATATATTTTGGAGAAATTAATTTTTACGTCAGAAAAATATATTTCTTAGATGTATGGAGAATATATCGAGGATACATGTCGAGTGAATTCAGGATGAAAATTTTCAAATCTCGATATCTCGATATATCTCTTTTTGATCAGAGTCACATGTTTTTATATACGATAAGGTTGGCGGAACTTCTCGCCGCGTTTACGATCAGCATCTCCCTTTTGCTCTCTCTCTCTCTCTCTCTCTTTTTATCGATATATATATCACAATTCTCAAATAACGATTACGATTCGTGCGAATCATCCAGAAAGACGTTGCGATTCTTCCACGTCTCGTCGAACAAGTTTTCCGGTCTAACGATGTGCGGCAGGTGGTGAACGAGCGATGTAGAACGATATCACACGACTGGCAAAAGCTTCCTACGCATTAATTTTCGCGGAAAAATCCTCATACACATCGATCTCCATATTATATAGAAAGCATGAAAACCACATTGACCTTTTCCCTCAATATGAAAATGGAAAAATAACGATTCTTCGATATCCGGGATGTAAAGGCGATGCGAACATATCGCGATCGGCGTATGAAGAATTTCGCATCGAATTAAGGGCAGGCTAAAGACCCTCTCTCTCGCTCTCACACGACCCCTATCATCCTTTCTCTCTCGCACTCGCACGAAAAATGTCGGTATTTAGCCTCCTCTTAAGGCAATGAAAGTGCTGATAAACACCGAGAAATATATTTCTCATTTACAACCAAAATTTACGAAAGTACTGCAAACATTACGTGCAAATGAATTAAATTCCATTACCCATCATGAAAATAATAAATAATGCATTAAATTGCATTGCCCATTACCAATATGATAAATAATCAGTAACAAAATTAATTCGGAACAATGAATATAATAATTCTCGCTAAATAGATAAAATTTATTGACCTTTCTAATAAAGTTTGAAGAATATGTTAAACTAGTCGATCAACTATTAATCAACCCTCGCTGGTCACACCTCAAAATAATTCCAAGTTGGTCACATTGGGTCAATTTGACCCGACCAACTTTTTGTATGGTTGTCAAGGTAAAAGTACCTATCCGATTGATTAAAAAAAAAGTATAGAAATTATTTTTGAACATTTCAGTATATGAAACAATTTTTTTTATGTAACACGTGTATATAATGTGCGTCTTTACGTTCCTTGAAAACATGCGTAAAATAGAGCATTACAGCCAGGGGTGAAATAATGTAGGTCGGACCTATTTTACGCACTGATAGTATTTTATACATACTTTCATTAATTCGGTTTTATTTTACACACTTTCATTCATACTATTAGTACTTCACGCACTCTACCGCCGATAACAACCGTAGCGAGGCGCCACCAGAGCCTCGCAACGAGTGCGACGTGAATCTGCCTAGTAACGTGTCAAATTGTCAAATTACGACGATAGCGAAACATCGCAATAAAACCCCAAAATGTCCGATTGGTTATAAATGATTTGGGAGGTTTGTTTTTCATTCTTAATTACAAATTATGGAAGAAAAAGTATTCATTGTAAGTGTTAATAGGAGAGAAAAATACTATTATGCATTTAAATTTTTTTTTTTTTATTTCGGGGGGCTCCGCCCCCCGAACCCCCTGCAGGGGCTTCACCCCTTGACCCGATCGGGGCTTCGCCCCTGGACCCCATTACGATTTTCTTTTCTTCATTTCTGCATATTAGATACACATCTTACAAAAAATAGTATGCGATACTCGAGAGGCAAAGCGAAAATTATACGCTGCGGCTCGAAATTGTCGCATGAGCAGCACGCCGCAGCGTATAATGTTCGCTTTACCTCACTCGTATCGCAATGTACTATTAAATATTTACATGGAAACAAAAATCACGAAAAAAAAGACTTTCAAAAATCCGGTTTTTACTTTAAACATTGTAACTCTTTCAGTTTCAAAGATTTTTTGGGAAAAATTCTACACGATACTTTTAATATATGGTACTTTAGGAAAATTAATTAATTAATTAATTAATTAATTAAGAAAAAACTTCAAACTAGATACTTCAAACTTCCACCAGAGGGCCGGGAAAACCCCACTGGGGTCTGGATAGTTAAGCCGGAGACACAATGACAAAAATAAGAAATAAAGAATAAGAATCAGCCATCCGATTGGCGTAGATTCTCCAAAGTGCACGGCGATTGGCTGATTCTTATTCCTTATTTTTTATTCTTGTCATTGTGTCTCGGGCTTTAGAGTTATTGAGCTCAAAGTGAGAGCTCGAGTCAAGTTGATCCGTGGTGATCAACGAGGGTTAATGAGGTTATTGTAAAAAATTATGATTACAAGAATCAACGAATAAATTATGAAAATTTTTCCCATGAAAATTATTAATTATAATGAGAACATGTGCAAAATAACGCTTTTCCAAAAATCGTTGAAACTTCTATCCATTGGTTTTCCGCAAAAATATTCAGAGGTGAACTTGAGGAAAACTATGATGCAGAAACTTCCATCGATGCCAGTGCAACAGGCAACAAGTTTTTGAAAATTCAATTTTTTATTATATTTGGGGGAGTCGGGGGCTTGTTTTAACGGTTTTAGGAAAAAGGCCTGTATTGTCTAAAATATGTATACACTCATGATTGTGAGTAAAAGAGTTCGTAAATTATACACTGTTAAAAAAAATATGAAATTTACAACACTTTTAATATACACCCGTCAATGAAATTCACAAACACGGTATATGAAATGCAAATTCTCACACATGTATAATAAATTTTAAAACGTATATTAATGTTAATACACGTATTTGAAATTTAATAAACATCATTGAAAAGTGTATGGAATTTACAACATTTCTAATATACGTGTGTATATTAAAAATTCCACACCCGTCAATGAAATTCACAAACATATTCACCCGTAACCTCATCCCATCAGATCTGCAGATTTGTCAGTACCCCAAAAATCCGCCAGGTGGCTACCTCTCGCACAAGCGAACCTGTTCCTCGGCGCTTATAACCTTTCCAAGCTCGCCTATGTTTGATATCCTTATTTTTCAATATGGATACTTATAATACATTGCGGTAAAACGTACGATGATCGAATCCCCGAAAAGGATTCTCATAAAAAGTGTAGTTTTTCTTTTACCTTCTGCTAAAGAAAAGACGAAGCTTTCGAAATTGTACACTGTTAAAAAAATCTGTATAAAAATTAATATACATGTGTAGGAAGTTTTTTTGCAGATACCGTATATGAAATTTAATATACAGTGAATGAAAATTCATAGCCTCGTGTTTGAAAAATAAAAGCATGGCGTTGAATTTTAATATACCGATGTATTTGAAAAATCTTACACGTGTGATTGAAATTTCAGTTTCATGTATGCTAAATTTGTATATTAATTTTAATATACGTGATTGAATAGTAATATGCACGGAGTTGAAATTTCAATCAAACGTGTAAAATTTTTCAAATACATCGGTATATTAAAATTCAACGCTATGTTTTTATTTTTCAAACACGAGTCTATGAATTTTCATACACTGTATATTAAATTTCATATACGGCAACTGCAAAAAAACTTCCTACACATGTATATTAATTTTCATACAGATTTTTTTAACAGTGTATGTTTGAGCACCAATTCCAATTAAAAAATAATTCAAAATCCTTACCCATCTTTGACATCAGACACTTTTTGAAAAAATTGCAGTTGTCACAACTTACCCCATGTTTGCTAGTTGTAACAGGCTCGGGGCAAGTAGTAACAATGAAAAGACTGGCAATATTTATAAGAAAGAACACGTTTTGATTGGTCATCAGTCTTGTATTATCCATGAATTATCCACATCGTTGTTCATTCTTATGATGATCATAATCTTTGACTATATATAATCATCATGACACTTATTATAAATATCATAAATACTTTTTTTTATCACAACGTTTCACTTAAAACAATGAACATGGCAGTTTTGACTTATCTCTCAGCTTAATCAGTCTTCATCCGAGTTACAGTTTAGGCAACTTAAATGAAGGTAACTCCATTTTACGTTCTTTTTTTATATATCTAGAAAGTGAGACATGGCACAAGTCGAAATTTTTGGCTGCTTTTCGTAAACTGATATACGTCCTGGGTTCTTAATCCTCTCTCGGATTTTCTCTTGTAGTCTCTCATCCTACAAAAAATATAATACAATAACTTTGCATATTTTTCTGGGTAACATTAGGGTAAATAAGAATAACAGAATGCACAAAAAGCCGCAAATAATTTGTAATACTATTCAATCACTATACTACTATTTGTAATAATATTACATACGGGGCATTCCAAGTGAAAACCTAGGGTCATTTCCCTCGGGTCATCAGATCCTTGCATAACTTTTTTTTTTCGTATTAATTTCAATTTAAAAACAGCCTAATTTTTCAAAAGATTTTTCTGGTCACTGCTTCAGGTGGCGCGACGATCATTTTTGTGTAAAAAAGGGATAACTGAAAAAAACACCATTTTTAAAATTCTGCTATTTTTCCACAGATTTTGGGTCAAAAATAAGTAATTTCTATCATGATTAGAAAGTGCGCTGCGGTTGCCTCATATTTTTTTTTATAATTTTCTTTTTTTCAGTTTTTGAAACAAAATAAAAAAATCAATTCCTAATACTTTTTACATAAGTAAAAAAATAAAATAAAAATAAAACATATCCTGGCAAATTTTGATATTTTGCATATTTTTCAAAATAAATCAGAAAAATCTTTTTTTTTCAATAAAATACTTCAAAACAAAGGGATAACTGAAGAAACACCATTTTTTAAATTCTGCAATTTCCCCACTTTCTAATCATGATAAAAATTACTTATTTTTTACCCAGAATTCGTGGAAAAAGTTGCAGAATTTTGAAAATGGTGTTTTTTCAGTTAGCCCTTTTTCACACGAAAATGATTGTCGTGCCACCTGAAGGAGTGGTCAGAAAAATCTTTTAAAAAATTAGGCTGTTTTTGAAGTGGAATCAATGCGAAAAAAAGTGATGCAAGGATCTGATAACCCGACCCACGCGGAAAAAAAGTATATTCGTCATATATCTCAGATATATAATTCATACATGTCATACAAAACGGCAAAAATTTGTATATTCGTCATACATGAGACAAGTATGAATAATATATCTGAGATATATGACGAATATATATGGAATGCATCTCTCTTATAAGCTTATGCATATTAAATACATTGCTTTTATATTTTTCTATGTTAAATTATATATCTATATTACATTTCACATATGTCTGTAATACATCTGTAGTACATAAAAAATATAATATGGATACACATTTATATACCTTGAAATATAAAAAGAACATATGATATATTCATGCACAATCTACATGAAAATATGAAATATATATTTTTATTATATAAATTTATTACTTTATATAATAAAATTACAGGTCCCTATCAATTCAAAGACGTTTTGTCGGTCACCCCCTACGATTTTTTAAATATTTTAATATGGTATTATACATGCAAAAAGAATTATCCATGTAAATTTTTAGCTCTTTATCTTAAACCATACCGACGTGATTGATTTTTCAAAAAATATTTCTAAAATGATCAAAACTTTTACAGTAACATATTCTAATTTGTTAGGAGGTTATTTTTTTTTATTTTTCAATGTACTTTTTGAACAAAATATCGAGACCTGGGAAGATTTTTTAAAAATGTTTTTTAGCTGTTTTAAGCTAAGTAATTGGATTTTCTTTCAATGAGACCCATTCCAATTTTTTCAGAAAAACTTATAAAATTCTACGTAAAAGGACAAATTTTTTGAGATTTTACCGAAGATGAGATTTAAATAACTTCTTGTTAAAAAAAAAAAATCGATTTTTTCCGTAATTTTGATCTGTTTTCTTTCTATGACTACAATAGTTGATTTCAATTATGTTAAAATAAATAATTTAGCTTCTCTTACATATTTCCTTTGTAAATTATAATAATTAACATTAAAAATTACAATTCAAGCACGTTTTGCACTTTATTCAATTTTTTTACATAAAAATTGTAATTCTGTACAATAAATAAGTGGACGATCCGAATCTAGTATTGCAAGTGGCTTGGCGTAGCTTAGTCGGAAGAGTACTCGACTGGCAATCGAGAGGTCGCGGGTTCGATTCCCGGTCCCCCAGTATTCCACATCGTTCCTCAAAACCCAAATTTTCCCGGTCAGAACACATACATGTACAAATTGTACATTTACTGATCGCATTATTTATGCCTATCATATTTTTTATGACAATCGAGATCGATGTTAGTGGTCATAGACTAGGGCTCTATTTTTGACTCAAGATATATATATATATATATTATATATTTCACATATATTATGAATATATGAAAAATATTGTTCATATATTTTAAATATTTATTAGATGTGAAATTAATATAAAAAATATATAAATTGTGTATGTCAGTTATATATTAGATGTAAGATTAATATAAAAATTATATATAAATGATGTATGTTAGATCTATATGTGATATATATCGCATATATAGATAAGTTATTATACATACAAGTTAATGCATTCCAAGTATATTTGTTCATATATCTTTTATATAATGTTCATACATAATACGGCAGAAAGTTGGTTATTTCTCATATATTTCTCATATATTTGCGATACATGATTCATACTTGGCATACATGAATTATATATTTCTCATACATATTTCATACATCAAAAATATATTTTCGCATAATATATTTCCGCATGGGGAGGGAAATGACCACGTTTTTACTTGGAATGCCCCATATACAAATACATGCACACTTATCAGAGAACCGAAAACGATACACGCACACGGGGTAAGTTGTAACATGTTACAACATGCCCCTGCTTTTTGTTACAACTGGCTCCATGGGCTCATAATGTCTAAAACTACAAACTTTAGAAGAATATTAAGAAAAAGTGAATCAAAGCTGGGTAAATTTACATTGTCACAATGAAAACACAATGAACAATTAATTTAATTTTAATAGTCGAAATCAAAATTTTCATAAGTATTTTTTTACGATAGCTGACCAAAACGGCGAGTGTAAAATAATAAAAAATAGCGAGTGCACGTCCTCTCGCTTCGATGTCCAGCGAGGCACTGGCGGTGTTTGCGTTATGCCTCGAGTTATTAAAAGGACATTCAGCTCCAAATTTTTAATTCCCGGTCAAAATTGAGTGTTACTACTTATCCCTGTTGCAACAAGCCCTTGCTCCCCTACTCGCTGCTCCAGCATGAAGCATCCCAAACTCATTCTCCCAACGACCGATGAAAGTATCGAAAATTTACGGACCCCGGGACGTGCCAATAACTCCTTGTCAATAAAGATTTATGTTTCAGCATGAAAACAAAAATTAAAAGCGCTCATAATTCAAGATTGTCCTGAAAGTCCAGTAGCGTTTTGTCATCTCGAACGCTCTCAATTTCCGGTTTTTGTAAATTACGAGAAATCGTTGTCCGATGCATGAGCTTTGTTCCAGCGTTATATATATATAGATATACCAAAGCTGAAGATTACGTATACGGTTATCGAAGAAAGAGGAACTTTCAAAGGCGGAGCAGCCTCGAAGTATAAAAGTACGTGTCGGGGAATTTAAGGGGGTTGTAGAAGTCCCATCTTCCTCCCCCTCTCCTCCGCTCCCTCCCGCTCTTGCGTTCTCAGGGATCTTTTCGCTTTGACCGAGACAAATCGCCCGCAGTAACTCGAGCGTCAGACCCTAGGATGCTAATTGGGACCTCTGAGGTATGTACGTGGTCCTGCCTGAGAGCGAGAGAGCGAAAAAAGAGGAAAAAAATCAAGAACAGGAGAGAGGGAGAGAGGAGGTAACGTAGACGACGCAGAAGAATCTTCGACAAGATTTATGGTAGACGCCCCGTTATCCGCCTCTCGGCAATAATAAAAATAAAAAAAACAAGGAAAGAGGGAAACGGCCCTCGCGATATCTCTCTTCAAACGCGATGTTATCCTTTTTTTCTCTCACCAGAGAGCCAAATAATTTCGTCTCAAATATATCCACCGTAATTTCGTTCCAAGCGAATTAAACCGACAAAATGTTATTGCCCATATTTATTTTCGGACGGCAAGTGTGCTACGGAATTGCATTTTTTGCCACACATTTTACGTGCATCTTTGTAGATGAGTCATTCCATGTCAAGTCGACCAATAGTTGGAATCGATCCCTTTGAATTTCGATGAAATTTGGTCAAAAGCTTTCTTTTAACGTAAAACGAAGTTTTGCCGGAGGGAAAAATAAAATTTTTTTTTTTTCGAAAGTTATGCAATATTCAAAATTTCATCTTTTTTCAATTTTTCAAGTTTATTTTTTAAATATCTCGAATCATTCTGGGTTAGTCTTGAAGATTATACTTGAGGCTATGAAAAAAAAAATATATTCTGAAAAAATTTTTGGAAAAATGAAGAATTTAGAATTTTCAAAAGTCGTGAAAATCCACGATCCACATTAAATTTTTGGTTCCATTTTTTTCTATAATATCTTGAACTGATCTTAAATGATTCTGAAATTTTCAGGATTATGTTTTTTTTTTAATATGAATTTTTAAATTTCGGTAAAAAAAATTTTTTCACCTATAAGTTAAGTAAAGTTGAGCAATTATGTAATTTTGTCATTTTTACTGCTGACTGTGAGGACTGAATTTGGAAATCGCCTCTATGGTTGGGTTTTTTAAAAATGTTAAGATTTTTAAAAAATCCAATAATAATTGCTTAGCTTGGGTAAATTTTCAACCATTGATTTTCTTTTGCACAATTGTATTACGTCTCAAGGATGTTTAATTTTGAATTTTGACAGAATCGGTTGAGAGGTTGGATTAAAAAAGTTTTGAAATAAAAAAATACTTGGCAAAACTTTGGCTTTCATAATTCCGCAGTGATCGACTAAATATTTTCTTCCAAATCCACAGCTAAGATAGTTGGTACTGAATTTGAAAAACAATTGTCAGTTGCGGAAATTGCAAAATTTCAAAATTTTTGAAAAATGAATTAATTGTACAAATTACAAATTTGTACATAATTTCATGATTTCTTTCGAGAAGAAGCCATCATTGAGCCTCTATGAAGTCCTCGAGGAACGCTAAAAAAATAAAGAAAATCGTGGAAACTTTTTAATTTGCATAAATCGAAAAACTCTGATATCGGCAACTTCTTTTGTTCAATAAAGAATTATCCAAAAAATTGTTGAAAAACGCGCATGTCTCGGTAACATCATGAAAAAATATATTCTAAAATTTATTCAAAGTGATGTTAAATCATTGAAATATATTTTAGGATCTTTATTGAGGACTCGGGATGTTAAATGCTGGGGCCGAGAGTAAATCTCATTGAAGGTAAATTCAAAAAGTGCATTTTTGTTGCACCGCAAGGAAGTAAACTCAACATTGTAACATTCATTGGCAGAGAATTCCCCATATGTATATCAAATGGAAGAAAGATCGAGAAAATGAGCACGATCCGTATCCCGTGTACTCTCACTATTTCGGTACGCACCCGGTCAGCGTGCCAGGAAAAGCGCAATGCACTCGGTATAAACTGCATTCTTGCGATTGGTGAAAGAGGGAGAGAGAGACGTTAAAACGTGCTCTCAGTTATATGCGTATTAAAAGAGGGGGCAAAAGAGAGAGAGAAAGGAAAAAACGAAAGAAAGAAAAATAAGTGGAAGCTGTTTCGGTTCAAGCAGATGCCTGGCCTCTTCCGGGGGCATTCGCACCCTCATTTTTCCACATAGCTGCATGTGCAACCTACATAGATCCAGGTTCTCTTAAGAGATTACATGGGTTTCGAAAGTAAAAAAAGCATATTTTCTCAATTTTTGTCTGTATAATCAATAAATTATTATATTCAAAATTTTAAGCATATAAAAGAGCAACATTTAAACAATATTTTATAAAATTTTCCGTACAAATTTAGAAAATTGACGGGGGTTTCCAAAGACCCCTAAAAAAGTGCCCTCGTGGTAGTCAAGATAACTCATCGTAGCTTTATCTGAAATTAAAAAAACGAAATTTTATCTGTTAGTCGATAACTATAGATCGTGATTGAATAAAGAATTTGAAAAGAAAAAAAATTGCATTTTTGGTAGAGCGGTATGTAAAATTGTTTGGTACAATTTTTAGTGCTACTTACACGACGTATCGTCTTTCAAAATTATAGTTGCAATGGAAAAAAGAACTTTCCTTCGATCACCGGTTAATCCTATTTTGAACAAGTGTGCAAAATTCAAATGAGATGGAGTCCACTGACATTGAAAATAGTGTTTTTAATTAAGGGAATTTTCAAAGCCTCTTTCCAATTGACTTGAAACTTTGAAAAAATATTCTAGACATATTGTACTATGAAAAAAATGAATAATGAATTTTTCGAAATTCGCAAATTAATGTAACGCCTTAAAGTGGTCTAGAGAAATACATTTTGAGCATTCTGTAGGGCTTGATTAAGAAAAAAATATATATTTTCACCATTCGTTTTTTACAACATATTCATTAATATCTTTTGAAAAAATGTTCGAGAAAAAAAATGAAAATTCAATAAGTTACAAACGGGTAAAGTTGGGGGTAAAAAAGGGGTGTGCTGGCTGACACGATTGCAACCTTTTTGATAGTCATCCGATAAAAAATTAAAAAAAAGATCCTCAATTATTAAGAATGTCGTTATAGCCCCTAGCTCAAAGAAAACCTGGGAAAAAAATTTCGGAAAATGACGGCCGTCTGAACAAGCAAAGGCGTTTGTCGACTCTTTTTTCCAAAGTTTTTAATTTTTTTACCACAGTAAACAAAAAATCTTTGATACACAAGTCCTAAGGGCGACGGAGAATTATACATTGAAGATTGGTGAAAAATTTGAAGTTAATCGGTTGAGTAGAACTAGAACTTGAGATATCATGTCAAAAGTGTTGAGAAAAGTAGTTTTTAGAAAAAATCCATAGTCCGATTTGCTCCGACGTGACGGACCTAGTTTCTGCGTCACTAAAATAGATGTAACTCCGTAAATGATTGGAATTTCAAGAATTCCTGTCGGGGACATATTTTAAAAGGTCTAAACTTTAAGAAAATGCAAAAAATTGTTTTCTTTTTCTAAATTCTAGATCTGAATACCCCCTTGATTCAATAGCGTGCATTTCAATTTCTCACTTTGAACTACTTCCAACGTCGGAACCGTAATAAAAAATACGAAAAAAATGATGGTTGCTCGCCGCAACGTGCAGAAAAAAAGAGGAGCATGTTTATTGAAACGCAGACACACGAGGAAGGTGACAAAGATAGGAAGATGAAGAGGCTCGTATAATACAATCGAGTAAATCTCTCCGAGAGAGTCTATCAAGTTTTTAGACTCCGGTCGTACATCCCGTGACAAAAACAATACAGATACACGCGCGCTTACTTGACAGAGAGCGCGGAAAACCTGAAATACGGGGCAAAATGGATTAGTGCGAAAGAATCCCCTCTTAAAATAAGCTTTGGGTTGACTGACTGCAAAATTTCAAAAAGATAACGATTCTTCCATCGATTGGCCATGTGAATCATTGGTTTGGAACGATTGTCCGTTAGCGGAAAATTTTGTATTCGAACAATTGCCTGGTGCGACAAGATTTTCTAATGGTCCATTTTGCCCTAGAATGCTTTTCATCGCTCGTTTTCTCGTATACAAACGAGATATATTTGTGCACTCTACTTCGGCAAACCACTCTGGTCTATCAATTTAGTCTTATTAAGAACTTTACCTTTTCCTGGGTCTATTTTCCGTACACACACTGACAATGAGACACGTTTGTAGAATCTGTCTGACCCATGATACAGTCTTTGTTCGCCATTATAGTGCTTAATCAAATCTGTTTTCATTTAATTTCCTCTTTCTTATCTCCCTCGTTCCTCTATGGCTCTTCCCTCCCTTTTTTTCTCAACTTCTCTCTTCGAGTTTCTCCTCCTCTGCTTCGTCTCATTCTCTCTTCGTGGTTTTTCCAGCATCCCTTTTTCCTTCAAACTCCCATGCACAAATTTGTTAGGGTATTCTAGTTTCCAGTAAAATGCTGATCGCGATTTCTCAGGGATGCCCTAAAAGGGGATTCCTTGCTGGATCCCAGCAATCTGAAAATTCATATTTCGATTAAATCTCGATCAAGATTCGTTGGGCAATCCCGAAATGATTATTCCGGTCCAAAAAATTACTGGGACCTTCCAGTTTCCTGTAAAATCTTGATCTGGATTTCATAGGGATAATAATGAAGGGAGAATCGGCTGCGATTCTCACAAGATGGAAAAATCTCAAAATAATAGATGAAACCACACAAAATCATTTAAAAGCAGAAAATTTCAGCTTAGCACGATTGTACTGTTTTTCAAAAATTCACAAACACAATTATCCGCTACGTCCAATAGTATCTTCTATTAATAGCCCCACACGTAAATTAGCCGCATTCATCCAAACAAAACTCAAAATTAGTAGACCCAACAAACTCACACGTTGAAGACAGCTTCTCAGTTGAAAAATTGGTATCGAACATCTCTATACCTGATAACTACCAACTCATTTCTACGAATCGCAGTCGATTCTCCCTTCACTATTGTCTGTACACGGCCGCATATCCAAACCAACACTTTCTGAGGGATATACCCTAATAAGGGAGCCTTTACTGGATCCCTGGCTGGCCCCAGCTTGATTCCTCATTATAACGCTAAAAACATATATTTTTTTGATTTCATATTTTTTTGTGATTATATCAATTGCAATCCCGAGCAGTAATTTGATCCGGCTAGCCTAATAACGTATAAGGTCCTGATCAGGCATCGGTAAGGATAGCCTGATCAGGATAGCCTGATCACGTACAGATCCCAGCCGGGTCATAGTTTGGTATGACATCGATTGCCAAGCTAGCTTTACATTATCCATATTAGGGACAGATCAGGTGGTGCTAAGGACCGGCAAAAAAACCCGAGCATAAATTTGTTCCGGCTAGCCTATAACAACGCATGGGGACTTGATCAGGCATCAGTAAGGATAGCCTGATCACGCACAGATCTCAGCCAGATCATATTTTGGTATGACATAGATTGCCAGGCTAGTCTTACATTATCCATGTCAGGGACAGATCAGGTGGTGCTAAGGACCGGCAAAAAAAACTCGAGCAGAAATTTGATCCGGCTAGCCTATAATAACGAATAAGGACCTGATCAGACATCAGTAAGAATAGCCTGATCAGGTTAGCCTGATCACGTACATATCCCAGCCGGATCATATTTCGGTATGATATAGGTCAAGCTAGCCTTACATTATCCATGTCAGGGACAGATCAGGTGGTGCTAAGCGTTATTCTCCTGACATGTAGCCTGATATGTAGTCTCATCAGGGCCTGATATGTAGCCTGATCAGGGCCGAATGTTGTTGTAAGACCAGCCTGAGGTGCAGGTCCTGATCCCAGCTGGAATCAAATTTCCGCTTGGGATGTTTTCGTCATTAATTAAGACAACGTGTACAGTTCAGGTGCCTTCCTAAAAAGTACCCATTTTCATAAATATAATTCATTTAACGACCATATAGGATTTTTTAATAATCCACTATGGATCATTCAAGCACCAAATAAGATCCACCCTGGGCACAGTCACGGATCCTTTCGGGAGTCTCTGCTATAGATTCCATTTTACAAACGTTTCATTGCGGTCATGAAATCTGGTCCGATCTCCAGAAGGATCCTGTTCTGTGACTAGGATGAATTACGGGATCCCTACAATAAATTCTGCACGAGCTCTTGCCTCGTATTTTAACACGCCTTCGAGACGATTTCAAACACCTCCGGAAGCAATTTCATCTCTCTTCTCTCTTTTCTCATTCACGGAGTAACTAAACCGAAGTAACAGTGGCCGCCTCGTTACATATATCTATTCAGGTTTTCCCGCACATTACTATGTATATTTCCATTGGCGTTACCGTAAATAGAAATGAGCGTGACTCGTTTAACTTTCCAAGAATATTGCGATTACACGTTGCTGAATCTCTCTTTCTCTTTCTTCGCTTCTTTCTCTTTCTCTTTACCTCTCTCTTGGGAGTCGTTATTTCAGTCTTCTATGCATATATATATTCATGTCATTCTCACCGCAAAGTGGAATCGAAATTCTCCATTTTTCCTCCACCATTTAACTCTCCGTGTGCGTTGCGAAGAAAGCGAGCGAGAAACTTTAGCCCGAATGGAAGAATGTTTTTTTTTTCTTACCGCTCGTCCGAAATGGATCTCTCTCTCTCTCTCTCTCTCTCTCTCTCTCTCTCTCTCTCCCTCTCTCTCTCTGTCTCTGTCTCTCTCTTTCTCTCTTTTCATTGTTTTTTTTTCTTTTTCAATTTCCAACTTTTCACGATGTCTCTAGAAAATTGAGGGGAATGCTGGAAAAAGCGATATCGTAGCTTTTTTCTATACACCACTTTATACATGTAAAAGAAGCATGGCCACGAATTGATGGCGTGGAATCCACATGGATCGATAAA
Organism: Alloplasta piceator; assembly: GCA_946863875.1. Taxonomy (NCBI): domain Eukaryota; kingdom Metazoa; phylum Arthropoda; class Insecta; order Hymenoptera; family Ichneumonidae; genus Alloplasta; species Alloplasta piceator. The sequence continues at coordinate 27,302,255 of OX333079.1, forward strand.
ACGAGACGCCCCGATAAAAACTACCTCTCCACTCCCCTCTCGTTATCATCGTTGAATTCGATAAAAATCCATTGCCAGAGAGATTGACTCTCGATACGCGATACTTCCGGTGTCTGCATTTTTTCATTCATCTCTCTCGTTTTTCCGTTTTTCGTTTCATTTTCAAATGCGAATTCTTCTCCCACGTCCTTTCCATATTTTTTTTTAGAACTTGCAATTCTCCAAACATCTCTTCTCTTAAAAATCGGAAAGTTATACATTTTCCAGTGCCCAAAAGCGCAAGAAATTGCGAAGGGAGTGGAAAGGATGGAGAAACATGCGGCGACAGGGCTAATTCTAGGCAAAATGGTGCCCCCTGATAAAGGAGAGTGAGCAATCGATGAGAATGAAAATTGAAAACGTGTCGATGGTCTACCTGATACCAAAAACATGGCAGATATAATACGAAGCGAAAGGGCTGAAGCAATTTTAGAATGAAAATCGAAAAAAGCTTTCTTGACTCGCACCTTCCTTCTCTCTGTCTCTGTCTCTCTATCGCTCGTCTTCCATATCCATTATGCGCCTTAAGGAGTTATATATACGCAGTCAGGAGGTCGAAGAGAGCGATTTTTCAACAATTTTTTGTGGAAAAACATTTTTATTTTTTTTTAATTGTATCACGAAGTATGGAAATTTCAATCGGATAAAATTTTTGGCTGGGACAAAGTATCCTCAAGGACGCAGTCTTTCCCTTCGATACCGTCGTGTGCGAGAAAAACTTTTCTTCACGATAAACGTTGAATGTTCGTCGCGTCCCAAAAAAGACCTTCGCGAAGAAAGTTTTTCGAGCGACAAAAAATCCGAGCTGGCATATTTTGGCGTGTTACGTTCGTCACGCTGGAAACGTGATGTATTTTTTTCTTACTTTTTTTGTTTCTGCATAAATTGCGCTTCCGTTGAACGTGAAAATGTGAATTTCGTTGCGAGTTTCTTCGAAAGTGCAGCCTCAGCGCCATCCTGAAAAAAGTCGCACAAGTTTATTCGGTTAACATCGAAATTCATTTTGGACTTGCCGATTTCATTGAGTCTTTGTTACACCTTCGTTCTCGCGTGAACTAATTTTATTTGATTTTTTCATTTTTTTGCCCATTTTACATGAATTCAGTGTGGAAAAAATGTTTGCCCCAAGATTAAGTTAGATTTCGAAAATAAATAATATGACAGAAACCCAAATCCAAACCTGTCTCTTGTAATAAAAAAATTGTTTTGTAATTTTGCCCGGAAAATTTCAAGAAGTTTCGTTTCATGGAAACGGAACAAAAATTTGGGGAAAATCCACTTTTCTCCGATTTCCCGATTCAGATTATCTCCTCTCATAAGAAGCAAATTATCGCAATAACTTAACGTTTCTGTGATCATTACTTTATGTAACATCGTAAAAGTAGCACTTTTATTCAGTTATTCTCGAATAGAAAAATTGAAAATACTTTGAACATTAATTTATTACAAATAAGATGTCAGAAATGTATAAACTGACCTTATTTTTGTTTATTGTCAAGAATGTTTGAAAAAAAATTGGCCTTCCGGAGTGGAATATATCCAAAAAATATTTGCCATCGTCCATAATACAATAATTATTTAGTACGACATATTTTCTCGATACACTTTTTTTTCACAATGTCGAAATAATCGCGCATGAATTATCGTGTGCCCTTGTTGTGGTATGTTCATTCTTTTATGACATACTCGAAGTGAGAATTTTGATCGCGTCATTCTTGCGGCATTAACGTCACGGAGTGGACAATGACATTGCTTTTTCCTTCTTTTCCACCTTGTCTTTTCCCGAGCTTCTTTGTTTTCTTCAATTAATTTGTACGTAAGCATATTTGTTGATATTATACGTGATAATAAAAAGAGTCCATTTACACAGTCCAGTATTTGGAAAATAATCCCAGGAAATCACGAAAATAAAAAATTTGCGAAAATATAGCCGATACTTAATTTTTTTCTCATTGTTTAACGTTTGTTCAAAATTCATGGATTGTTTCTCTGCGTTATTCAATTAAAAACTATGTACAGAAAGTTTTTATTTTCTGTCATCGCATGGTGGATTTTTATTAATTTCATTATGCAGCCAGAAATATAAACCTATTCAAAAAATGTGGAAATCCGCAATGAGAAAACACTGTACCAGGATTTGTTAACTGTTAACAAATGTAAAGTTGAATATGGCTAAATCAATTATTTTTTAACAGTTAATAAATTATTTTGACACGAATTAAGTGTTTCTAAACGACTAACAAATTTTGTAACAGTTACGGAATAGTTAAGTAAAAGTGCCGACTGAATATATTTCTTTACGACAAATAAACTGTTCTCTTAGTGCGTATGCAACAATTCTGTTTTGAAGTAACTTGAACATTGTTTAAATCGATGACATTTCAAATCTGATTTATGTATCAATTATAATTATAAATTACCATAAATATATTTATTTGAAATTTTAGAAAAATTGTTGTGTTGTAAGTTTCTTGTCTATTTATTTCACAAATTTTTGTAAATATTTAAAAGTGTGTTTCCGGAAAACGACGGGATAATTGGATAATATAACATTTCAGCCTCCCCCAACGAAATATCATTGATAGCACGTAATGAAGCTAATCATCGCGAAAAAAAAAAATTCCGCCGTTTTTCGGAAAAGTCGTACTTCTAAATACTGGCTCAATTTTTTTTAGGGTACCAAACTAAACTTTTACGAAAGTCTTTAATTTTTGTACACAACTATTGGTGTTATTATGGGTTTAACTACAATTTCTTTGAGAATCTTTTTGCCAAACCTGTATTCCCTCTCAATTGAATCGCCAGCATTCCTAACAAAATACATATTCCAGATTAATTCCTATAGCAAACTTTGAAATAATCAACAATAACGAAAAAAACCTTTCGAAATATTAGTGAAGAATCATCCTCGGCTTTTTTTTCCAATTCCCTTGGCAATTGTATGGCTTATCAGCGATTTGTATAAATTTGCGCTAATCTCACCTATGAAAATGCACATCAGGATGTCTCATTTGTTTCTCGCGCGAATTTGTACAAAAATATATGGGGCATTTCATACCAAACTGCGCGACCAATCCGTGGCGCGGAAATCATCCATGGAATCAAAATTCCTGACAACGGTAAAAATTCCAACGTTGATTCCAAGACTGACAATTAAATAAATTATCATATATATCTTAACGGAATAATAGTACACGAATATGAGAGGTTAACAATCCAATATTTTATTTCTTGTGAAAATTTCTCTCAAAAAGTGGTAAATTTAGAAAAAGAAATCGAAATGGTCCAAGTTGAAAAAAAATATATATTTTGCGTTTAAAACTGAAAAAAACATATGACACCTAATTTCGATTTTTTTTTTGTATTTTTTTCATGAAACTACAACTCAAGGCAAAAAAAATGATGCTTTATCTTATTTCGATATCTCGGTTATTTAATGAGTTACGAGCATTTCAAAAAAAATTGTGTGAAATTTTGAAAAAATTTTTGTGGTAAGAAGAGTTAAGACGAAAATCTAAAAAAAATTCTGAAAGACCGCTTTCAGTGCGTGTAAGAAAAAATAAATTTTTCAACAAAATTGAAAATGGTCGGGGTCACGGATTGGTCGGTTTGGTATGGAATGCCCCATATATAGCTATGTGTATGTGTGGACTCGAGGAGAAAATTGAAAAGTTTTTACGAGCCTGCTGTCTAAGAGCAGCCTGGACCGGGTTGTCGCGACGACGAGTCTTTGTCCTGATCGTCGTCGTCTTCGTAATTTCGTTTCACAGGATTGTAGGAGTTTCTCGGATTTGGCCTGGATTTTCCGAGTACACGTAAAAATGAATACCCATATTCTTGCAGACGTGAAAAACAGCGTTTTTTGAGATTTTCTGGAGCCTGTCGCGAATAAGGTTATGTCGAAGAATCGCTCTGACATGCTTGATCAGTGAAAAATCGACCTCGTTACAAATGAACAGGAAAAATTGAATGAACGAGCAAGGAAAAGAGCTCATTTTTGGGCGTTAATTATTTTTGAAACTTTTTTTTTTGCATCGCAGTCTTTGCTTTTTACTCGTTTTATCGTCCTTATCGCATTCTCTCTTCCTCTCACACTCTCTTTCTGCCTTCTCATTTTTTTTTTATTACTCCCACCGGTCCCTGACCCACTTGTCGTTAACTGAATGTTCAGCCAGCTTAACCCGAAGGAAGGCTCCTTATCCCTTCCCTCCGTCCGGCTTTTTCGCTTATTCCACTTTATTTTTTTACTCCTCCTGCTCCCAAGGACCTGTCCTTGTTTCACGCGGGCTTCGTAACGAGGTTCGATCAACCTGAAAATAGCGCGAGAGAAATATTTCGTGCAGAATTGAAATTCTACGTGCAAACTTCTCACTTTTTTGGCTTCTTTTTTTTGTCCGTTCATTGATGTATTGTCTACGCTGATGAAGCATGCTGAGAGAGCAATAAGTACTCGTAATTTTGAGGTGAAAAGTGAAAGAAAAAAGTTGAATTTAAGGAAAAAACAGTTGAATTTACATTCTCGAAAGGCAGCTCCTTCTTTCTGTTGTTGGATTTGTTGATTGTGCATTTCAAACTTTTTTTTAAAATTATGTCAACCACGCGGCACACTTCCAACTTCATATTTGCAGCGTTTCAACTTGAAGAATTTTCGGAATTTTATTTTGAAATCTAGTACACGCACTTTCAAGACCCTGAAGAGCAAACTGCCGTGAATAATGGAGAAACTGCTTTCTTTACTAAAAAAGAAAATCCGTCTACTTCAGAAGGCCAAAAAGAAAATTTTAAAAAAATTCTCAGCTCCTTCATCAGATATGACCATAAAATTATCATTACGACATTGTTACATTCTTCGAAAGTACAAAACAAAAATCTATTTTTCATTTTCATTCTTTGAATAATTTATAGAAGGCGCCAAAGTCGAAAATGTCTTGTCCCATGGCCGACAATTAATCTCAGGATGGGTGACTCTGAAAAAATAAATAAAAAAGCATTTTAAAGAGGGAGGTTCCTTACACAACAATTTATCATCGTTAATGATAAATTGATTTGAAAAAAATGACGGATGTTTGAAATAAATAGTAAAAAATTCATTTTTTTTCACCCATGCAAGATTTTCGTGCTTTTCACCATATGCGTAGACAGCCGAAAAGTGACTCTTAGCTGTCAAAAAAGAGCCCCTTTTTGGCTATCCACGCATATACTGAAAAGACACTCAAATCTCCCATGGGGAAAAAAAGATCGTGTGCAACGCGGGCCAGAGATTCGTCTTTTGTCTCGCGTGGTTGCGGCCCTCGCTTCGCTCGTTGCGGCAAACTTCACGCTCGACAAAAAGACTTATCTCTGGCCCTAGATGCACAAAATACTATTTTCTTTTTCATTTCAAATATCCGCCATTTTTTCAACTCGATTTTTCATTAACGGTGCTTGATTGTTGGGTGAGAAACCTTTCTCTTCAACATGCTTTTTTCGACTTTGGCGCCTTTCTATAAATTATTCAAAGAATCGAAATAAAAAATGAATTTTTGTTTTGTACTTTCGAAGAATAAAACAATGTTGTAATAACAGTTTTAGTCATATCTGATAAAGGAGCTGAGAAAAAAATCTTAAGAATTGACTTTTTTTGGCCTTCTCAAGTAGACTAGTACCTTAAAGGTTCAAAAGCAATTTACTGATAGTAATTACGGGTTCACTGAAAAAAATTTTTTTTTGAAAATGCAAAAATTTGTTTCGCTCAACCAAATATTTGTTTCCGGACGTTCAACTCGATCATTTTGGTAATTCAACAAAATATACAGTGGAAGTTTCAGTTAAATCGTTGCTTGAATGGGCAAAGTTTCAGTTCAATCAAATAAAAATTTGTTGCTTCGAATAAAAATGTAATCCACACAGATAAATGAACGATTGAGCTGACTAATTATCAGTTGATTCCATATATGATGTATATTCTACACTGAAAAAAGAATTGAAGTATTACCAACTACGCGATGAGGTTGAGCAGTCCTCGTTAAGTCAATAGTCATTTTATGTTTAGTTAACCAATCGGCGGTTGATCCACAGAAAGGCATGTCGTTGAGCCAACTACGCGACGACTTTGCCGCCAATTTGCTATTCCTTAGAGTTGAATGTATTAAGGATGATACAATTCTAATGTGTATTTAAACGAAAAAAAAGAACAAGACTTGAAATACATAAGCGATTGAATTTGAACGGAAAAAATAAATGTTGAGCTGTCTACGGTTTGACTGTGAATTGATAAAATAGAAACATTAAACAAACTTCTCTTTGAAAATTGAATCCACTGACTCATAAATCAATCGAAAAAAGTTTGCAATTAAATTAATGATCTTATAATAATTTGAATGCAATCTTTTGTTACTATCACGTCAATGAAATTTTTTGATAAAGTAAATGAAATTTTGTCAACATCCCCGGCTGTAAATTTCAATAGAGGCCAAGTCAGGTTGATGCAATTATATTATATAACTAAATTGAATAAAAACAAAACTTGAAAGACATACATATAATATTCAGTATGGCAATATGATAATGGTCACATTTGAATATTATATATACAGTACCTCTCTCTATAAGAGCGTTTTTCCATCGGTTCCACTTAAAAAAATTAACAACAACAAATTCTTAAAACACATAAACAATAAGAAATTGTTTAAACATATAAACAACAACAAATCGTTTAAACAAATAAGCACTAACAAATTGTTTGAACAAATTAAAAAAAACAAATTGTTTAACCAATTGAAAATAACAAATTGTTTAATCAAATTGACAATAATAAATCGTTTAAACAAATTGACAACAACGAATTGTTTAAACAAATTGACAATAAGACATTGTTTTCACAAATTAACAATAACAAATTATTCAAACAAATTGACAATAACAAATTGTTAATAACTTGGGTGCATGTAAGCGCCACACCTGTAGCATTTTATACGTCGATGTATATATATATACGTGCTGAAAGCGCGTAAGCGTCCAAGGTACGAATGGAACTTTAAGTTCTTTTCAGTGCGTGGTCCCGTTAAAAAAAATAATAATAAATAAAAAACGCGTGACCAAGAAATTCTGAAAAAATTTGGGAAATTTTTGTTCAATGTCCTTAATTATATACAAAATTTAGAGGAAAATCGAAATCATCAAGGCAAGACTTTGATCGAAATACCGTGGAATGCCTCATACATATAATATTTAAATGTGGCTGTATAGTTTTCTCTGGCATTTCACCACTGATATATCATATAAGTAAAGAGAATTCACAAGTGGTCGGTAGCGTAATAGGTAGCGTGTTAGGGTTGTTAGGTAGGATAGATAGGCAGGTAGGCAGGTCGCGGGTTCGATTCCCTGTGGAGGCAGATGAAATCGAAATGATGAAATTGGATTTTTTGTTTTGGTTTTTTAATGCAACCGGTCCAGAAGCTATGTAAATGAAGAGATATACATATTCAAAAATTTTGCAAACAATACAACTTTAAAAAAAACAGCATATCAGGCTTTGTAAACTGTGAACAAATGGTTAAATTGAATGGGTTGAATTCAGGGGCTCAAATCAAAACTTTATCTTGATAACTATAACTAAACTGTGTTCTCAGTGCAACTAACAAAAGGTTATCCCAAAACATGGACGTAGTTAGCTCCACAAAATACCTCCAACTACGCGCGGAGATTGGCTCAACTACGCCATTGGTTTCGCCGTATTTAACATCACGGCGTAGTTGAGCCAACTACGCCGTAGTTCTTAACACTATGCCTTTTTTTCAGTGTATGTATTATAACGCTTTTTGCGTTATGGACAATTCAGAAAAAAATGCGGAGGGACGGGACCGGGATTCGAACCCGGGACCTCTCGATTGCCGGTCGAGTGCTCTTCCAACTGAGCTATCCAACCCGCTACCGACATTAATTCCGAACTGTCCATATGTGCACGATTTCGTGTTACAATCTCCCCTGTGTGGGAACACCTTTATGGAGATTCATCCACATTGCCAACGTCGTCCGTGGACAAAAATGGTGAGCCAATCAGAAGGAAGGATGGTCACAGGTTGGCACGAAGAGAGAAGACGTTAGTTGCTTCGGAGACACGCACGATTATAGACGCACACTTAAAGCTAAATCATATACGTTTGTAGTTGTTAATAAAGATATACTTCTTTTATCTTCTTATATAAACGACGACTTAAATAAATTGCAAACCGTTCTTTTCATCTCCCGTGCTCAACGATTCCCCACAGACATTTTTGGTGACCCCGACGTGATGAGAGAAAAATTCGCGAGCCGCGTGTTCATCGTCGTCGGCCCATGCGCGTGTTATTTTTCGCGACCAATTTTTCTTTGATCGCTCCGTAATTTCTCTCGAATCCTCATGAACTGTACGTGAATAATTTGCGTGGACTTTCGCATATTCTCGTACGTGGGTGAATTTTCGTGTGATTTAGAACTTTATCGACTCTCGCCGCGATAGATAACGGACACGAGGCTCAGCATCGCGACTCGCGATTCCGAAAACATCTCGTTTTTATCCGCGCAATCGTCGCTTTTTCTTGCGCGTGATTAATTCGAAAGCTTTATCCAATACCACGGAGTGAATATTTTTACGGAATTTTTCGTCCATCCGTACGCAATATGTCAACCTCTTCGGAACAAGAAGCGCAAGTCACGCCGGACGTTTCGGAGCAGAGCGCGCAAATCCACATGGGACGCATAGCGAAGCTTCCTCCTTTTTGGAGACACGAGCCTGCAATTTGGTTTTGCCAGGTCGAGGCAGCTTTCGGAATAGCGCAAATCACCACTGATCAGACGAAATTTCATTATTTGATCGCAAATCTCGACCCATCGGTGTTGCCGTTCGTCACCGATTTGATTCAGGATCTTCCTGCGACTGGTAAATACGAAGAAATTAAAAAACGTATTGTTAATTCGTTTGCAGAATCGGAAGAGAGCAAGATCCGTCGTCTTCTCAAAGGCCAGTTACTTGGCGATCAGAAGCCATCTCATTTTTTGCAATATATGAGAAACCTCTCGTCAAATCATGGTGATGATACCTTGCTGAAATCTATGTTTTTGGAGCAATTACCACAACAAGTAAGTGCTATTTTGTCCGCATCGAGTGAGGACAACCTCAACAACCTCGCGTTACTCGCAGATAAAATAATGGATTTACAACGTCCTGCTAATATCAGCGCTATCGAATCGGAATCTCCGTCCAAATTTCAAGAAGAAATGAGGCGCACAATCAATGCTCTGTCCGAGCGGCTCGACAAAATGCTTAACGACGGCAGACCTCAGTGGCGCGGCAGACGTGAGAGTCGAGGAAGATCGAAATCACCTTATCCTGGCCGAAGCAACAGTAATTCTAAGAAAAAAGACTCTGAAAATAAGTTTTGTTTTTATCACGTGCGTTTTGGTGCGAAGGCTCGTAACTGTTATAGCCCTTGTGCGTGGTCTTCCGGTTCATCGAATTCGGGAAACTAGTGTCGTCGTTGCATGTCGGCGCGGTCAGTGACAACGACGAGAGACTGTACCGCTTGACTATTCTCGGCTTTATTTCCTTGTCGACACCCGTGCGGATGTTTCTGTGATACCTCGAAGGCGTTCTATTGCTGCTTCTTCAGAGCCGTCGGGATTTAAACTGTACGCTGCCAATAACACGGTTATTGACATATTCGGTGACAAACTTTTAACATTAAATCTCAATCTGCGTCGGAGTTTCTCGTAGTCTTTTATCGTCGCTAATGTCTCGCGCGCGATATTGGGCGCCGACTTTCTCTCACATTTCGGACTGCTTGTAGATCTAAAAAGAAAGCGTCTCATCGATGCCTTAACGAAAATATCCTCTCTCGGAATCGTGTGCTACGAGGAATATTCTTCGCTTTCGACAATCAACAATGACACTCCTTTTCGAGATCTCCTCGGCGAATTTTCTGTAATCACAAAGCCTATTCGTTTCTCAGGTGTACCTGACCACGGCGTACAGCACCACATCGTCACTAAAGGACACCCGGTAGCTGAACGAGCTCGTCGTTTGTCAGGAGAGAAACTCGCCGCAGCAAAAGCAGATTTCAACCATATGACTGCACTGGGAATCTGCTATCCGTCGACTAGTCAATGGGCCAGTCCGCTCCATCAGGTTCGGAAGAAATCTGGTGAATGGCGATCCTGTGGGGACTATCGACGCCTTAATGGCATCGCCGAACCCGATAAGTACCCAATCCCGCACTTGCACGATTTTTCACATAAGTTGCGTGGATGCACGATATTTTCGACGATAGATTTGACACGAGCGTACAACCAGATTCCGGTAGCCTTGGAGGATCGCCCAAAAACGGCAGTGATTACGCCTTTCGGGTTATACGAATTCGCCGTAATGACCTTCGGGCTCTGTAATGCTGCTCAATCCTTCCAACGATTTATGAATACGATTTTTCGTGGATTTGATTTTACTTTCTGCATTATCGATGACATCCTTGTGGCTTCCAGGGATCTCGATGAGCACAAGCAGCACCTACGAATTGTTCTCGAACGTCTCAAGGAATTTGAATTGACAATTAACGTCTCCAAAAGCATCTTTGGACAAATATGCGTTCTTTACTTGGGGTACAAAATCGACAAGTTTGGCACCCGTCCTCTTCCTGACCGTGTCACGACAATAATAGAGTATAAACAACCGAAAAACGTCTCGGAACTTCGCCATTTTCTTAGGATTGTTAATTTTTATCGCAGGTTCATCCAGAATGCGGCCGAGACGCAGGTTGTTCTGAACGCGTACCTTGCAGGGGCAACCAAGAACGACAAAAGACCGATAGAATGGAACTCGATCTCGGAGAAAGCATTCAATGATTGCAAGAGGCAAATCGCCAATGCCACGCTTTTATCCCATCCCATCGACAACGCACCATTGGCGCTTAAAACGGACGCGTCGAATTTTTCGATGGGCGCTGTTCTCGAGCAACTTTCCGAAGGCAAATGGGAGCCACTTGGTTTTTATTCAAAAAAACTTTCTCCAACTCAACAGAGGTACAGTACCTACGATCGTGAACTTCTCGCCATTTTTTCTAGCCTCAAGTTCTTTCGGCACATGGTGGAAGGACGTTCCTTGGTCATTGTAACCGACCATAAACCTCTGATCTTCGCTTTCCATCAACGCAGCGTCAAAGCCTCTCCTCGGCAGCTGCGTCAACTTGACTTTATCGGTCAGTTTACCACAAACATCGCCCACGTTACTGGCGTGGAAAACTGGTTTATTGTGACCTTTCTAGCGGAGAGCCTCGTCCGTACATTCCAACATCTCTCAGAAGACGCGTATTCGATACGACACATGGAGTTTCTCATCCCAGCGGCCGAGCCACGAAGATTATGATTCAAAAAAAATTCGTCTGGCCTTCGATGAATAAGGACATCCTTCATTGGGCACGTACCTGCCTTCCTTGTCAGCGCAGTAAGGTGTCACGGCATAATCATAACATTCCGAAACATATCCCGGTACCGGATATTCGTTTCGGACATGTTCATATTGATGACGTGGGACCTTTGCCACCTTCGCGAAATTTCAGGTACTGCCTAACAATCATCGATAGGTTCACCAGGTGGCCTGAGGCTGTTCGTCTAGCCGACGTCACTGCGGAATCCATCGTAGACGCATTTTTCTCTGGCTGGATCTCCCGATACGGATCTCCAATCACGATTACAACGGATCGTGGTTCGCAATTTGAATCGAATATCTTCGCGACTTTAATAAAATTCGTGGGTTGCGAAAGAATCCGTACAACATCATACCATCCGGCCTCTAACGGCATGGTTGAAAGGTGGCACCAGCCTCTGAAATCGGCGATAATGTGCCATGAAACAACGGATTGGGTCAGCACCCTTCCTATCGTCCTTCTTGGCTTAAGAACGGGTTTCAAGGAGGATATTCGATCGTCATCGGCTGAACTTGTTTTTGGCATGACTCTTCGCATCCCCGGAGAATTTCTTGCCGATCATGAGGGATTTGACGACCAACAGATTTACGTCCAGAGATTACGCACGTTCATGAGAAACATTCGACCCGTGCCAACGGCGCATCACTCTAAAAAGAAACCATTTTCCATAAGGACCTGTACGAATGCACCCACGTTTTTCTAAAGAATAACGCGAAGATCTTTGGAAGCAGCCATTTGTCGGCCCTTATGAAGTTCTCGAACGAATTTCGGACATCGTTTTCCGGATACTAGTCAACGGAGAGTCGGTCACAGTTTCCACCGAAAAAATCAAACCAGCCTTTTTCGAGATGGACGCTTCTTCGAATCAGCATGTCGCTTCTGATCAAGAATTTTGGTCCGCACCAATTCAACCTTACCTAACCTTACCGTCCACTGTGATAACCGATCGAACGGCGTTCGCCGCTTCGCAACCTTTGACCTCGTCGGCGTTGCCTGTACCTGTTTCATCAAACCAATCTCCGAATTCCATTCCTTTACGAGAGAAAACCGCAACTAAAAAAGTAACCTTTTTTCCTTCTGCTCCCATAACACTTACTCCACGTCCAGATGCATTGTCAAAAACTTACCCCGGACCGGCTAAAAGAAAAAATAATCTTTCTATTCCTTCTCGCAACCTCTCTCGGTTGCTTGGAGGGGGGTGATGTGGGAACACCTTTATGGAGATTCATCCACATTGCCAACGTCGTCCGCGGACAAAAATGGTGAGCCAATCAGAAGGAAGGATGCTCACAGGTTGGCACGAAGAGAGAAGACGTTAGTTGCTTCGGTGACACGCACGATTATAGACGCACACTTAAAGCTAAATCATATACGTTTGTAGTTGTTAATAAAGATATACTTCTTTTATCTTTTTATATAAACGACGACTTAAATAAATTGCTAACCGTTCTTTTCATCTCCCGTGCTCAACGATTCCCCACACCTGCCAGAGTCGAGCCGCCATCTAGCGGCTCGCACTCTAACTCAAACGCAAACTCAACTCAAACGCAACGGATACAACAGACTGGGATTGTCTGAGGGGAGGTATGGGAAGGGGTACTACAGGCGTCGGCCTGAGGGAGGAGTGGGGGAGCTTGGCTAGCAGAAAGGTGGGAGATGGATCTCAGGGATTTGGATTCTTTTTACACGGCAACCACAAAATTAATTTTCCGAGGTTATTCAGAGGCCGTGTCCCATTGTCGGGCGCCACTTATAACGCTGTTTGCGTTATGGACAATTCAGAAAAAAATGCGGAGGGACGGGACCGGGATTCGAACCCGGAACCTCTCGATTGCCGGTCGAGTGCTCTTTCAACCGAGCTATCCAATCCGCTACCGGCATTATTTCCGAATTGTCCATATGTGCACGATTTCGTGCTGCAGTATCAAAATAAATAGTTGATACAACCCATTATTTATTTCAAATATACAAATAATGTGATAAATGGATTAAATATTTGGTTCACGCACTTATCCGATTGATTTCAATAAACGAATATTTTGTCGAACAAATAATATATTTAGTTAGCGCAATTAAATTTTTGGCGCTATTATATAAGTATTGTGATAAATGGATTAAATATTTGGTTCACGCAATTATCCGATTGTTTCAATGAACCAATATTTTGTCGAAAAAATAATATATTTAGTTGGTGCAATTAAATTTCTAATCCTGAAATTAATTATGGCTAAACATAGTATAAAAAATATGTAGTATTTGAAAAATAATTCAAAATGCATATTTTACCAGCCTCAAAATGAGGGACATAAAAAAAAATTGTATTTGCGCGAATCGTCCGATCTAATTTTACGCTCTCTCCGACGGGGATTCGAACCTGCGACCCTACCTACCTATACTACTTGATGACCTAACACGCTACCTTCTGAGCTACGGACTGCTTACGAACTTTTTCAACTTTTCTTGTATATGAATGGTACGGTGTTTCGAAAAAATAATGATATGGACTAAATAAATGGACTAAATAAATAAATAAAAAAATTGGACTAAATTGTACCTGTAAATTGACCAAATAATTTCGTTCACCTCATATCTTATGGTTCACCAAATCCATTTGTTGATTTGATTATAGTTTCATTATTTCAAATGAATTAATATCGAATCAACTAAATTTTTATCAACTTAATGGATCAAGTTGATTTAACTGAACTTTTTTCTCAGTGATCAAATTATTGTTCATAGTATTCAAATGAAGAATTTTGTATTTCAACAAAATTAAATTTCGTACAACAAAATCGTTTCTTTGTTGTGAAATATGGACAACCAAATGATTTTTTTCATTTCTCATCATTATATGCTGGTTAAAAAAAACATTTCGCGATAGACACAATATTATGGATTGTTTTGAATCCATATACTTATTTGATTTGGCAATATAAAAAATGTTTGTACCAAACAAATCGTTTGATTGAAAATACGAAATTTTCGCTTGTTACAGCTACATTTATCTAGTTAATATAAACTAGAAATCAACAAAATATTTCTTTACGGCAACTCAGTAATGTGTAAATTCGACAAAATTGTATCTGTAAATTGACCAAATAATTTTGTTCACCTCATATCTTATGGTTAACCAAATCCATTTGTTGAATTAATTATAGTTTTATTATTTCAAACAAATTAACATTGAATCAACTAAATTTTTATCAACTAAATGGATCTAGTTGATTTAACTGAACTTTTTTCTCAGTGTAAAGGTTCAAACGCACTTTACTGATAGTAATTACGGGTTTACAAATATTTTCGAAGTTTAAGTCATATTTGTAAACCCGTAATTACTATGAGTAAAATGAAATTTAAAAATCGATTTTTTGAAAATCCTGACTGCGTATAACCTCTTAAGGCTTCTCGAATTTCACTCCTTGGAACAATCTCGCAATGAGCAATTCGAACGAACGAAATAGCGATTCTTTGTAAAACCGTATTTTGTCTTTTTTCAAATTTATCCACGGTCGATATATAAAGCTGCTGTGGAGTCTATGGAAGGGGTCCGCCGCGTGGCTCCATGACTACAAAAAAAGAAGCCTCTTTTTCACCCTCTCGAGAACGCTTTTAATTAGCCCGGGTGTACGCGGCTGTTCATTCATTTCCCTCTCGCATTACATTCTCATTGTTTCGGTCCAACATTGTGCGTTCTCAGAGAGAAAAAGGATGGAGACAGGGACTGCGGCTGTGACTGGGGGCGGGAAGAGAGGGGAGGGGAAAAAGGGGCAAAGAGGTACCTATACTAATAAAGTGCATTCCCAGCGTAACTCTTTCTCCTCCGCTCCTCACAAAACCCGTACGCAAAATCCTCTCTCGTATCGCCCTCATCCTCCGCTTTTCAAATTTTTCCCCTCCCTCCCTCTCTCTTTCTCACTCTATCTTCTGTTTCACTTTTCTCTTTGCCAAACTTGCAGCTTCTCGCTTGTAATTTTTGTTAGTACATGCGAGGAATTTTAATATTCCTCAACATTTGTGTGTATATATTTTGTATTCATTCTCCCTCTCTCTCTCTCCCACTCTTTCTCATGAACGCTTCGTTGCCTATGGCTTTCCGCGCACAATCCTCTTCGATAAATCGAGTCAACCTTTTCCTCGAGTAAGAGGGAAAGGAAGCTCTCAACATTGTCGAAATTTCGCATGATACGACTCTCGTCTGTGCGGAGAACAAAAGTGTTTAATTTCGCATACGATTAAAAGAAAAAATCTTATTCTTCGCTCTTTGTCCACTTTTTCTCTCCCATCGGCTTAATCCTCGCAACGTTGATATACCAGATGCGAAACAATGATAAATAAAACGCGTGTAATACGACGGAAATTCTTCCAGCGTTCGTAAAGTGATGAATTGTGGAAGAGGTTTCGTTCCTACTTCACCCTTTGCTCCAGCCTTTTTCCACGTTTATTGCCCTTTTCTCTGACAAATCAAAGAACATATTTCCGTAATTACAATCTCGATAAATCGGCTTTTTTTTTAGTGACGAGGGGGCTTAAATCGCAATAATAGCATCACGAAAATCATATTCTGGTCGTCGACCGTCACGTGATAAATTTACGAATAATTTCGCAAATTTTATCCTGAATAAAGATCAGGCGATAATTCCGTGATTTGACTGCAAGTGTTTATCACGAGACGAGACTTTTTTTTTTGATTGCTCAATGTCCGCTCGGTAAATAAAAACACTTTTTATTTTCACCATTCTCATGATTACTCGTTGGATTTTATTTTTGCGAGACCGAATGAATAAATAAAAATTTAGATTGCTCGCGCCATACTCTCGAGATACGAGAGGGCCACGAATTTCCGCATCAAATACCCTCGACGTTAAAATTTCTTTGTTTGGCTCGCGTGCGATTCCTCGCCGCAATTTTAATTTTGCTGCACAACAATGCAAATTGCAAATTTGGACGTTTTCTCCATTCGGGCTTCCTCGCGTAGAAAGCTCAAAGAATGATCAAGGCGGTATTCTGATCTATAATTTTGAAAAAATCAATTTTTGTTTGCATTTTCTTAAAGTTTAGACCTTTAAGAATATATCCTCGAAAGGCAATTTTCAAATTGCAATAATTTACGGAGTTGTAGCTATTTTAGTGACGCTGCAACTATACGCCCGTCACGTGGGAGTAACTTTGAAGATCAAAATTGTACTTTGGTGGCGCTCGTGCTCTTTATCGGAGCAAGGATAAATCAGTTAAGTTTTCACTTAACTGTTTAATCTCACGATTAATTATTTGAGTAAAAGCCCTCGTAGCTTCAAAAAATATTGCATATCATCAAATGTTTTGTTAATTCAATTGAAATTTTCTAGGTTTTTATCAAATGCATTTTTTTCCGGTGAACACTATCTGAATTGCATAGAAAATAAAAACTGTTCATTCAAGTAAACCATTTGGTTATGCAATCGCATATAGAGTGCATTTTACCAAATATAGAATCAAAACAATGTGATTTTCAATTAAACGGATTCTTAACTCTGTTGGGTCAAGGATACATGTATTTACGGGAATGCAATTTTTGTCTACATTTTGATACACGTTTTGAGTTAACTGAATTACGCATTTCGTTCGCCACCCGTAACCGCCGGGTTTAGTAAATTCAAGCCAAATTTTTTTCACTTTACCAAACCTTTTTCTCGGTGTGAGAGTAAAATCTCGAAAATTTGCTTTCTTTTGCCTTATAAAGTAGAACAGTACACTGCTAAACACTAATGCCTCCAGTCTACCTTAAGATAAATTAGAAATATAATTTGCACTTTCAGTTTTTTGCAAAAATTTTATAGCGTATCAAGTTCGCTACACTGTTAAAAACATTTATTTGAAACAAACAAAATTTATTTGATGCAAGTAAATAAATTATTTGTATATAATCCGCTAATTCGTTATTGGGATAAAGTAAATATATTTTTGATAGAAATATCTTTTTTCAATAAGATCAAATATGAAATCTTTTAAAACAACGCACAGTTATTATACAGGAGTGTACGGGCGACTGAAATATCAAAACCGATTTACTTCAGTCAAGTAAATCAAAATTTTAATAAAGCTTCCGACTTTTTTGGTGCCGTCTATGTTTCCATAGAAGTTAAAAAATGCTTTCTCTGATCTAGAAACTGCTCATTTAAATGGAACATCCCATCAGTTTCTTCCAAATCCAAATCTATTGGTCGAATGACATATTATTTTAGATCAATATTATGATATTTTGCATTAACTGATATAGATAGTTGTATCTAACCGGTAATTAATCCAATCAACAGGAAAAATGATCGATTCAATAAAATGCGTATTGGATATTTGTCCCTAAACATGTTGTAAAAAATATATAGCCCTTGCAAAATAATTTAATATGCATAGTTTACCGGCCCCAAAAAGTGATAAATAGAAAAAAATGAAAAACCTGCCCCAATTCTCCGATCTAATTTTTCTGTCCGACCGGGAATCGAACCCTCGACCCTGCCTATCGTACCTAATTACCTAACACGCTACCTATTACGCTATCGACTACTACTATGAACTTGAAAAAAGTTAAGGGTTATGAAGATTCGAATTTTATCCGGCAAGGGAAAATTTATTTTGTTTATGAATACCTTTTTTTCACGAACACTCTGCTCGCTATAATTCGTGTATATCGTACATACAAAAAATGCAAAATCATCAGATTGCTATTGATTAAAACTTTCGTTTTAATCAATAATAAATTGTTCAAACAAATACACAATAACAAATTGTTTAAACAAATAAACAATAACAAATTCTTTAAACAAATAAACAATTACAAATTGTTTAAACAAATAAACCATAACAAATTGTTTAAACAAATAAGCAATAACAAATTTTTTAAACAAATGAGCAATAACAAATTGTTTAAACGAATAAACGATAACAGATTGTTTAAACAAATAAAAAAATTTTAGAAAGAAAAATGCTAAAATAAAATGACAAAAAAATTAAATGTAGGATAAATTGATAAATTGATTAAATATAGTATAAATTGATAAATTGATTAAATATAGTATAGTATAAATTGATTGATTTTACTCGTTAACTCTTTTTTCGAAAAAATGGACTCAACCCGTTCTGCGCAGAAGCCACAGAAGAATCATCTTTATTTTCGATTTTAGAATACCGTGTCATAATATAACATAATTTTTTCTTGTACCGGAAAAATACACGGTAAGATGAAAAACTTAAATTACTTGCGTCCAAAAGTTTTGGTCAATTCACTCACAAATTTTCCATATACACAGCTAATAACTTGAATTTGTGTTAAATGAATAAAATATGATGCTCACATAAAATAATCATTTCAGATAAATAATATTGATATTAAAAAGGAAAAAATCCCATTTTAGTATTAAATAATTTTTATTTGGCTTGATAAAACAGAATGTTCCGATGGATCATCCGAAGTAGTTGAATCAAGTAATTTATTTTTGATATCCCAGGATACCAAGTCTTTGCATCTGGGTATATTTTCTTGTACCAAAGAAAAACACAATTG
Source organism: Alloplasta piceator (assembly GCA_946863875.1). NCBI lineage: Eukaryota > Metazoa > Arthropoda > Insecta > Hymenoptera > Ichneumonidae > Alloplasta > Alloplasta piceator. The sequence goes on from OX333079.1 coordinate 27,321,266, forward strand.
ATGTAAAAAATGTAAATTACTTGCTTACAGTATTTTTGGCTTATCCAATTGAAAATATTACACATGCGCAACTAATAACTCCGTTTGGTGTTGATCAAATAAAGTATTTCGATAAAAAATATTAATTATTTCCATCTAATATTTGTGGCTTCCTGTTCGTAGAAAACCTGCATTTAAATAAAATAACTGTAACTAGTGTCAATGAATTAGATTGATTTTACCAAACAACTGCCACCAAGAAAATGACTTACTGAGCGCAACTTCTGTTTTTATTTAATGCAAAGAAAAAACGATTTGTCTCAAGTAAATGTCACTCAAGTAATTTGGTTTATTTGGATCAAATAAATTTTTTTTAACAGTATAGTGATTGATCCCAAGTTCGAAAAATACCTTCTACATTATTCGGTCTATTTGACAATTCATCTCATCGCCCTGGTGCGAGAGTGTCAGAAGCCTCTTTTTTAAATAGTTATTTTCGCAACTTTTGAGATTTCTTTTTCACGCTCTCATTACGATTGTTGGCCATCTTTTATTTTAGCGTGAGCTGTTCACAAAGCACCGTTTAATGGTGAGTGACGGGCGTCCGGAACGAGAGCAGAAAATCTTAACGAGAGAGGGAGAAAGGCAGAGGGGAGAGGGAAGTAACTTTCACGAAACGCTCATTTATAGCAGAAACGTTTCTCGTAAGCCCGGAGAGTAAAGACGCTCGTTCAACTACCCGCACCATAATATGAGGAATAGAGAGGGAGAGAGAGAGAGAAAGATAGCGCACTTTATACATTCACCGCATAGAAACACCGGAACACGTTTAATAGTCTCTCTTGCAGAGGGAGAGTGAAAGCGAGACTCTGCACCGTTGATGGCGTCTTTCTTAGCAACAATCGGTCGCCAGTCTTATTAACGAGGGAAAATGCTCGTTTGGCTCTTGAGAGCTCCGGCAAAGACCATGCTATTTTCACTCGTAATTATAAGATCCATCCCCTCCTCAAAACTCTTATCTCATACCATACCTCTTCAAAACAGCTGAGAACTTCTCTATCAAGCAGGCTTTTTATCACGTTCGATCGTTAAATAGGAACTGAACTGAATCTAAATATTTTTACACTCACACTTGTCGTTAAATTAAGCTTTTCTCTGTAATAATTGAAATTGAGAATTGTGATGTCATGAGGATTTTTTTACCACATAGAGCGATCTTTTCAGAGGTTAGTCGCAAAAATATAAAATTCTGTTTTTTTTCAATATTTTTTTTTAAAGGAACCCCTATAAATATTTTCTGGAATTATCTCTGAATACTATTATATTTTAACGAATTTGTTCAATTTTTTGGAGCTTCCTGAAGATGTAAAGATCAAGTATTTGATTGAAAGATTTTTTGATGTTTACTTTCGAATCTCATTAAAATACTGTGTTTCGAGAAAATCGATACTCTCACTTCGAATATAGGGGAGACTGAGGAGGGTTGTGACAATTTCCGCTTTAACGAGCATATCTCAGTCAAAAAAAAGTCTCACATCTATTCACTTTGCAACTTCATAATGCCTATTCTATATTTTACATTTGTTTCACATAGTGTATACACTATGTGAAACAAATGTAAAAATATAAATAAAAGTAATGAGGGTCCATGCTAAAATTAATGAAAATTGAAACAACTACCCATGTCACAACACTTCTAGTACACTATGACCTTGATAATCGGAATCCGTCGGGACCGGCTCTTGCAAGAAGTGAGGCTGCGCACATTGCACAGAACCTTCTCTGCGCCGCTGGTGGCTGACGGCGGCCTGGCGCGATTGGCTTGGCGCTTTTCTCCCACTACGCTGCAATTGCAACGATCGAGGTGCTGATTATCGATGTCGCAGTGTACTGAGATGAGTTGTGATAGCTATGTATTCGATTGTTATAATAAAAGAAATTGAATTAAGGGCAGGCTAAAGACCCTCTCGCTCTCACACGACCCCTATAGGCGCTCTCTCTCGCACTCACAAGAGCGGAAAGCCGGGGGGAGGGTGTTTAGCCTGGCCTTAAAACACTACTATGGGCGAATAAAAATGACTTTTATATTAATAATACATATTTCTCAAATTTTATTGTATGACTCAACTTTTGGTACGTATAATTATGACCAATAATAACTTTTTATTTTAACACTAATTAGTCATAAGAAGCTTCAATTCTGCATTCCAAGAAATTCTAAAAAATTTGTAAATTTTCAAAATTCTGAACAAAAAAATGACGAATCAACATGCAAAATCACACTACAAAATATTATTGCTAGAAAAAATCAAGATAACAGAGTTGTGACAAGGTGTCAACTCTCCGCGCTGCAAAAAATCGTGCTTCGTTCCGAATAATGATTCACAACCTTCAAATACGTTATGAAACCGAACAAACAAAATCATGCCGTGAAACTTGAAGAGTCTATGCACATTAGAAAAATGATCGCAATAACTCTACCGTAATACCCATCGAGTAACAGGATATCGTAAAATTGATTAATTAAATACTTACTTTTGGCCATTTTTTGACGCAGACGTCGTTACACAAATGCTTCCCATTGGCTAACGCCGTAAAATTACATCTAATGGAGGGTTCACAAATCAATAAATTAGCGACATTTCCAATTTTTAAGGGTCGCAGGTGCCTACAAATCGACTTTGTGACAACTCTCTTCTGTCACAACCCTCCTCGGTTTCCTCTACCCGCCATTTCATTTCAATTTGAAATTTCGGAAATTTCTTTAATCAATCACAGGATGAATCAATGTTAAAAAGAAATTCGTTTGGTTTTCATTATTTTGAATAATCCTATTTGGTACGGCTTTACCGCAACGAATCTTTACGCTAATTTCTTTTTAGCCATCGATTGTGATGCCATCATAATTAAACATTTTTACGCAAAAAAAAATTACCGAGTAATCTCCAGATGTTGCGTTACGTTCAATACTAAATTGCTCCGCGAAATATAATATGACTTTTGCATATACAAATTCTCAAAAATAGACTTTTTTGGCACCATCGTTTCATCAGATAAAAACTCATGGAAACGACCATGATCATGAACAAAGACTCATAACGTCCCGTGCAGAAATTTCCGCAAGGATCAAACTGGATTCTGGCTCGTAGCCTATTCTCCCGATCGGGATCGAGTCCGATATCGAATCAGATCCAAACGTCGGATGTAACAACCGTCAACTCGATTCTAGCAGGGATTCCGTAGATCCGGATCCCTGCGTGACTCCAGATGTATCCCTGATAGAATATTTCAGGCATCGTAACAGGATCATGAGTAAATTTCTACTGTAATATAACTGTAATGAAAGCATTTTTTAATGATCGCAATTTTTATTAAAAACAAAGTTGACAAACGCAGATACATGATGGAAAAGATGGGAGGTACAAAAGTTGACATAAGCGTTTTTTTACATTTTTTTCCAGATTATTAAACTATATAAAGTCAGAAATCTGAATTCTGGTAATACAGAGTTTTTTCATTTCCATAAAAGCTGTATATTTAAAGCGTAGCTTGAAATCCACAACTGTATACTGTAAGCTTCAAATATACAACTTTGCACTCTGCAGAACTTAGCATGACAATAAATTTTTGTTTTCCTTTCGCTAAGTGGTGTAACTTGGATTTTTTATTTATTTATAACGCTTAGACAAGGCTATATAGCTTCTGAGATGTGTAAAGTTTTCATGAACAGTTTTTCCTGCGAGCAAAAACTTCCAGTCTGCAGAGTTTTCAATGAAAACAATCTTTGCGTAGTCTTAACTATTTTATATCAATGAAAAATCCAAGTGACACTGCTTAGACTGAGCTACATAGCTTTAGAAATGTGCAAATTTTGCATCTTCAGTTTTCAGTATTTACAAAAATACCAGTGCGGAGCTTGTTTTCCTTTGCATAGTCTGAACAATTTTATATCAATGAAAAATCCAAGTGACACTACTTAGAGTGGGCTACGTAGCTTGATTAATGTGCGAATTTTTCATCCTCAGTTTTCAATATTTACAAAAATACCAGTGCGGAGCTTGTTTTCCTTTGCATAGTCTAAACAATTTTATATCAATCAAAAGTTCAAGTGACACTGCTTAGAGTGGGCTACGTAGCTTGAGAAATGTGCAAATTTTTCATCCTCAGTTTGCAGTATTTACAAAAATACCAGTGCGGAGCTTGTTTTCCTTTGCGCAGTCTAAATAATTTTATATCAATGAAAAATCCAAGTGACACTGCTTAGAGTGGGCTACGTAGCTTGAGAAATGTGTCAATTTTTCATCCTCAGTTTGCAGTATTTACAAAAATACCAGTGCGGAGCTTGTTTTCCTTTGCGCAGTCTAAACAATTTTATATCAATGAAAAATCAAAGTGACACTGCTTAGAGTGGGCTACGTAGCTTGAGAAATGTGTAAATTTTTCATCCTCAGTTTGCAGTATTTACAAAAATACCAGTGTGGAGCTTGTTTTTCTTTGCATAGTCTGAATTACTTGATATCAATGAAAAATCCAAGTGAGACTGCTCAGAGTGGGCTACATAGCTTGAGAAATGTACAAATTTTTCATCCTCAGTTTTCAATATTTACAAAAATACCAGTGTGGAGCTTGTTTTCCTTTGCATAGTCTAAAAAATTGTATATCAATGAAAAGTCCAAGAGACACTGCTTAGAGAGGGCTACGTAGCTTGAGAAATGTGCAAATTTTTCATCCTCAGTTTTCAGTATTGACAAAAATACCAGTGCAGAGCTTGTTTTCCTTTGAGTAGTCTGAACTATTTTATATCAATGAAAAATCCAAGTGACACTGCTTAGAGTGGGTTACGTAGCTTGAGAAATGTACAAATTTTTCATCCTCAGTTCTCAATATTATTTACAAAAAAACCAGTGCGGAGCTTGTTTTCCTTTGCATAGTCTAAACAATTTTATATCAATGAAAAATCTAAGTGACACTGCTTACATTGGAGTGGGCTACGTAGCTTGAGAAATGTGAAAATTTTTCATCCTCAGTTTTCAGTATTTACAAAAATACCAGTGCAGAGCTTGTTTTCCTTTTAGTAGTCTGAACTATTTTATATCAATGAAAAATCCAAGTGACACTGCTTAGAGTGGGTTACGTAGCTTGAGAAATGTACAAATTTTTCCTCCTCAGTTTTCAGTATTTACAAAAACACCAGTGCGGAGCTTGTTTTCCTTTGCGTACTCTAAACAATTTTATATCAATGAAAAATCCAAGTGACACTGCTTAGAGTGGGCTATGCAGCTTGAGAAATGTGCGAATTTTTCATCCTCAGTTTGCAGTATTTACAAAAATACCAGTGCAGAGCTTGTTTTTTTTTGCGTAGTCTGAATTATTTTATATAAATGAAAAATCCAAGTGACAATGCTTAGACTAGGCTACGTAGCTTCAGAAATGTACAAATTTTTCATCTTCAGTTTTCAGTTTTACAAAAATACTAGTGCGGAGGTTGTTTTGCTTTGAGTAGTCTGAACTATTTTATGTCAATAAAAAATCCAAGTGACACTACTTAGAGTGGGCTATGTTGCTTGAGAAATGTGCAAATTTTGCATCCTCAGTTTTCAGTATTTACAAAATTACGAGTGCGGAGCTTGTTTGCCTTTGAGTAGTCTGTACTATTTTATATCAATGAAAAATCCAAGTGACACCACTTGGAGTGAGCTACGTACCTTGAGAAATGTGCAAATTTTTCATACTCAGTTTGCAGTATTTACAAAAATACCAGTGCGGAACTTATTTTCCTTTGCGTAGTCTGAATTATTTTATATTAATAAAAAATCCAAGTGACACTGCTTAGACTAGGCTCCGTAGCTTCAGAAAGGTGCAAATTTTTCATCCTCAGTTTTCACGGTTATGGTGGACCATGGGCCCGACGTTTCTGAATTCTGCTACTACATGGCGCCATCTGCGCTTCCCAATACGCACATGTTTCGGACCGGGATCTCAGAGGTACGCCGTAAATGCAGTGGCGCCATAACTTCCAGATTTTGCCACCGCGGTTAAGATGTAGGGACAATCTCGATTCCAGTAGAGACGCCGGTTTTGGGGGGTCCGTGCCAAATCCCGACAGGGATTTGATAGGACGTAGGGTGTCGTTAAGAAATTTCTGCACGGGGTGCCGCAAGATTTTTTTCGAAAATTTTCGATTTCACGTCTGGGCTGTATTCCGGTGGCGTATTTTTTACGATGTTTTCCGAGATTGATGCAAGATCGAGGCTAAAGAGATGTCTCTTTCTTCGCGACTCGTCCGAGCGAATGAAAACATCAGCAGATGCGAGGAGAGCCGTAAAAATAAAAAAAAAGAAGAAAAAGAAACAATGGACTTCTATGTGCCAATCTCATGCATTTGAATCGCGACGTTTTCTCAAGAATTTCAGTCTTTCATTTCGTTTTAAGAGAACAAAAAAAAATCCACGTGTATACGGTAAAGCTCTCGTGAGAATTCTCTCCGTGAGGAAAAGGTTAGTAGACAATGAGGGATACAGGGGGAAAGAGAGAGGGAGAGAGAGAGAAGGAGGCCGAAGAAGGAAAAGGAGGAAAAACTCTCGAAGAGCCAATTTAAAGTTCCGACAGCGTCGGCCCAGACGGTTTTCGCGCCTAGGGATACACCTGTATATGTATATATATATATTTTTTTTTACCGTGTGTGTATATGGGAGATGAGAATCGGGAGATACAATGAAAAAATGGGAAGAGCGAAGTGAGAGAGAAACTTGGAAAAAAGTTTCTAACGTCGTGACGTCATCGTATGGGACACGACGAAGCTGCCTTCTTCTCTGCCAGACGAAAACAAAACCACGGACCAGTTCATCATTCTCCGTATGAGCTCCCACGAGCGGGTCTACTAACTAAATAAAATAAAAGGATAGTCAAGGGCGATGGGCGACAGCGCCACGACTTTGCGCGACTCAAAACGACGAATAAAGATTAGAAACAATGTCCATAGACAATTTCGATACTGGTCTTATCAGTTATTGTACTTTTTCTATATAAAGTGAATTGGTACGTTTCCTAAATTGTTAATAACTATTTTTCGAACACGATAGACGTTTCTAATTTTCAATTTCATTTGAGCATTCATGCGAGAACCGATGTGCCGCACAGAATGGTTGCAATGGTTGCAATGATACAGTGTTTAATGCAAATAATTTATATGCAACTGCACAGTACGTAGTTGCTTCTTGTAAAGTATGATTAGTTCCTCCGCGACAACTTCAACAAAAAGTTACACAGCATGTGCATATTTACAGGGTTGATGATTATTTCGATTTGTAGTTAATACATTGAAAAAGCACATAATATTAATTCAGTGCCAATAGATAATACGATAGATATATTTTACTCTCGTAACATTTATTCTATTAAGCGTTCTTAACCTACAACTGCTTCACTCTGCGAGTCAACTTTTTGTCGGAACTGTCCCGGCCCTGTCTAAATACATATAAGAGCTACATATACAGACGATCCATTCTTCTGTGTGTCTGAAAGCGACGATCGTGGCAACGCCAACGTTCCGATTGGTTCCGATCGCCGTTCCGTTTCCCCCTCACGCGCTCCTCCGCTCGCAGAATTTAGCTTTTAATACCAAAACCGTCGGGTTCTAATGGTTATTTCTTGAAAACTAGACGGTAAATCATACTGATTTTTTTTTCACACAACTCGTGACATTCTGTTTGAGGTTCCCTCAGTTTTTTATGAACTTTTCATTTTTTTTTTAATGGTAGAATTAATAACGTACTAATGCACCATGTATATGTCTCATGCCTTACGTGTAAATTAAACCAACTTTGAGTGCGAATATCGCGGGTTCGGGACGATCACAATTATTTAAACTGCACAGATGTTTGGATAACATATAAAATAACCTGTATGCCAAATTTCAACAATTTCTTAATTAAACGAACTCATGGAGGAACTACCTTAAAGTAGCACCATTACATCTTGCTTCAGGTTGTCAAATACGTTAAGCGGTTCTGCATGGAAAAAATGCGGGATTGATTCATGGACAAGGCAGTGATGATTAATGCAATGATACAGTAGTTAATACTATTTTGTCCAGTAAATTGTACTGGTTATTCGACAACGGATTATTTTCCGTTTAAAATTCATGAAGTGCTCCAGTAATTTTTACTGGCAGCGCAGCATGAAAAATCACTAGACTTGTCCATGAATAATCACTGGAATTTTTTTCCGTCTGTGACTGCCTCAGTCTCCCCTGTATTATATAAGGGGTTATGCGCAATCGGAAGGTCAGAAGAAGCGATTTTTCAAGAATTTTTTTGGTACGATTTTTAAATTTATCAACGTAAAAATTTATATACATATTTTCGTAACTTTTAACATTATTTTGTTTTTTTTTCTAAATAATGGTTGTTGAAGTTGCTGTAGCCGACCTTCGGGAGGTCCTCTACACTGAGAAAAAAGTTCAGTTAAAACAAGTAAATCCATTTAGTTGAAAAAAATTTAGTTGGTTCAATATTAATTTGTATGAAATAATGAAACTATAATTAATTCAACAAATGGATTTGGTTAACCGTAAGATATGAGGTGAACGAAATTATTTAGTCAATTTCCAGATACAGTTTAATCCAATTAAAACGTTACTGAGTTGCTGTACAGAAATATTTCGTTGATTTTTAGTATATTTTAACTAAATAAATTTAGCTGTAACAAAAAAACAATTCGTATTTTCAATCACACAATTTATTTGGTACAAAGATATTTATTTGATTGAACTGAAACTTTGCCCATTCAAGCAACGATTCAACTGATTTAACTAAAACTTCCACTGTATCTTTGTTGAATTACCAAAATGATCTCATTGAACCTCCGGAAACAAATATTTGGTTGAGTCAAACAAATTTTTGCATTTTCAACAAACAAAATTTCTCAGTGTATAAAAAGGCATCTTGCGGTGAGCACGAAATCTCTGGCTTGGATCATCCAAAATAAAAGAATAAAAAAGACTTAATTAATAAAAGGTATGATCTAATATTTAATCGAAGGGATAAGCAAATATTTTTTTTTTTATTTATTTATGTTTCTTTAACGTCGCTTCAACTGCTGGGGTTATTAGCGACGGGACCAACGGTTTTTCCTTTAGTGCTTTTCCGAAACACTTTGGGGGTAACTCAGTGAGATTACTTTGTTATCTGTTTGTCGGTGTTGTAAACAGTCGGTCTTCTAGGTTACTATCCCGATTCCGGAGCTACGTCGCACTGTGGGTAGATTCACAGAAAAATCGGCAAAACTAGGCCGATGTGCGTACTGAAAAATGCAATGGTGATTCTTAAGTTTTTAACCTCGCTGATTTCAAATCTGGAATCAAAATTTCGAAAAAACAAAATGGCGGACCGGAAGTGACTATCTGCGTTACTAAAAAGAATCCGATTTGAGTAGGGATCGGTAAATTAGCGGTTTAAAAGTCACTGATTAAAAATCTCAAATCCAAATTTTGAAAAAACAAAATGGCAGACCGGAAGTGACTATCTGCGTTACTAAAAAGCATCCGATTTGAGTAGAAATCGGTAAATTTGCGGTTTAAAAGTCACTTATTGAAAATCTTGAATCAAAATTTCGAAAAAACAAAATGGCGGACTGGAAGTGACTATCTGCGTTACTAAAAAGAATCCGATTTGAGTAGGGGTCGGTAAATTTGCGGTTTAAAAGTCACTTATTGAAAATCTCTAATCAAAATTTCGAAAAAACAAAATGGCGGACCGGAAGTGACTATCTGCATTACTAAAAAGCATCCGATTTGAGTAGGGATCGGTAAATTTGCGGTTTAAAAGTCACTTATTGAAAATCTTGAATCAAAATTTCGAAAAAACAAAATGGCGGACCGGAAGTGACTATCTGCGTTACTAAAAAGAATCCGATTTGTGTAGGGATCGGTAAATTTGCGGTTTAAAAGTCACTTATTGAAAATCCTGAATCAAAATTTCGAAAAAAAACAAAATGGCGAACCGAAAATATATTTTTATCTTACTCATAAGCAACTTTTGCTATCAGAAATCAATATTTGTGTTTTGAAGGTTGTTTTTTATAAATTTTGAATGAGATTTGGGGAAAACAAAACGATTGTCTGGAAGTGAGGGAAAGTTTTCAAATAATTTCGGAAAATTAGTTATAAATCATTTTTAACGAATTTTATTGCTAAATACATTTGAAACAGCAATCGACACTTAACGAATTAAATTTTACCGAAAATAATACGTGCGTTACATAGAATAATTAATAATTAATAATAATAATAATAATAATATTAATTATTAATAATTATTCCTGATTTCAATATTAATCATAATCGTCAGCGTCGGAATCGCGATCGCCGTCGTCAGAGGAATTGGTGGATTCTGATTCGTCACTCGTGTATTCACACTCATTAATTCACCTAAACCATACTTATCGCGAGAACTATCGGTACAGAGCAAAAGTTGCAATGCTTCTGGTGATAAACTTTTTGCTTTTTTCGGATACTGCTTGCCCATGCTCGATATGTACGGATCTGAAGTTAAGAGGAGTCGATTGAAAACGTCTTGCATGGTCGCTGTTCTCGAGTGTTTTCGAGCAAAACACTCGCGATATTTTTTAATATCCTTGTTACGGGCTTCCTGTGCGTCTTCTGACATTTGCCCGATAGGAAGCGGGGACCATTCAATTATCAAAGGACCGTGAATCAAAACTTTGTGAACCGTAGTTGGTATGCAGTACCAAGAATACAAAGTTACGAACATTTCGGCGGTTTCAAGACTATATTGTTTGAAAGCAGTTACATTTACGGCAAAGCCACTTGAAAGAACTTGCAATATTATGTGGAATCTTTTCATAATATTCTCGTCCAAACCCAAAATTCTTGATGAAATTTGAGTATTTTCGAAAAAACGTCGCGCAGTGTTTCCGTCGTTACTGCTACCAAACCCTTGTTTCGGTTTATCAACATCAAGATGCAACTCTTTCTTGAATGCGGCTTGAATAACTCGTTTTCGCTCAGCAACTACTTTTTTTTCTTCATCTTTTCGAGTTTGCCACTTGTGAACACCGATTTTATAGCCGATGTGCAAGAAGCACTCAAAAAAACGGATCCACGCATGCAACGTTGATAATCCAAGTTCGAGTCGAGTTCTGTCAACGTCTACAGTTTTCATCAGCTCTATGTCATTAAATTGCGATGATGTGAGATTGCATATATAGCAACGCATTGCGGATTTTGTATTTGTCACGGAGTTGCAAACTTTGCCGTCAATCATAGTGAAATGCAGCTCGTATTTAACAGTAACTTCCTTCCCGTCAATAAATGTCGTAAAAGGGGTGAGAGACTCGATCTGATTATCAACGTGTTGCCGTTCCTGAATCGTTGACGACACAGTTTCTTTTAAAAATTGAATTCTAATAGGGCGACAATACCGTGGAGATGAGGGCCTGGGATTTTTCCAAAGGACGAATTCTTTTTTTGAGATATCCGATCCTAAAATTTGCAATGGAGCTAAAGACGTTATAAATATACTCGCATCAGAACTCTCAGCATTCGTAAACTTTTGTTTGTATTCACTGTGCCCAGAGCTTCCATCACAACCCCATTTACAAATTAGTCTTAAATTCTTCGATTCTTCAGGGCGCAAAGAGTTAATCACGTCAGTTTGCAACTTTAGAATTCTGTCGCAAGTGTGATCAATCAAAGACTGTAATTTCACTTCGGCTAAAGTCTCAGTTACCGTTATATCTGAAGGGTAACAACGGTTTTTAGCAGCAACGACTTTTGCGTACGATGGATAAATAGCAACTTTTTTATTTCTCAAAGATCGCCTGATGTCTATGTATTGCTGTTTTGTTAGTTTTGCATTTACAAAATCTATCAGTGCTTCATCTCCAGACATCTCAACTAGCCGTGGATCTATCGACGATTCATATGCTGTTCGGTATCTCGCAGCTCTTGAGGGAGATTTTGTTGTGATGTTTTTTAAAATAGTGGCAGCATCGTTTAATCCTGCAGAACTGAGTCTCATCCTGGTGGCCAAACTTAATTCCTCCACGCAATGCTTTTCACTGACTTCTAAAGCCCTTCTTTTCTTAGTACGTTCACTCGACTCTTCGAAACTCAATTTTCGAGGTCGCCCAGATACACCTGAAGTTGATGGCTCTCCAATTGGTTTCGTACAATTCTGAAAAAATAGCGCGAGCGTTATACTATACATCTTGACCCATAACTCGAGTTTTCGAAACATCAATAAAATTAATTACCAAAATAGTTATTGAAGTTTGCAACCATTTTTCATTTTTTTTTTAATGCATCGTGGCTTCTGTGCACTTCGAGCCATCTACTTTTGATATTACAAAGTAATTTTTTTAATGAATCCTTTTCATTGTTGTCAATCGTGAAAGATTCGGATGACTCAAGAGTAATTTTTTCCTCAAAAATCTGAAGTTGCTCATCCAGTCACAATTTAAATTTCTCCTTAATCATTCCAAAAATATCCTGATAAGTGCACGTGTAATCCATGGCACGTGAACCTAGAATAAAACAAGTATGATAAACATTTACTAAAAATGAATGTGTTCATGGGAAAAATTTTAATCTAATTGTAAATGATAGAATAAATTATTATAACATTTTGAACACCCGTTATATGAATCATGACTCTTTACGAATAGATCACTGGGTAGAAAATTATTTTATATTCCACAAGGACCGGCTATTGTCCCCAGCAGGTATACGTTTACCTGCTGGGGACTATGCGCCCAGCCTGAACAAAGAAGCCAAGCGTTGCGCGACATGAGAATTCCGGTTCCCAAAGCCAGATATGCAACAATCTGCAGAATTTTTTTTATAAATTCTAATCTTAATAACATTATCAATAGGCTACAATGTTCAAAAGTCTGGGATCTCCTGGGATCACAACTATTTTTATACTTCTTTTGGAAAAATAAATTTACAAGCTTGCTTAAAATGCATACATTGTAGACGATTTTATACATACAATATTTCAAATTTCAAAAAACTATTTGACATGATAATATTCTACATACCTTCAAGATTATCTCCCATTTTACCGATTTGAAATCGGTAGCGTAGAACAAAATATATTTCACTTTGCGCGAATCGAAAATTTCAGCGTACAAAATCGCTACGTTCTTCACTCTCGAACGGTCGAGTTCAGACTGTCGTAAGTCGAGTACCGCGAAGGGTAGGGACCGGTCCTTTTACAATAGGGCGTACAAATACCTGGTCTTTGAAATGACATACATATAAATACGAAATGAGAACACTCAATTTTTGGGTTTTGCCGATTTTTCTGTGATTCTGCCCACAGTGCGTCGTGTCAGTCGCTGACTAATCAACGTTGGACGTCTACGGACTATACACTGTTGTGTACAATGGATTATGTCCGGAGCTACGTCGCGTCACAACATTTCTCGCCAGCGAGACGACGGAACCGGGATTCGAACCCGAGACCTCCCGATGCTTTGCTTTAGAGGCAAGCACGCTAGCCACTAGACCAAAGTCATCGGTAAGCCAATATTTATTATTAACAAAATGGCGGCTTCTCAACAAAAAAATGTCGCTCTTTGATGAAATTATTTCAAATTGTTTAAAAAATAGAAAATATTTATCGATAAAAAGAATCGTCGATTAATTACGAAAAAATATATCTATAAAGCTTGTGTAAGAATTTGAGACTGATCCGTTTTGCTGTTCCTGAGAAATCTTGCTCACCGACTTCAAAAACACAGTTTTGAGAAAAACGCATTCAGAGTTTGCAGACCACTTTACACATAGTAATTACGGGTTTACAAACATGCCTGTAACTTCGAAAATATTTTTCGCAGGTTTCGCCTTAAATATATGTACATTACGGAAATGAAATTTAAAAATCGATTTTTTGAAAATCGTGACTGCGTATAACCCCTTAAGGTGAGACTGAATCCCTCCTCTCCCGCATTTCCAGTCTTGTGAGCGCGAAAGAGGGCCTATTCGCTCTGTGCACACCTACGCACACTCACCAACCCGTGTGGGAATTTTGTTAGGGGATTCATAGGGACCCAATTAACTTTCCCGAATAAATACAGGGGGCCGACAAGGAAACCCGTTCAGGTCCCGTTAGGGATTGTCCCACTTTATTAAGCGGGGCCCTTAAAAAATGCTGTATCAAGGCCCTTAAAAGATTCCGTATCGATGCCCTTAAGGGGAGACTGACAGCGTCAAAATGCCGATTTTTGAACATCAATATAGATGTTCATGGCATTTGTGGAAATTTCACAGATAGACTCCAATTTGATGTATCGAATGTAGCAACTTTTGACGCTAGTTAGAGCCCTTAAGGTGCAGCGGTTCTCTCATAAATCAATTTTTGATTTTCAAACGCTGCGCGCAGTTCTGACCAAACCGCTTGACGGATCTTATCCTACGACGTCTCATTTTCTTTGTAAAACTTTTGCGGACCGCTTGAGCGCAGCACATTTTTTTTTTAGATCCTTATTTTGGAGTTACAGGCCACTTTTTGAATCGTTGACCCATTTTTGGTTTTTAGAGCATTGCACACTAAACAATATTGATTATAATAAAAATGTGCCGCGCTCAAGTGGTCCGTAAAAGTGTTACAAAGAAAATGAGACGTCGTAGGATAAGATCCATGAAGCGGTTTGGTCAGGATTGCGCGCAGAGTTTTTGAAGATCCAGGTTTCGGGAAACAGCCTCCAAAGTTGAAGGTGTGGAAAAACGTTTCCTCAGTCCTTCGCTCCACCGATTACTGCATCTGCATAACAAACAATATTTTTCATGGTTATAATATTGCATGCGGAAAAGTTTTTTTTTAACACGCTTTTCACGGTTTGTTAATATTTATTTTTGTAATTATTTTTAATATTTATAAATGTTTTACACCAGAAATGCTATAAATTTATGATAATATAACCTCTAATCCGTTGACAGTTTGAAGGTTATATTGTACATATAAGGCACGGAATTGAATTCACTTACTGGAAAAAGTGTAAATAAATATGAAAATCAATTCGATTATTTAGTAAAGACGATGAATACCATTGTCTTTGCAAATAATTGAATATAATAAACATATGAACTGACGTATCACTAACCACCGTGGAACTGCTTGTGTCGTTTGTCGAGATCGAAAAAGCACTTTCACGTCATTTCTCGATCGGTTTAGATATTTTATATTGCTTTTGAACAAATAAATAAACACCCGATAAAAATAAGTGAATCCCCGCATAAAAAGTTGGTGTGTCACGAAATTGCTATGTTCGGACTGAAGCCGTTTTATTCGTGCTGTGATTGGTCGGTTAGCCAGACTCGAGCGCGACTTCAAACCTCGCGTGTGCGCGACTTCGCACATCGCGAGTCGCGCGATGACTTTGACAGTTGATTGCGGTTTCATGTCTGTCACTTTAACCGGAGAAATCGTTTAGTTACACATATACGCGTAATACGGGTAAGGGATCTGCGCGTCACTTGAAAAGAGTCAGTGAGATAATTTCAAGAGAAACACGGACATCAATCCCGTGTAACGGGGGTTTCTGTGCGCAGATTCGTACATCGCGAGTCGTGCGATGTTTTGACAGTCAGTGGTTATACGTCGGTTATACGTCGTGTTGATCGACGAAATCGCTTGTGAAGATTAAGCTTTGATGAAATTTTTTGCGATTAACGGTTAGTAGTATTCAATTTGCGAAAAAAAATCTTTTCATCATCAAGTCAACCATTATTCATATCAGCAAACAGTAATTTTGATTTCTTCATTATAATTTATTATTCCGAAGTATGAGTATATCACAAGGACTCCGTTCTGGCCAAAATACTTCGATAATTGTGAAAATTTTATCGATGCTTATCCATAGATCTAACAGAATATTTGGATGCCGATATTGGGTCAATAATGTACATCGACAGATCGAGAGTCTCAAATGAGTTTGACAGTTGATGCATTCGAAGATACGGAGCGTCTTGTCAGTCACATCAGAACGACAAAATCGGTGAGCCATGATGAACAGCTTATTCGTGTTCCCCAGAGAATTTCCGATAGAAATCACCCGCTTTGAATGTTTCAACAACGAACAAAAATTTTCCAATGCCCAGATCTGCCGAGGTTCAATTGCAAACCTACAGGTCGAAAAAGGTTTTTGATATATTTGAGCATGTTCCGTGAGGAAATATTCTATCGCAAATATCTTATTCGTGTAGCCCGAAAAAAATGTCCGTTGAAAACACACGCTTTGAAACTTTAAACGACGAAAGAAAGCTTTCCTCATGGCCCCACGCCCGGGTCCGCAAAAGACCATTTGCAAATGGATGAGCCAAAACGATTTTTGGTATTAATGAGCATGTTTCGTAAGGAATCTTATAATCGTAAATAGCTTATTCGTGTTCCTCAGGAAATTTCCGATCGAGAACACACACACTGAACCTTTGAATGACGAAAAAAAGCTTTTTTTGTGGAATAGAATGGAATGGAATGGGATTTTCGTTTCAAAACACAGGCTTCAAATCTTAAAACGGCAAAAAAATCTTTTTCGTAAAATGGAATAGAATGGAATGGAATTTTCGATCAAAACACAGGCTTCACACTTTCAAACGACCAAAAAGAACTTTTCCGTGGACTGGAATGGAATGAAATGCAATTGCCGATTCAGAACAGACGCAGGGTTCAAAACTTGAAACGACGAAAAAAAACTTTTCTGTGGAAGGGAATGAAATTTCTGATTTAAACACAGGCTTTGAATCTTAAAATGACGTAAAAAAGACTTTTTCGTGGAATAGAATGGAATGGAATTTCCGATTCAAAACACATGGCTTCAAACCTTGAAAAGACGAAAAAAAACTTTTTCGTCGAATAGAATGGAATTTTTTATTTAAAACACCAGCTTCAAACGTTGAAACGACGAAAAAAAAACTTCGTGGAATGGAATAGAATGGATCAGAATGGAATTTTCGATTCAAAACACAGGCTTCGAACCTTAAAACGACGAAAAAAAACTTTTTTGTGGAATGGAATGGAATTTTCGGTTCAAAGCACAAGCTTCAAATCTTAAATCGACAAAAACTTCTTCGTGGAATGGAATAGAATAAAATGGAATTTTCAACTTAAAACACAGGCTTCAAATCTTGAAACGACGAAAAAAAACTTGTTCGTGGAATGGAATGGAATGGATTGAAATAGAATCTTCGATTCACAACACAGGCTTCAAACCTTGAAACGATGAAAAAAAAAATTTCCGTGAAATAGAATGAAATAGAATTTTCGATTCAAAACACAGGCTTCAAATCTTGAAACCACAAAAAACTTTCCCGTCGAATGGAATGGAATGGAACTTTGGATTTTAAACACAGGCTTCAAATCTTGTAACGACGAAAAAAAAACTTTTTCATGGAATGCAATGGAATGGCATTTTTCATTTAAAACACAGGCTTCAAATATTGAAACGACGAAAAAAAACTTTTTCATAGAATGGAATAGAATGGATTCGGATGGACTTTTCCATTCAAAACACAAGCTACAAATCTTGAAACGAACAAGAAAAACTTTTTCGTGTAATGAAAGGGAATTTTCGATTTATGACACAGGCTTCAAATCTTGAAACCACCAAAATCTTTTCCGTCGAATGGAATGGAATGAAATGGATCTTTCGATTTTAAACACAGGCTTCAAACCTTGAAATGACGAAAAAAAAACTTTTTCGTGGAATGCAATGGAATGGAATTTTCCATTCAAAACACAGGCTTTAAATATTGAAACGACGATAAAAAACTTCTTCATGGAATGGAATAGAATAAAATGGAATTTTTGATCCAAAACACAGGCTTCAAACCTTAAAACGATAAAAAAAAAACTTTTTCGTCGAATGGAATAGAATGGATTCGGATGGACTTTTCGATTCAAACAACAGGCTACAAATAATGAAACGACGAAGAAAAACTTTTTCGTGAAATAAAATGAAATTTTTTATTTATAACACAGGCTTGAAATCTTAAAACGACGGAAAAAACGTATTCGTGGAATGGAATGGAATGGAATGCAATGAAATGAAATTTCCGATTCAAAACACAAGCTTCAAATCTTGAAACAACAAAAAAAAACTTATTCGTGGAAGGGAATGGAATTTCCGTTCTAAAACACAGGCTTTAAATCTTGAAATAAAGAAAAAAAACTTTTCCGTGGAATGGAATGAAATTTTTGATTCAAAACACCGGCTTCAAACCTTGAAACGACGAAAAAAAAGTTTTCGTGGAATGGAATGGAATGGATTAGAATGAAATTTCCGATTCAAAACACAGGCTTCAAACCTTAAAACGACGAAAAAAAAAACTTTTTCGTGGAATGGAATGGAATTTTCAATTCAAAACCCAGGCTTCAAATCTTAAAACGACGAAAAGAAACTTTTTCGTGGAATGGAATGGAATTTCCGATTCAAAACACAGGCTTCAAACCTCGAAACGACGAGAAAAAACTTTTTCGTGGAATGGAATGGAATTTCCGATTCAAAACACGGGTTTCAAATCTTGAAACGACGAGAAAAAACATTCGTGGATCGGAATGGAATAGAATTTTCGATTTAAAACGCAGGCTTCAAATCTTAAAACAACGAAAAAAAACTTTTTCATCGAATTGAATGGAATTTTCGATTCATAATCCAGGCTTCAGACCTTGAAATGACGAAAAAAAAACTTTTTCGTGAAATGGAATGGAATGGAATTTCCAATTCAAAACACAGGCTTCAAACCTTGAAACGACGAAAAAATACATTTCCGTGGAATGAAATGGAATTTTCGGTTCAAAACATAGGCTTCAAACTTTGAATTGACGAAGAAAAACTTTTTCGTGGAATGGAATGGAATTTTCGATTCAAAACACGGGCTTCAAATCTTGAAACGTCGGAAAAAAAAATTTCATCGAATTGAATAGAATTTTCGATTCATAACACAGGCTTCAGACCTTGAAACGACGAAAAAAAACTTTTTCGTGGAATGGAATGGAATTTTCGATTCAAAACAGAGGCTTCAAATCTTAAGACGACGAAAAAACACATTTTCCTGGAATTGAATGGAATGGAATGGAATGGAATTTCCAATTCAAAACACAGGCTTCAAACCTTGAAACGCCGAAAAAAACATTTTCGTGGAATTGAATGGAATTTTCGATTCAAAACACAGGCTTCAAGCCTTGAAACGACGACAGAAAACTTTTTCGTGGAATGGAATGGAATTTTTTATTTAAAACACAGGCTTCAAACCTTGAAACAACGAAAAAAAACTTTCGTAGATTGGAATGGAATAGATTGGAATGGAATGGAATTTTCGATTCAAAACACAGGCTTTATATCTTGAAACGTCGAAAAAAAACTTTTTCATGGAATGGAATAGGATTTTCGATTTAAAACACAGGCTTCAAACTTTTAAACGACGAAAAAAAAACTTTTTCGTGGAATGGAATAGAATTTTCAGTTCAAAACACAGGCTTCAAACCTTGAAACGACGAGGAAAATTTTTTTCGCGCAATGGATTTTGGAATGGAATTTTCGATTTCAAACACAGACTTTAAATTTTGAAACGACGAAAAAAACTTTTTTGTGGAATGGATTGGAATGGAATGGTATTTTTTATTCAAAACACAGGCTTCAAATCTTGAAACGACGAAAAAAAACTTTTTCGTGGAATGGAATGGAAGTTTTGGTTCAAAACACAGGCTTCAAACCTTGAAACGGCAAAGAAAAACTTTTTCGTGTTATGGAATGGAATTTTCGATTTAAAACACAGGCTTTAAGTTATGAAACGACGACAAAAACTTTTTCGTGGAATGGATTGGAATTGAATGGAATTTTCGATTCAAAAAACAGACTTCAAATCTTAAAACGACGAAAAAAAACTTTTTTGTGGAATGGAATGGAATTTTCAATTCAAAACACAGGCTTCAAACCTCGAAACGACGAAAAAAAACTTTTTCGTGGAATGGAATGGAATAGAAAGGAAAGGAATTTTCGATTCAAAACACAGGCTTTAAACCTTGAAACGACGAAAAAAAACTTTTTCTTGGAATAGAATGGAAGGGAATAGAATTTTCGATTTAAAACACAGGCTTAAAACCTTGAAATGACGAAAAAAAACTTTTTTGTGAAATGGAATGGAATCGAATGTTCGATTCAAAACACAGGCTTTAAATCTTGAAACGTCGAAAAAAAACTTTTTCTTCGAATGGAATGAAATGGAATGGAATTTTCGATTCAAAACACAGGCTTTAAACCTTGAAACGACGAAAAAAAACTTTTTCGTGGAATAAAATGGAATTTTCAGTTCAAAACACAGGCTCCAAACCTTGAAACGACGAAGAAAAACTTCTTCGTGGAATGGAATTGAATGGAATTTTTGATTTAAAATACAACCTTTAAATTTTGAAACGACGAAAAAAACTTTTTTGTGGAATGGATTGGAATGAAATGTTATTTTTTATTCAAAACACAGGCTTCAAATCTTGAAACGACGAAAAAAAACGTTTCCGTGGAATGGAATGGAATGGATTTTTCGATTTAAAACACATGCTTCAAATTTTGAAACGACGAAAAAAACTTTTTTGTAGAATGGATTGGAATGGAATGGAATTTTTTATTTAAAAAACAGGCTTCAAACTTCGAAACGACCAAAACAACTTTTTTGTGGAATGGAATGGAATTTTTGGTTCAAAACACAGGCTTCAAACCTTGAAACGGCGAAGGAAAACTTTTTCGTGGAATGGAATGGAATTTTCGATTTAAATAACAGGCTTTAAGTTTTGAAATGACGAAAAACACTTTTTCGTGGAATGGATTGGAATGGAATGGAATTTTCCATTCAAAAAACAGACTTTAAATCTTGAAACGACGAAAAAAAACTTTTTCGTGGAATGGAATGGAATTTTCGATTCAAAACACAGGCTTCAAACCTCGAAACGACGAAAAAAAACTTTTTCGTGGAATGGAATGGAAAGGAATTTTCGATTCAAAAAACAGGCTTTAAACCTTGAAATGACGAAAAAAAACTTTTTCGTTGAATAGAATGGAATGGAATAGAATTTTCGATTCAAAACACAGGCTTCAATTTTCGAAACGACGAAAAAAAACTTTTTCGTGGAATGGAATGGAATGGAATTTCTGTTTCAAAACACAGGCTTCAAACCTTGAAACCTTGAAACAACCGACACTGATTTTATCTCGAAACTATGAATTTATGGATGAAAAAAATTGTTTAACTAAGAACAGACGGAATTCTAAATGTTCCGACGAGTTCTCCAGCGTGTTCTCTTCCTCATGTACAACTGACATTGTTTTTACTTGGAAATTATGAATTTATTGAAAAAAAAAAAATGTCGTCTGTTCTAAGCTAAACAATTTTTTTTAATCGATAAACTTTTAGTTTCCAAGTAAAAACTGTGTCAGTTGTACATGAGGAAGAGAACACGCTGAAGAACTCATTGAAATATTTAGAATTTCGTCTGTTCCTAGCTCCAAGTCCGATCGAAAAATTCCGGTCGACAAATCCGCTAAGGTTCGAGGCTCGCATTTTTTCTCGGGTATGAATTTGAAAGTTACCACTCGGCGATTTTTAAAGACGGACATTACATATCCAAGCTTAATATTTAGAGATTTGTATTTCAATTTCTAAATATTTAAGCAATTAATAAATTTCAGACCATATTCGAGGTCGAGGCGCTGCAGCGCTGATGGGCAGCCGCACGCGCGCGTGAGCGCGCGTCTCCGTTCCCTAGTCTCCTTCTAAAAAGTTGGTGAGTAACGCCTGAAGTTGGTTGTTGTCACCGTTTTATTCGTGCTGTGATTGGTCGCTCAGTTTGACAGATGTGTCCTGCCAGTTTGACAGTTGTTTTAAATGTTGTAATTTAGGCGCTGCAGCGCAAATAAAACCCTGTACGCGCGCTTCAGCGCGCGGTGGGTAACCCTAGTCCTACATTAAAAAAACCATCCTGAAAATATCTCGCAAATTCGATAAAGTATTGTTGTCGTTTTATTCGTTCGCTGATTGGCTGCGGCATCAAGCTGAAGTTTGTGTTCGATGAACAACTTCATGCTTACCCTCCTGTGTACGATCTGTCACATAATAAATATTGACAGCTGCGATACGCGGATATACATAATCCATTTTCTTCTCATTTTCTACTTTAATTCAAAACATATTTAGTATGACTGATACGGTGTTGAAGATGTGAGTGCGGAAAATTGCGACATTAATAATTTCTTTTTATTATCGATAAAAGTTCATGGTGTTTTATATGCATTATGTAGTATCAATTAATCTCCATGTTCATTGGAGCTGATTTAATATTCGGTAAGTAAAATGTTCTGTAAGCAAACAACATAAGATTTACTGCGGAATAAAAATCTTTACATATTTAAATACTATATATTGTTCAGGATGTGAATGAAGGAAGTTATAGACATACAGTCTGGGGTCGAGGCAAAGGAAGCATACGCTCGACTTATGCATGAATAGGTTGAAGTCGTTCGGTAAAAAAATATATGTAAGTAAAATTATATTAGTTGAGTATATATGTATCATTCCCTATCAATTCAACGGACGTTTCGTCGGTGACCTCTTCGATTTTTTTTATTTTTTAATACGTTATTGTGCGGGCAAAAAGAAGTATCCATTTAAATTTTTAGCTCTCTATCTTAACCCATACCGAAGTTATTGAGTTTTGAAAAAAAATTTTTTAAATAATTATAACTTCTACAATAATAAAAATATTTTTATTTGTTGAGAGGTCATTTTTTTTCCAATGTACTTTTTGAAAAAAATGTCGAAAAAAAAAATTAATGTTCTTTTAGCTGTTTTAAGATAAATTAAGCAAAAAAATTGCATTTTCTTTCAATCTGACACCTTCAATTAAAAAAAAAAAAGATTATAAAATTCTACGTGAAAAAATAAAATTTCTGAGATTTTACTGAAGAAGGGATTCAAATGACTTCTTATAAAAATTTTTTTTTTCGTTTTGTTTTCTTAATTTTAATCTCTTTTCTTCTATGACCACAATAGTTGATTTCAATTATGTTAAAATAAATTATTTAACTTCTCGCACATATTTCCTCAGTAAATTATAATAATTAACATTCAGAATTATGCTTTTTATATAAAAAAAATGAATTAAGCGCAAAACTTGCTTAAATTGTAGTTCATAATGTTAATTATTATAATTCACAAAAGAAATATGTGAGAGAAGTCAAATTATTTATTTTAACATCATTAAAATTAACTATAGTGGTCATAGAAGAGAAAAATATCAAAATTATGAAAAAACAAATTTTAATATGAAGTTATTTGAATCCCTTCTTCAGTAAAATCGCAAAAATTTCGTTTTTTATGCAGAATCTTTTCATTTTGTTCGGAAATTTTTTTTAGTGTAATTAGGCTTAAAACAGCTAAAAAAAACATTTAAAGAACTAGCTGTTATGTACTCGGCGTTGCCCGGATTGAAATATATCGCAAACTGGAACTAACAGACAGTTGTTAACAATGTTGCCAGGTCTGAGGAAATGTCCCCAAATTTGAAGAAATTAGTGAAACCGTGAGGAAATTATGAAGATTTTAAGAAATTACATAAAAATCTGACGAAATTTTTTAGATTTGAAGAAATTGCATACAAATCTGAGGAAATTTTGAAGATTTGGAGAATTACATAAAAATCTTCGGAAATTTCGAAAATTTGAAGAAATTACATAAAAATCTGAGGAAATTTTGACGATGTGAAGGAATTGCATACAAATCTGAGGATATTTTGAAGATTTGGAGATTACATAAACATCTGAGGAAATTTTGAAGATTTGAAGAAATCCCATAAAAATCTGCGGAAATTTTGAAGACATGAAGAAATCACATGAAAACCTGAGGAATTTCTGAAGATTCGAAAAAAAAAACATAAAAATCTAAGGAAATTCTAAAGATTTGAAGAAAATACATACAAATCTGAAAAATCTTTGAAGATTTAAAGAAATTACATAAAAATCTGGGGAAATTTTGAAGATTTGAAGACATTGCATACAAATCTGAGGAAATTTCGGAGATTTCAAGAAATTACATAAAAATCTAAGGAAATTTTGAAGATTTGAAGAAATTGCATAAAAATCTGTGGAAATTTTGAATATTTGGGGAATTACATACAAATCTGCGGAAATTTCGAAGATTTGAAGAAATTACATAAAAATCTGAGGAAATTTTGACGATGTGAAGGAATTGCATAAAAATCTGAGGAAATTTTGAAGATTTGAAGATTACATGAACATCTGAGGAAAATTTGAAGAAATTCCATAAGAATCTGCGGAAATTTTGAAGGCTTGAAGAAATTACATAAAAATCTGAGGAATTTTGTGAAGATTCGAAGAAAAAACATAAAAATCTGAGGAAATTTTTAAGATTTGAAGAAAATACATGAAAATCTGATTTTTTTTTGAAGATTTGGAGAAATTACATAAAAATCTGGAAACATTTTGAAGATTTGAAGACATTGCATACGAATCTGAGGAAATTTTGAAGATTTGAAGAAATTACATAAAAATCTGGGGAAATTTTTAAGATTTGAAGACATTGCATAAAAATCTAAGGAAATTTTGACGATGTGAAGGAATTACATAAAAATCTGAGAAAGTTTTGTTGATTTGAAGATTACATAAACATCTGAAAACATTTTGAAGAAATTCTATAAAAATCTGCGAAGATTTTGAAGACTTGAAGAAATTACATAAAAATCTGAGGAAATTCTAAAGATTTGAAGAAAATACATAAAAATCTGAAGAAATTTTGAAGATTTGAAGAAATTACATAAAAATCTGGGGATATTTCGAAGATTTCGAAGACATTGCATACAAATCTGAGGAAATTTTGAAGATTTGAATAAATTACATAAAAATCTGCGGAAATTTTGAAGACATGAAAAAATAACATAAAAACCTGAGAAATTTCTGAAGATTCGAAAAATAAACAAAAATCTGATGAAATTCTAAAGATTTGAAGACAATACATAAAAATCTGAAGAATCTTTGAAGATTTAAAGAAATTACATAAAAAATTTTGAAGATTTTAAGAAATTACACAAAAATCTGAGGAAATCTTGAAGATTCGAAGAAATTGCATAAAAATCTGAGGAAATTTTAAAGATTTTGGGAATTACATAAAAATCTGAGGAAATTTTGAAGATTTGAAGATTACATGAACATCTGAGAAAAATTTGAAGATTTGAAGAAATTCCATAAAAATCTGCGAAAATTTTGAAAATTTTAAGAAATTACATAAAAATCTGAGAAAATATTGAAAATTTGAAGAACCTACCTAAAAATCTGTAGAAATGTTGAAGATTTTTTATTTTTTCATAAAAATCTAAGTAAATTTTGAAGATTTTTAGAAATTGCATAGAAATCTGAAGATATTTTGAAGATTTGAAGAAATTACATAAAAATCTGAGGAGATTTGGAAGATTTAAATAAATTACATAAAAATCTGGGGAAATTTTGAAGATTTGAAGAAATTACTTAAAAATCTGAGGAAATTTTGAAAATTTCAAGAAATTACATAAAAATCTGAGAAAATATTGAAGATTTGAAGAGATTACCTAAAAATCTGTAGAAATTCTGAAGATTTTTGAAGAAATCACATAAAAATCTGAGCAAATTTTGAAGATTTTTAGAAATTGCATAGAAATCGGAAGATATTTTGAAGATTTGAAGAAATTACATAAAAATGTAAGAAAATTCTGAAGATTTGAAGATTATCATTTTTTTACACGTATCTTTCCTTATCTTATAATCACACTTTTTTCGGCGATACATTTTTGTTCTACTTCTCCTACAAGTCGTACAAGAACATGACCAACGATTCCCGGATTGTAACAAAAAAAACCTTGAAATATTGTCATCAGTTTATTCTATAACAACTTTTACACTTTAAATGAGCAATAAATTTTCAAAAAGTAATGTTGAAGGAAATTTATATGTAAGATCTAATTGTTCTACCTTCGTGAATATTAAACAGTATTTCTTTTAGAATTGGCATCTTTTCATCAACTTGATATTTCATTGTAAGAACATAGTTTTTTTGACAAAAAATGGGGATGTAGAACGTGGAACTGTTAAGCTTTACGAAACGAAAATTGTTAACTGACTCCTGTCCTCATGAAAAATTACAAATTACAGAATTTTGCAAAAAGATTTTAATATATTTAGTAATAAGTTGTAACATTTTATCGGAAAGTGAAGAAAAAAAGTTAAATTCACTTAAAATTTAACTTTTACCTTGAATAACTTCTGAAGCGGTAAGTTTATCGAAAAATCATAGGAAACCTCTTTTGTAGGGCGTTCAATTCCCCCCAAGAACATGTATCGCACATTTTGGTACATTGACTTGAAGCCAAGGCATAAAATTTTAAAAGTTTAAAAAAATTTACCCCCTGTTATGTAAATGGACAATAGAAATTCGCGATGAAGGACCTTTAAATATAAAAATTAAGAGCTCTGCTTTTCACAGGAATCTTTTTTCACCTCCCTGAAAGTATTTAATAGCGGATTTCAATAAAAAAAAAAGTGTCGCTTTTTTTGAATCAATCTAATGTAGAACTACATTTGCAGCAAAGGATTTCTAAAAAATCCCAAAATTGATGGAGGTATAACGATTTTTTTTTTATTCTGTCAAGATGGTGTATAATATATGGTTTTTTAACAATACTCAAACTTCGAGGAGATCTGACGTGGTTTTTTTCATCAAGTTTTGATAAATGTCGACAAATTTTTACATTCCTCGCACACGTTATTCTCGATATTTCTGTAAATGTCTGTTCACAAAATATTCAGATCAATAATAATTAGACTACCAATGCGAATATGAAAATTCCTGAGAGGAAATTTAATAAAACTAGCTCACGCGTGCGCTACGCGCGAAGAAAGAGAGGTTGGAGAGGAGTCAAGAGGAGCCGCGCGATAGGAAAGTTTAGTGCATTAGACAAAAAGAAAGAAACCTGGAGAAAGCTTCCTCGCTGAAAGGGACATGTACTGACTGGGTTTGGGGATGGGGAATGAGAGAAGCGTGGTTGATTGTTGGGTGTTGTAGGAAGAAGGGAGAGAGGAAGGGGGGCTGTAAGACCAATGCGAGCAAAAGGAAGGCTTGGGAAGCGGTGGGATAAAATTTGTGCTTGAATATTTGTCGGTATAAAGTTTGAAGGAAACGCAGAAATGTAAAAAAGGAAAACAAGAAAGGGTGTTGGAATATTTAATTATATGTTCATGTTATTAAATTATTTTGTAAAAGTCAAAGATATTTGAGAATATGTAAGAGTCAATATGTAAGGGTGTGTGTGGAGAAGACAGGCAAAGGTGCCAAGGAGGGGATGAAAGGAGACTGTTGAGTTAATTGTAGCGAGTGTATGGATCAATTTCAAGGGGGAGCTTTTTTGTGGATAAGGAAACGCGAAAATGATTGAGCGATGATTGAGGTTTGAAATGGATAAACAGTCATATCTATGAGGAAGGTTGATACTGATGTGTTTGTTAAAATCAGCTTCTCAAAATACGTTGTACGAATAAGATTTTATTATTCGAAGTAAAAGATATATATGTGATAACGATGTGGTATGAGTCATAGACATAAAGTATGGACTACGCGATCCGCACTGGAAGCCATTGCCTAAAGTGTCCGCCAGGGTAGACAAAGAGAACGAAACGGTGGCCATAGCTATCTCTTTCTAACTCCCTCATTGGCTACTGTTAGAAAGAGACAAGACTTGGCCCCCGTTAGTCGCTATCTCTTTCTCTCGGGTGACGCTCTATGCGTAGTCCATACTTTATGTCCATCGTATGAATTAACGTGTAAAGGTGTGAGTGGAGAGAACAGGAAAAAGAGGTTAAAAGGCAAGGAGACGAGAGCTGGGTTAACATTATATGGGGAATCAAGAGAAAACAATAAAAGAGTAGAAGAACGGATAGAAGAAATCCACAAGAGAGCGATAAGAGGGGAAAGAACGAATATGTTGGGAGGGAAATGAACAAAAAGGAATAGGTGCGTTTTTTAGGGTATATGATGCCAAAAAAGGGGAAAGCGAAAATGATAAATGAATGGGCAGTGGAATTGAAGGAAAATGAAAAGAATTTTTAAACAGAAGCAATGCAGAGTATAAATAATATGGTCATAAGCAAGAAAATATATGTTGTAAGAAATAAGTTTGTAAAAAACTTTTTTAAAAGTTATGTGCAAAAAAAACTTCATTGATCTAAAAGGTTTGTTTTAAGGGCAGGCGAAACACCCTCCCCCCGCCATTCCGCTCTTGTGAGTGCGAGAGAGAGCGCCTATAGGGGTCCTGTGAGAGCGAGAGAAAGGTTCTTTAGCCTGGCCTTAATGGAATTATCTATAGAGATACTTCAATCAAGCGCGAAATAATTTCTTTTTGTTCTATAAATCTGTTTTTTTCTCAAGTTCGAAATAAGACAACGAAAAATACATCGTTTTCTAGAGGAAGAGGAAAAATTTCATCGTATTCACTTAACGAGAAATATTGAAAATCAACGACCTTACTGGGCAGCGCAATAAGCAGAAAAGGCATGTCATCTGCATAATAATACCAAAATGCTTTTCAGATGTATAAATGAAAAAAATGTTGCTCGGTAACGTTTGTATTGTGTTTTTTATCTTTCCTGACACCGCTTTAGGAACAGTGATTTAGTTAATGTTGCGTCCATAACTCGCTAGATGGTATTGACCACTGACAAAATCGAAAGGGTGGTTAACGCGATCTATAGCGAGTTATTACTGAAGCAAAAACCATACAATCAATGTGGAAATTTCTCTCTATAATATTATATTATGTAATATACACATAGGGGTCAGAATTTATCTCGGCTA
This sequence comes from Alloplasta piceator, assembly GCA_946863875.1. Taxonomy (NCBI): domain Eukaryota; kingdom Metazoa; phylum Arthropoda; class Insecta; order Hymenoptera; family Ichneumonidae; genus Alloplasta; species Alloplasta piceator. The sequence continues at coordinate 27,350,151 of OX333079.1, forward strand.
ATCATTAAGACATATTTTTCGCTCGTCGTATTTTTTTGCACGAGTATCCTGGAAGCTTATCGCGCGCGTGAGCTAGTACAATAAAAAAATGATAAACCACGCGCGAACGTTTGTTTTCTGTTACATTTTCTGATCACTTGCGACAATTTTTTTGATTGGCCCGTAGTCACTTCTTTCAAGCGTTTTGATTGGTCCGCAGAGTTGTAAGCGCGCAATCGCGTGATATTCAAATTTCGATTCAACAGTAGAATAATTATTTTTTTACCAACTCTACAGGAATCTGAATGAATAATCAATTGTGTATATATATATATATATATATATATATATATATATATATATATATATATATGGAGCATTCCAAGTGAAATCGAGGGGTCATTTCCCTCAGGTAATCAGATCCTTTTTCGTATTGATTCCACTTCAAAAACAGCTTAATTTTTTTACAGAATTATTTTATCACTCCTTCAAGTGGCGCGACGATCGTTTGAGTGTAAAAAAGGAATAACTGGAAAAACACCATTTTTTAAATTCTGCAATTTTCCCACAGATTCTGAGTTACGAATAAGTAATATCTATCATAATTAGAAAGTGGGATGCGGCTGCCTCATATTTTTAAGAATAATTTTTTTATTTTGAGTTTCAAAAATAAAATAAAAAAATTAATTCCTAATATTCCTTTTAGAAGTAAATAATAAAATAAAAATAAAACATGTCCTGAAAAATTTTGATATTTTGCATATTTTTCAAAATAAATGAGAATATTTTTTTTCAATAAAAGATTTTTCTCACTTACTTTGGAAAATATGCGAAATATCGAAATTTTCCAAGACACGTTTTCATTTGGTAACACGACATTTGATCACATGCCAAAATATCACACAACACACAACAAAATATCACAACAAAATATCATAACAAAATATCACGCGACAAGATATCACGCGACAAAATATCACCGTGACAAAATATCACACGACAAAATATCACTGCGACAATATATCACAATCCCAGTCAACGATAAAAACATTATGAATACAAAAATATCACACTATGTACTATTTTTTTTCTTTTTAACTGCCGGTTGCAGAGTTTCTGTCGGTTTTTTGGGTTTGATAAAAAAAAAAGAAATTGAATTTGGCTACTAGCTTTGTACGGATTTACACCTAGTCTATGGATGCACGCACCCCAAGGACGCACGCACCCCAAGGACGCATGCACCCCACGGACGAACGCACCACACCCGATGCTTCTAATCCACCCCACAAATCGACGATTTCCGACTTTGAATTCACGCAGAGAAATGATTATTCCGGAGCCATTCACCGTTACATTAAGGATGTATAAGCGCTAGGCTTAGTATTAGATTAAACGCTGATTTTTTTATATGATATTGTCGAGGTTCAATATTCAGTACTCCAAAAATTTGAAGACCCCTCAACAACTATTTAAGCGAGATATTGTTAATTAAAAATGTAGCATTATTCATGGTTATACACAGAGCTTACGGCAAGGTTGACTTTGCAACTCTTTGTTTTCTATGGTTCGATCGTTTGTATATAAGATACCGTAGATGAAAAACATCGAGTATATCCATTGAATGTCAGGGATTATGATGATATATTGAAAAACAGGGGTCACCCAATATTCGGATTAGATATATCAAGCTAAACGCGGCCTTCTTCACTCAGTCAGTTACTCGGAACGAAATAATTCTTAAAACGATATCAATTTGATATTATATGCTCTCTGAACATCATCTATGTACTTTTCACTCATATTTTGCTAAATATTACTACCTACTGTTCCCTTTCTGCAAAATTTCAATGAGATCATGTGTATTGACTACCGCGTAGTGCTCATACATCCTTAAAAGGAGAAGTTTTTTTGATGCACCATTTGTTCGCGTTTGTGATTGATCTCTGACGGGGATTGTGATATATTGTCGCGGTGATGATTTGTCGTGTGATATTTTGTCATGATATTTTGTCGTGTGATATTTTTGCATGTGATCAAACGTCATGGAACCTTTTATTTATTTATTTATTTTTTAATTTTTATAAAGAATATTAGAATTTTTTATTTTTATTTTAGAAACAAACAAAAAATTAAAAAAAAAATATAAGGCAGCCGCATCCTACTTTCTAATCATGATATAGATTACTTAGTTATGATCCAGAATCTGTAGAAAAAATGCAGAATTTTGAAAATGAATTTCTCAATTTTCAAAATTCTTTGTTTACAGATTCGCTTGTAACTTTGCCATTTTTCAACATTCGGGTCTATGACTTGATAAATAAGTGCAAAGGAGATTGTAAAACGTAAAAAAAAAACGATTTTTCTCTGATTTCACGCTGACAGGACCCCCTTAAGAGAGAATTATTTATTTTTTCCATATATTTATCATTTATTACGATGAAATTCAATTCTATATTCACAATTGATAGTTTCTAAGGGTCAAGAAATAAAAAAAATAAAAATTTGAAGAAAATAAAAATTTAGCACTCAGTGGGGTTTGAACCCGCGACCCTCGTTTTACGCAAATCCTCAAATTCAACACGAATTCAATTTAAAAAAAAATAGATCATATGAAAGTTCATAAATTTTTCTGACTGATTTAGTTGTCTTGCATATTGGCGGACCCTAAAATATGCACGAGACCAGACTGGGATTTAAAACCTACCTACCTATCGATCCTAAACTAACGACCTAAGACTGGGATGCTAACCACTACACCACCGACTACTTTTGATATACTGATGTAAATATTATATTTATGGAACACAAGCCGAGAAATAAATACGTACCAAAATAGTATTAGGAATTTATTTTCATTACCCGAAAGCCAATTTTGGTTCAACTTGTTTTTAAACTAAATTAATAAAAATCAAATATTGAATCAGATGAGTAATAATAATAATAATAATCATAATCATAATGATCTAAAAAAAATAATAGTGCATATAATTATTAATATTTTTAATTATATTCATTATTATTAATAATATTTATTATTATTAAATAATAATGAATATTATTACTTAATTTATATTGTCTCGGTATCCTTTTAAGTAATATGAAGTAAATACTTCATATATTGACCGGGCTCTAGCTTAATTCACCTATAAAGCCCTCGTTTAAATATACAATGGAAAACCTATTTAAACCAGACCCCGGGCCCTGCCTTGATTTACCTATCAAGGCCCTATTGAATTTCAAACTGGAAACTTATTTAAGCCAGACCAGGCCCTGCCTTGATTTCCTTATCAAGGCCCTATTGAATTTTAAACTGGAAAACCTATTTAATCTAGACCGGGTCCTGCCTTGATTTACCTATTGAGGCCCTATTGAATTTTGAACGGGAAAATACTGAAGGAAGAATCGGCTGCGATTCGACCCGTGGGTCCAAATGACAGTGGACAATTTTTTTGGTATAACGTTTTGATCCTTATTCGGATCCTCTTCAGATTTATTATTTCTAAAATTACATTCATCCTTGTCTCATTTTGTATAATATATTTTACATTATAAGCTTAAGTGTTATGTGTCATGATTGACCTGAATTTGTATGGGTAATTTTTGATCATTTGGTGAATCTTGGATAATATTCATTATGATGTTATTGTATCAGGACAGGTCGTTTTTTTGTGATCCTTGGTGTCTGCGAGAGGGAGGATTTCAATATTTTAAGGGATAACACCACTGTGACGGCTTCGAAAAATCGATGTTTGAAAACCATTTAAAAAAATCTAAAATACTTTTAAGATTGAAATGCCGTTGGATCCAGGTCGAAAAAATAATTATTTTCGTAGATATTGAATATTTTGTGGAGCGGTGCAGCGGTCCGCGACGCTTGGGGTCCCGCGCAGCTGCGCGCCTTAGGGTCGCCAGGTATTCTTCTTGCCTTTCTCAGTTATTCTTTTGGCTCCCTTCACAAAAACCGGCTATATCTATAGGATAGCGTCACAGCGTCAGTTTGTGAATAGAAGCGTTTCTGGGCATATCGAATAGCGATCTATACGACGGTTTCGAGATAAAAAAAAGAGTGCATCGATCATGTCCAAAAACGTATGGAGACGCGCCTCCGCGAAATTGTGAAAAACACAAAAGGATTGTCTGGCAGAGGAAAGCTCACCGGAAAATTGATTGACGAGTTGAGCACATATTACGGCTTGGCTATTCGGAGGAACAGCGATGATGTTGACAAAATGAGGAAGGCAATTTGGGCAACTATCAAACATAAAATGTCCACAGACAGTGAGCCACAACATGACAATTGCCCGGAAGGTGTCGAGTCGTGGTGTTCATGGCAGCGCGCGGTCGTAAATGGTGATATTCCTAAATATCACCATAAACCGCCTCTTCCTCAGAAAATGTTGGAGGCATTCAATCGATCTTCGAAAATTTCATCAGGGACGATTTGCTGCAGCGTTGTTTGGGCGGTTATACGCAAAACAATAACGAAAGCTACAATAAATCAGTTTGGGCAATAGCCCCCAAGTGCCAGTCCGGAAGCAAAAAAATCCTTGATATTGCAACTGATATTGCGGTGATAGTGTTCAATGATGGCCTGAGAAGTCTCATGAAAGTACTGGAGACGTTGGGGATAACCATGGGCCCAAATTGTTTCAACTTTTGCGTTGAGACCGACGCAGGGCGGATCCAGCTCGCGGAGCGCTCGCTCACAGACGCTGCAAAAGAAGCGAGAAAAGCCTTAACAAGTTCGAGGAAAGAATCAGGAAACAGCGATTTACTTCTTGAAGGCCAGCTATATGGTGCTGGCATCGCTGATTGAAGGTAAATAATTTTTTATTCAATTTATAACATAAATTAACAAACGTAAAACTTTGAACGCGTTTTTCTCAAAACCACGTTTTTGAGTGCGGCACGCAGCAGAACTCGAGCAATTTTTATCCGATCGACTCCAAATTTTTACTGTATCAATAAAAGTAGATTATCTAGAGAAGTACATAGGATTTTTTTGATATCTTAATAATAATAAAAGTTATAGCCTATTTTCGACGAGAAATTTTGCTCAAAAATCATTCTTTAATTTCAAAGGAGTGCCTATTTTTTAAAAATCAATACTTCTCTTCAAAATATATTATTAACGAAAACACTCGGTATTTTTTTTCAGATCGACGTTGAAGACAGTTCTGCGGCGTGCTGCGAACCACTGCGGAGATAACAGCACCTGACGCGAGAGCTTCCCCAGCGCCACCATGCGGCGTGAAAAATATGAAGAGAGGTTTTTTATACATTAATAAACAAGAAACAAAACCCAAAAAAAAAATTTCGAATATCTTTTTTTTCCTACAAAAAAAAAAAATTCTTGATAAATGTGAAAAAAAACAGGGAGACACAGTGGTGTTATCCCTTAATGCTTAGTTAATGTCTTTTGTGATACCTTTGTGTACGTGTTATTTACCTATGAATTTTATGTTTGATATTTTCTAAGATTCATTTTTGATCAAAATTAACAATTTTCATTACATGGTGTTTCGAGAGCTGAGTAACGACCGAGTATTGCCGATTGCCGTTAGTTGTTTTTCTTGCCGGACTAGATGTGTTTAACCGGTTTTGGACCGGTTTTAAATTGATGACTGTAAGATTTGGTAATGAATTTTCAATTGATGGATATTAATTTAAGGTTTTTTAGTTTTTATTCAGAGTTTTATTAAATTATTGAATTATATATGCTGGTTAATTTGTCGATGTCGGTTCTAAAATTGATCTCTTTTGAGTGTGCTTTAATCTGTATGATTTCCAGAATTAATCGCTTTTTGAGCCATTTTTCATTATTTGAAATTTTAACGTCGTCAAATTTAAAATTGTGTTTCAGTTCTATTCCGTGTTTTGCTAACGCTGTGTTTGCTGTGTTAGTGTGTTTTAGACTATTTTTGTGTTCGTTGATTCTCGTTTTTAGATATCTTTTTGTTTGTCCCATGTACAATGCATCACAAGAATGAATGTAATTTTAGAAATAATAAATCTGAAGAAGATCCGAATAAGGATCGAAACGTTTTACCAAAAAAATTGTCCACTGTCATTTGGACCCACTGGCCGAATCGCAGCTCATTGTTCCTTTACTATTGTCTCTATATGGCCGCATACCCAAATCAACATTTAAACGGAAAAACCTGTTATTGCCTTGTCGGGGCCTTTTCAGGCTCTACCCGGGAAAATCATATTAGGGTTTCCACATTCAAGCTGACCCGGGCCCCGATTATTATCAGGGCTTCCCTAACTATTTTCCACACGGGAAAGTGAAAATGTGTAGTGTATATGCATACTGGTGGCGACGCCAATAGTGGGGAAAGGCATTTTATGCATGCAAAAATGTATGTATGTACACGACTACACATTTTCACTTTGGGAGTGTGTGTAGGTGTGCACGGAGCGAATAGGGGTTGTGTGAGAGCGAGAGGGAGGGTCTTCAGCCTCCCCTCAAAATGAGCAAATTCCAAGGTTAGGGGATGGCAGTTCGTATTGGGATATGACTGAGATTTGGGAAAACTTTTCTTTTCATTTTGTGGTAACATTTGAGCTGTTCGGAGCGATAAAATTCTGACATGACCTAATTAAAGCCCACCCTAATATATTTATATATCTGTCATTATGCCTTGATGTCGTGTTACGTACTGACCTAGTCAATTAATTTCTGCGAGTCTTCTCTCTCCCCCCTCTTTCGTACTCGAGAGAAAAACGACAAGAACGTCACTGATTCGCGGACGAGGCCATTGGCGTCGTTTAACCAGCCTTGATATAAACACGTTCAAAGACAAGAGAAAAAGATAAGAAACGATTGCAATTCGCAGCGAGAAAGACTATTGCCTCGCGTTTTAAACTTGCGCAAATGATTTTTTTTTTCAAATCCATAAAAATATAACAGATAAAAAAAACTTTTTCCTTATTTTTATGTGGAAACATTTTTCTCAGATGTTTTGCCTCACTCAGTGCACATTTAGTCGAAATTGTAAAACAATTCTCAATCTGGCAATCATAAATTTGGACTCTCAACTGGCTATGATTGGGTGCTCTAACTTTGATGATTTTGCTTTTATCAAGCTCAAATTCTTTTGGGCAGATACATTGGATAATAATGAAGAGTTAGAATTGAATTAGAAATAAGAATGAAACTAAGTAAAGCCTAATCGGGTTAGCATGAAAATTGAAAAAAAATCGTTCTGATTCAAAATTTGCACACATTTTATTTGATTGGACGTTATAAATGTGGTATTATTCGACACCGAGACGCCACTTGAATATTCACGGAGTCGACGATTTTCTCTTTCCCTATTCGAAGATTGATTCTTTTTTTTTCATCCCTCTACTCTGTCGAGAATACGCACAACGTAAATTATCACTTTTCGCTTGCTCACTGATACAACGTGAAACGAGAGAGAAAAAGAGAGAGAGAGAGAGAGAGAGAGAAGCCAAAACACGATTGAGTCAGCTGAACGTCTTGAATTCAAGTCTCTCTCTTTTTTTCTCTTTCTCTCTATCTCTTTTTTTCTGTCTCTTTCTTGTTATTGAAGTATGGCCCCAGAACGAGAAATACTTCTCTCGCAAACGGATCGTTGTCTAATCTGACCGACTTGCCAGCAGTTCACCATTTCACCATTTCTCGACAAATCTTTTTCGTCTCTGTGATATATATATACTCGTACGTGTAAATGGCTACCGGTTCTTAACGAACCTGCTTTTTATCCGATCTCGCAGAAACGTTTCAACGACACACGGAGCCTCGAACCGATGACGATGCAACGAAACTGTAACAATCCATTTTTATTCCATGATTACCATACTCCATTACCTTTCGGAACTTGACACCCGACTTGTTCAGATCCTAATTTTTTTTTTCCACTATTTGTCGTGTAGTTGATTTTAGTAATAATAATTTCGCTTTTAATTGCTCTAAAAACAAATTAAGGGAGGTTGAATGAATCTCCGTACCCCATTTTGAGAGCGAACAATTTAAGCCATTAATTTTCATTTAGAATTGTTTGTAGTTGATTATTGTACCTTTATTTTCGTTTGTAGTAGCGAAAAAATTTAAAAAAAATTTATTTGTAGTTCCTCGAAAGGTGGCTACAAACGACCTACGCCCTTCAAAATCGTTTGAAGTAATAACTTTGTTTTCGTTTGTAGTTCCTTGTTAAGTGATGAGAGCTGACCTACTCCCTTCAAAATCGTTTATAGGGACTGTATTTTCGTTTCTCGTTCCTCGGAAAGTGACTGCAAACGACCCACTCTCTTTAAAATTGTTTTAGTATAGCTTTACTTTCATTTGTTGTTCTTCAGAAAGTAGCTGAAATCGACCTATTCCCTGCGAAATCGGTTGTACGGACTTTTTAGGCACTCACTCTATATATAAGGAGTGACTATTAGTATTGCCTTCCAAAAACCTATCTCTTATAAAAAATAACCATACATACTTTATACCAACATATGTTGGCATATTATACAAAAACAACAAATTTTGGATTTTCCGTCACCTGAGCCGTCCGTCTGCGCTCATAACTCAGCAACCCATGAACGGATCCGGTTCAAATTCATAGCACAGTTTTGTTTTACTTTAATCTCAAAACATTTTTTGACTCAATCCATTCAGAGAAGGTTGAATATGAAATTTCCCAAAAAAATAGCCATTTTTGAGCAAAAAAGCCATTTTTCTGTCCGTCCAGAGTGAGATCTCCACAACCTGTGAACCAATGTTTTTGCAACTTCTAGACTTTCTTTATAGGGCCATAAAGAAGTGTCCTGTAGAGTTTGAGACTTGACAATTCTTTGAACCATTTCGTTTTAACGAAAATACCTTTTTTCAGTTTTTCACGCATTGCACGAAGATGCGTGAACGAATTTTTTTAATTTTCACCATGTACTTTCATTTAAATACATTTCAACTATTTAAAATGATTTAAACAATTTCAACATCAAATTTTTAATATATTCGTTTTATTTATTTGTAACTTTTTAACGTTTTCGCCAAACGTTAAAAAGTTTGGCAAAAAAACACTGATTGGACAAGGATCTTAGACAATTCTTACTATTTGATAAAATGTTATTGTTCCGCGTAATAAAGCTCACTTTTTATTAAACTCTTCATTTTGTAAAAAGAAGTATCAATTGTAATTTAATTCGGTATGAATTTGGAAACTATATTCGTAAGCTTCGTTCTACTATCAATTCGCTTGAAGAACTAACCAAATGACGTTGTTATTAAACGAATGAACATCAAAGTTCCTAGGAAACAACTCTATCAAGATAGAAAATAATTATATTGAACGTCAGTGAATAATCGATCTATTAAACACAAATTTGAGAGTGAAGATAGGACTTAAATTTGAATTCATGGCACTAAACATTTCCGCCCACCAAATTAGTGCAACTAATTTTCTTCAGATGCTACAGGCAGTTTACAAAGTTTCGTGATTGATCTCTTGACACTTCCTCCTGCAGTTTGAATTGTAACAACTCGAACAAGTCCATCATGACCCGGATGCAATTTGACGACTCGACCAAGCTTCCACTTTAACGGAGGAAGGTTTCCATCCTTTATGGTGACCAAATCATTTAGTTGTAAATTGGTTTGCTCAGTTTTCCATTTTGAGCGACCTTGAAGGGTGTTGAGATATTCTGCCGCTCACCGTTTCCAAAAATCTTGAGTTATTCTTTGAATTAGTTGCCAGCGGCTCAATCGATTCATAGAGATTTCGGTCAAATCAATGTCTGGGAGACTGGTCAAAGATTCTCCAACAAGAAAATACGCTGGAGTTAATGGCTGCAAATCGTTGGAATCCGAGGACATTGCAGAGAGGGGCCTCGAGTTCAGGCAAGCCTCGACTTGAGCTAGAGCTGTTGATAATTCCTCGAACGTGAATAAAGTATTTCCCATGATTCGTCTAAGGTGGTACTTGCACGATTTAACGCCGGCCTCCCACAATTCGCCCATGTGAAGAGAACCAGGAGGAATGAATCTCCATTCAATATTCTCATTCGTGAACAAGTCTCCTATTTTTCCTCGAATTTGTGATCGGACAAAGTCGTAAATTTCTTTCATTACCCGATTCGCACCGACAAAATTTGTACCGATGTCACTACAAATTGTACGGGGTCTTCCTCGTCGACTAATAAATCGACGCAGAGCGGCGAGGAAGGCAGCAGTCGTCAATTCTGTTGTTGCCACCAAATGAATTGCCTTTGTCGAATAGCAAATGAAGAGAGCAATGTACGATTTGTTCGTTTTCCGTCCGCGACCTTTGTTAACGAGTGTTGTAATCGGACCAGCGAAATCAATGCCGGTGACTGTGAACGCTCGGCTCGGTCGAATTCTGTCGCTCAGTAATGATCCCATAATTTGAGACAAATCTCGCGGCTTGTTTCTTGTACACCAAACACAGGAATGGCAAATTTGTCGCGCTAAATCTCGACCTTTAAGAGGCCAATATTTTTCTTCCACCGAGGATAACAGCAGCAGTTGACTCGCATGTAGTAAACGCTGATGCTCTCTCTCAAATAGTAACCTTGAGAATCGATTTCCCGCGGGTAAAATGATAGGATGTTTCTGCTCGAATGGTAATGATGCATGCTGCAAGCGCCCGCCCACCCTGATCACTCCGTTTTGATCAAGAAATGGGTGTAATTGAATCAATTTGCTAGACGTTTTCAAATTACCATTGTTTTTCAGCACTATGATTTCTTCCCCGAACTGGATAGCTTGGGTATCCTTGACGAGATATCGATGAGAGTCTCGTAGCTCTGTCACTGATAAGCGGTCGAACACCCGCTCTGCAGGTCTTCGTTTGAGATTAGAGATAAATCTCAAGCAGTACGCTAATACGCGTTCAAACCTTGTGAGCGAAGAAAATTTATCGATGATTTCTTGTAGTATTGAACTCTTTTCACTTACGAAATTGCATTTTGACGTAATCTTTCGTTCTTCTGTTTCGATGATTTCGCTTATTTCAATTGGTGGTTCGTAATTTGCGTTCTTAAGTTGCGCTGGACGCTTTTCTTTAAGCCAGGAAGGACCAACCCACCATAACTCGGAGCTCTGGAGATTGCTTGGACTAGCGCATAGTAGGAGAAAAGCCCAAAAACCTGGCCAAAACCTCAAATGACCTTTGACGGGAATGAAAATTGGCTTACAGGGGTTTTCAAGGTCGCTGATTACGAATCTGAAAGCCAAATTATCGTAAACAAAATGGCCGATCCAATATGGCTGACATGAATGTTAAAAAGTTGCCAGATGTCGACAAAAATTGGTATTTACGGGTTTTCAAGGTCGCTGATTACAAATCCGCAAGCCAAATTATCGTAAAAAAAATGGCCGATCCAATATGGCCGACATGAACGTTAAAAAGTTACCAGATGTTGACAAAAATTGGTATATACGGGTTTTCAAGGTCGCTGATTACCAATCCGATATCTATTGTTTATAACTTGCAACAAAGAGCTTACAGCAAATTGTTATAAGCAAAATGGCCGAGTATCCTGCTAAATAGATAAATTAATATATAAAAAAAAATCATCATAATAAAATAAACGTGAACAGTGTATTCTACGCAATAATTATTTTTATTTCCAAAATACATACGGAACGTTTCAAAAATAGAAAATTTTATTCTTAATCAAAATCGTAATCGGAGTCGGAGTCGGAGTCAGAATCATTATCCGAGTTTGTATCTATTATTCACCGTGTTTCTTGAAAAATACACAGGATTTTCTGTGAGCTTGTTGCCACCTCGTTCTCATTTGATTGAAGAGTATCGAAAAAGTCTGTTTCGAGTCCTCAGGCACTACAACTGTACGTCCGGTGTCCTTGGAAATTTTTCTACCATAAATTCGATCAAGGAAGCGAATTTATCGGATAAATGCTCGCTGATTATCAGAAATACTTCTTTCCTTGTCAACACCAATTCTTTGTAACCGGATCCTGTAATAAAGACATAAAATTGTAGAAAATTGGTGTTAAAGGAAAAGATAAAATTTTCAATTAATACAATAACTTGAACAATGTACATTATTTTACCAGATAAATAACCGCAATAATTGAAATAATTTTAAAAAAATTAGACAGAAAATATTGACATGGATTTGGTTAAAAGAAAGCTTTGCTTACTATATAATATATATATATTCAAATATTTTATTTGAATGTTATAACATTTCATTCATATTTAAGAAATTTTTATGTGGTTGATTTTAATATGTATATATATATATTATATATATATATATATGTATACATATATATATATATATATATATATATATATATATATATATATATGCATACGTATATATCATAATTAAATCACAGAAAATTTATATATATATATATATATATATATATATATATACACATACATATATATTAAAATAATTTATTTCAAGCGTATAACAGCCGTCTTGTCCGTTATGTTGCTACTTCACCCATTCTCAGGTAGAGGTGCAAAGGCGCTCAATAGTGCCGCGTGCACGCTCGGCTACCGCACGATGCGAAAAAAATCATAACGAACAAGACGCACGTTTTCCGCAGGTAACTCTTGTAAATTTCGAAAGCTTATACATTAAACTAAAGGCCGCGACTAGGAGCTTTGCAAAATGTGACAAAATATATAACTTTTCGGACCGTTGAAATCATAAGTTTTCAAGATTATTCAATTTTATTTATGCCGAAGGCTATACTACATTTCAATCATTTATACATAAAGTTTAGATTCAACCGATGTAAAAATATGTTCTACATACCTCCAGAAGTCGTATCCATGTTGCAGAATTGAAATTAAACCCGTCACTTTAAAGTTATGGGTTTTTGAAGTCAGCGTTATTTTCGTCTGTTCAGCGCGTGACACGTACACTCTTCACGAACACTAACTGCCAACTGACGCTGCGGCGCAGGTATACACTTAAAGGGCTTTCCCTTCCACAATAGAATGCAGTTACTAGTCCTCTACCTGAATGACTACTCAACTGACCCTATTTCGAAAATTTATTTTTTGGGGTTTTGGCCAGGTTTTTGGGCTTTTCTCCTACTGTGTAGCGCCGCGCGAGATCAAATCCGCTGGGTTTTCCTCACCTCGGACGTGATCCCAATATTTTGCTGGAACGGCTTGAATGATCTCGGAAACCCTATTTGCGACAAATGTTTTCCAGTGAGTCACATCACCTCGAATCCAACAAAGTGCGACTGTTGAGTCTGACCACGCTTGTAGACCATCAATGCGCACTCGCAGGCCTCTTTGAACGCTCGCGATCAATCGTGACAACAAAACCGCGCTGCATAGTTCTAATCTTGGAATCGAAGTCACCTTAATCGGTGCGACTCGTGCTTTTGAGCACAACAACCTTTATGTGAGAGCTCCATTTTCGTCCTCGGCTTGAATATAAACGCAAGCGCCATAAGCGCTTCCCGAAACGTCACAAAAACCTTGCAGGAACAATCGGGCTGGCCTATCACAAGCAACGACTCGTCTCGGAATCAGTAACGTATTAACAGTGTTCAAATTTTGTCGAAAGGATTCCCACTTCTCGATCATCGTTGTCGGCAGTGGTTCGTCCCAGTGACAATCGATTCGCCACGTTTCTTGCATCAATAACTTTGCTGAAGTTAAAATCGGTCCGATCAAACCGAGGGGATCAAAAAGTTTGCTGATCACTGATAATATTTGACGTTTGGTCGTAGCTGCTTCGATTTGCTGCACCGAAAATCGAAAGTTGTCATCGTGTGGGCCCCATTCTAGACCGAGAGTTTTAATCGTCTCAGTTGAGTCTATACTTCTTGCAGAGACACCTGCTCTCTGATCTTCGGGAACGTAGACTAGACCCTCAGAGCGATTCGAGCACCATTTGTGTATTTCGAATCCACCAGCCTGCAATAACGCCGTGAGCTGCTGTTGAACTTCAATGATACCCTGAACGTCACTGGCTCCGGACATGATGTCATCTACGTACATTGCATCGAGTACGACTCGTGCGGCAACAGGGTATTCATTTATTGACCTCTCTGCAAGTTTACGAACGCACTTAATCGCTAAGTAGGCTGAGCTTGCTTGCCCGTATGTAACAGTGTCAATTTAAATTCTTGTACGCGTTTGCTTGGAGATTCCCTCCACAAAATGCGCTGATAATCTCGGTCATCCACGTGAACGATTATTTGTCGGTACATTTTGCGCAAATCTCCCGTCAACGCGATGTTATGAAACCGGAAACGAATGACGATATTTATCAAGCTGCTCTGTAAGGGAGGCCCTTCGTGAAGCACGTCGTTCAGAGCCACTCCAGAGTCAGTTTTACTTGACGCATCAAAAACTGTGCGGAGTCTCGTACTAGTGCTTGCCTCGTTGATTACCCCGTGATGTGGTAAATAAACGATTTTTGTTTCATTTTCTTGCGAGACCGTATCTACTGGCGACATGTGCCCAAGCTCTTGATACTCGCGCATGAATTCCGTGTATCGCTCCTTCAACATTGCGTTTTTCTCGAGACGCCTTTCTAATTGAGCAAATCTTCTAATCGCGATTTCCCTTGATCTACCTAAGAGACTTGGATCTTTGCGAAACGGTAGTCGTACAACGAAACGTCCATTCTCGTCTCTCTGCATCGTTTGATCAAAGAATTCTTCGCATCGCCTTTCATCCGCTGACAATTCACGATTTGCCTCGTCATGAACATTTTCAATTTCCGAAAATCTTTCAAGATTTTTGTTCAATGTTTCGCAAGCATCTATTGAACAATGAAAATTTGTGATCGTGCTACGAACGCACGCTAAACTTGTTATGCGGTCCAGCGCGATAGATCCTGCGATTACCCATCCGAGTTTCGTATTTTTCAGGACAGGAAGATTTTCTCCGAGTACGATCTTTTTAGCCTCTAACAGATCGAAGAAAAACTCCGCCCCCAAGAGCATATCGATTGCTCTCGGCGTATGAAATTCAATATCAGCGAGTTTAACGTTCGACGGAATTTGTATCGCGTTTTTATCGATCTGTATCGATGGCAAACTCTTTGTAATGGTCGGAACTATGAAACAATGCACGTTAACCTTGTAGCTCGAATGCCTGGATTGAATGGTAACGTCGCAGCAACTCTCCGAAATTTGGCTATGCGTTTCATTCAAACCCGTGACAATTTCTGAAGTTTTGCTTCGCTTGACACCTAACCTATTGCACGCTGCCTGAGTGACGAAATTTGCTTCGCTAGCGCTGTCTAGAAGGATACGTATCGATGTATCTGCTCTATTTGCTCGAGCCGCATGAACCACCGCCGTAGCCATGATAACGTGTTGTTTCCTCGTAGAGTTCGCTGCATGATGAACCGCCACGTTTATGCTTGCCTAGCTGCTTGAAACTTTTTCCGGCAATTTGGCGAGGCATCTCTCCCCTTCTTTCGAACGGTGAAGCAAGGTGTTGTGCCGGTCCGAACATATTTTGCACGCTCCCATTTTACACGCCTTGATGAAATGGTCATTCCTCAGGCAGTTGATACAAAGCTTCAGCCATTGAACCTCTTTGAATCTTGCCTCAACCGGCATTGCGAGAAATTTCTCACAACGATACAATAAAGGCTCTTCGTCACAAAGAAAACATTTAACGCTGGTCACTGAAGTCGCGAGAGTTGTTGATTTCTTACTCTGTTCCTTCTTTCCTTTGCTACGAAATTTCGATTGATGATTTTCCGCCTCGCTCTTATTCAAGACATCTTTTTCTCTTGATCGCGCCTCTATACGTTCGAGGGTTTGACAACGTGTCTCCAAAAATTCAGTGAGGGTATTTAACTCCGTATCGGTCGCCTTTCCGCTTTGTTCCCATGCTCGGAGCGTCACGATGTCAAGCTTTGTTTCAATTATATGTATGATCAACTCGTGCCACGAATCTGTCGGTAATTCCATTGATTTCAGAATTCGCAAATGTTTCAGCGTGTAGTCGACTAACTCTCGAACGGCATTCGAAGACTCTTTTTCGACTCGAGGCATATTAAACAAACATTGAATGTGTTTCTTTTTTATCGCTCTTGGATCATCATAACGTTTTTTCAACAAGCTCCAAGCAACTTCGTAATTATCATTGGTCAACTCGATCGATTCAACAATTTTTGCCGCTGAATCGGAGAGCGACGTAATCAAATATTGAAATTTTTTAATTGGAGGAATACTATTACTGCTATGGATAAGTGACTGAAAGGTTTCTGCGAATCGCTTCCATTCCTCTATACGACCATCAAATGTTGGAAGATTGACAACCGGCAACTTTACGTTAGACTCGTTCCGTCCAACGCCACCTACGTTTGTAAATCTTCGTAACAGCGCGGTTTGTTGAGCGACGAGTTCGGCTATTGCCTCATTGCTTGTCGAAGGGCCTTGAGACACGCCGCTGTCACCCCCGCCGCCATTCCGCACGAAATTTTGCATGATTTCAGCTTGTTGCTGCAATACACTTGTGATTGCCTCATTCCCGAGTTTTTCATGCTCGTCATGCCCTTGCACCTTCACACTTGTCAACATTTCTTTCAGCAAAACCTTCAAATCGATGTATTTCTCTTCAAATTCTTCTTCGGTGGTTTCAGCAACTGTAGGCTCACCAGTTTGACTCGCGGTGATATTACGCTGCACGTCATCGAATTCCTCATGGATTTGATCTAACTTTGCGATATAGACCTCGATGCGTTCTTTCGAAATCGGCTGCCTGGAAGCTCGTTCATTCTCGATTTTTTTGACAAACTTCTTCAGTTTGGTTTTTATTGTACCGCGTAATCTGCGAAAGCCCTCCATCGTGACTTCTCGTTGCAGATCTCAATATTTTCTCGTGGACTGCATTTTAATCGTTAGAATTTGTAATCCGGCTCTAACGGACCAATGTTTCGCGTAATAAAGCTCACTTTTTATTAAACTCTTTATTTTGTAAAAAGAAGTATTAATTGTAATTTAATTCGGTATAAATTTGGAAACTATATTCGTAAGCTTCTTTCTACGATCAATTCGCTTGAAGAACTAACCAAATGACGTTGTTATTAAACGAATGAACATCAAAGTTCCTAGGAAACGACTCTATCAAGGTAGAAAATAATTATATTGAACGTCAGTGAATAATCGATCTATTAAACACAAATTTGAGAGTGAAGATAGGACTTAAATTTGAATTCATGGCACTAAACAGTTATTTTTTTTTTAAATATAATGATTGATAATTAGTACACTTCTATGTATTTAATTGTTTTTTTCAAATATTATTATTACTTCTATGCAAAGAAAAAAATTATATGAAACATAACCTTATGTTCCTGAAATACACAATTTTCTTAATGAAAAAAAAAACATCCCCACACAATACACCACACTACACTCGATCGAATTGCACAAACTATCACTTTAAAAAATCATATGTCATATTTTTCAACATTATAATTTAAGTAAACAATAAAACGGCCGTGATTGGGATGACAGATAAAAATAATCAATAAACGAAAGCAAATTTTGGCTGCATTATCTTGAACGCTTAAGCCCGAGATACAATGACAAGCATAAGAAATAAGGAATAAGAATCAGCCAATCGCCGCGCACTTTAGAGAAACTACGCCAATCGAATGGCTGATCTTATTCCTTATTTCTTATTTTTGTCATTGTGTCTCCGGCTTTATTTACACGCTTACAGCACGTATGGGGGAATTCTAAAATGGGTGGACTGCACTTGAGCGCTGCATAATCTGGCGTACCCATTGGTCAAAATGAATTTCGGGCGTGGCATTGTGGCGCGCGAAATTCAATTTGACCAATAGGTACGCCAGATTATGCAGCGCTCAAGCGCCGTGCGCCCGTGTCAGAATTCACCCATACATCGGCATATGAAATGCTTCTGGATATGATGCTCACAGCACTCAAAACGTTCAAGACCACGGTCGTACATACAGGTCTGGAAACTCCCGTGGTGGGGGTACCTTGCTTATTGATGCCAGACGTGTAGTTCATATATTTGTCACTGTGAACGCTGTGATCTAAACTCTGGCGCGCTGACGATGGGTGGAGGAAGTGAGATAGAGACAGTGCTATAGCTTTTCAATCTCTGTCTCACGTTTCGAGGTTAAGCTTGAGAATACCCAGAAAGCGCATAGATCGCAGAGACGAGTAGTGACGGAATTACAAATTATTCTCGTGCTTCGATAAGCCAGGTACCCCCACCCTCGAAATTTGGCCGAGTTTCCAGACCTGCATGTACGACCGGGTTCGAGACAAATGCAGCCTATGCTATCTCACTGCCACGCACTGCGCCACACGCATGATCCAATCTACTCAATTCTCGCTATCACAATTGTTGACAAAAATATGGAAAAAAAATGTTAATGTCTTTTTGGCTGTTTTAAGCTAAGGAATTGGATTTTCTTTCTATGGGACTCGCGAAGCGTGCTTGTTTTTCGTGTATAGTTCCTTGGAAAGTGACTACACCGAAAAAAAGGTTTAGTAATATCAATTACCCAGCTGCAATCACGGAAAATTCGTTTGAATCAATCGTCACATATTTGATTTGATTACCCCGTTGTTGAAATAATAAAACTGGTGTCGTTTTTTCGAATGTGTACTGCATTCACCGTAATTACAACATTGGATCAAAATGATTTCAAACGAGATTGATTCAACAACTTGTTTTTTCATTCAATCTAATATTTAGTCATTTACTGGAAGTGAATAAAATTGTTTTAACTGTATGTTTTGTCTCATCAACAAAATCTAGTTTTAATTTGAGCTATTCATCCAGTTAAAAAGAATAGTAAATGCTTTCATGTCGATCAAATTGTTTGATAAATTTGACTAAATATTTCAAAGCGGCCACAACACATTTAGTCGATAGTACGTATAGTAACTACCACGATCTCGGCACTTCGCTCGAGATCCGTAAAATGGCGACGGGTCGGCGCGCGCTCTCGCGCCAGCGAGACAGTCACCGAGCACCGATAAGTACCAGTGTATTACCAGCATCAGAGTTCTCAATTAACTATAAATTGATGGAATATTACCCGCGCTCTGTGGTCGCGGGTAATGTGGTCTATGGACTAAAGACTACATATTTGAATTAGATCATCATTGCACTTTAGTGGCGCTCGTGCTCTTTATGGGCGCAAGGATAAATAAGTTAAATTTTCACTTAACTGTTTAATCTCACGATTAAGTAGTTAAGTAAAAGCCCTCGTAGCTGAAACAAATATCGCATATCATCAAATGTTATGTTAATTCAATTGAAACTTTCTAGCTTTATATTGAATGCATTTTTTTTCCGGTGAACAACATCTGGATTGCATAGAAAATATAAACTGTTCATTCAACTAAACCATTTGGTTATGCAATCACAAATTGAGGTCATTTTACCAAATATAGAATCAAAACAATCAAATTCTCTACTCTGTTGGGCCAAGGATATATGTATTTACGGGAATGCAATTTTTGTTTCCATTTTGATACACGTTTTGAGTCATCTGAATTACACATTTCGTTCGGCACGTAACCACCGGGTTTAGTTCATTCGAGCCAAATTTTTTTCATTTTACCAAACCTTTTTCTCGGTGCACAGACGATTTACTGGCTTTAAAATCGTTTGTAGTAACTTCATTTTCATTTGTAGTTCCTCGGAAAGTAACTACAGACGACTTACTGGCTTTGAAATCGTTTGTAGTAACTTCGTTTTTGTTTGTAGTTCCTCAGAAACTGACTACAAACGATCTCTCCGCTTCGAATTCGTTTTTAGTAACTTTATTTTCGTTTGTAATTCTTCGGAAAGTAACTAAAATCGATTTACTTCCTTGAAAATCGGTTGTAGGGACTTTATTTTCATTTGTAGTTTCTCGGAAAGTGACTAAAGTCGACCTGCTCACTTCAAAATTGTTTGTAGTATTTCATTCTTGTTTGTAGCTCCTCAGAAACTGACTACAAACGACTGCTTTGCATGAAATTTGTTTGTAGTAACTTTATTTTTGTTTGCAGTTGCTCGTAAAGTGAGTAAAATCGACCTGCTCACTTCAAAATCATCTGTAGTAACTTTACTTTCGCTTGTAGATCCTCGGAAAGTTACTAAAATCGACCTGTTCGCTTCAAAATAATCAAACGATTATCAAAATCGTACGAAATCGTCATCAAACAGTGATGATTGAAATCCGATCGCACTGTAACGAGTGTCGAATTCGACGGAGTGAAAAAAGAGGAAGTAATGTCACCGAATTGGTAGGGTTAAACTATAATTTAAAGGTCAAGCGTGCAAGAGAAACGTCGAGGAGACTCGTTTTGGTAACGATCAAAGGTGGAACGGGGCAAGAGGCTAATTTAACGACGTACGATCTAGTTCTTTTTCTTTCAAGTTAGTTTTGTAAAGTCCCTCTCACGCTATTTGGCCCTTTCTCTCAGTGTCAAGCACGAGAATACATGGCGAAGAGGAAAAGAGGGTGAGTGAGGGAAGCCTCGACCCATTTCGGCGCGTATCTCGACACGTGTCTTGGGAAATCTTGCCGACTTGGCTCCTACGCCAAGTGAGTGAGGGAGGGATGGAGAAGCAAAAGTTTGGGGATTCGTAAAAGCTCAAGTATCAAGGAGGAATGGAGGTTGTGCGGAGGAGTTGGATAGTTTTAAGGGAGAAAGAGAGAGAGAGAGAGAGAGAGAGAGAGAGAGAGAGAGAGAGGGCGAAGGAAAAGGCGAGGAAAAGAAAAAACTGGAAGGGTGAAAGAGGAGGTAATGAAAGAATGGATGCAAGCCATTTATATCAAGAAACCATTCATCCGAGATTTTGTGGAAGAATGTATTGCAAAAATGGTCGATCGCTTTAATTAGTTTTCCGTAGTCAGGCAATAAAAATATATTTGGGCGATTTTAATGTTTTCAAATCGCAACTATCTATCTCTAGGAAAGTTCATCATATCAAATACACTACGACCTCGATTACTGCAGCTTCGATAATTGCAAGAGTCCCCACTATGCGGCGGATATCGATCGACGTGGCACATGGTGTGAGAGCGCCGGTGTGAGAGCGGACACGGCTCCCAACTGGTGTGAGATGCGCATTGCACGCACGGGCGACATTTGCGCACCTTCGATTTTTGCAAGTGTCTAGCGGTGCCGGGCCGCCGCTTTTGCAGTAATCGAGGTCGTAGTGTATTAGCATCGGAAGGATAGTCGGTAATTTTGTTATGTAAAAACATACTAACAAAATGGAATCACAGTAGATGTCAGGGAAGCCCTTTTCCAGAAGTCTTTTCCGATAAGCAATAATCAGTTTGTCAAAAATGAAAAAATATCAGAGTAATATCGTTTGTATGTTAGTTTATCCGGTGATTTTTAATTCATCAAATAAAAAGTACGCATCGATAAAAATTCTTCGTTCGAATTTTCGATTCTACAAAAGCTCCAAAATTCCAGGAAAATCATTGCAGTAGTTTTGTCAAAGGTTTTGTTAGTAGTTTCTGGAAAATTAAATTCTGAGAAAAATGAGCTTGAAATTTGAAAATTGTATTACACGAAAACTTGTGAATTTCGGTCTAACGCTTTGAAATTGGAGAAAATAATTAAAATATGTGATTTCAAAAAATTTTTTTCAAAGGAGTGAATTTTTTAACTGTTAGGATCTCTTATTTGGTTTTACAGGCTTTTGTATATTTGTGCTCATTAGCTTTGTATTTTGCCCAAAGAGTTTCCGAAGTCGACTAGTTATAATGATTCGTCAGTGAAGGTTCAAAATTGTACTCAGTCGAATGAATTTTGACGTATAATTGGTCCTACGAATCTAATGTCATCGAAAGTTTATTTCGACCCCCATTCCCCTCTCATACAATTAACTATGAGTGTGCTTGCTGGTCAGGTTGCTTTTTACCCTACGATCCTTCCTCGCATTGAACTACCAAACGAGAAAATATACGAGGCAAACTTCTTTCGCGTTAAATGCCTCGGCTGACGTAGCTTGTAACTCTCGCACCATCCTCGCACTTCCGCCAAAAACTTCTCATACACGTTTTTGGCTCATATATCTATATATCTCAATCCATAAGAAAATTCCCAAAGTTCTGCGCTTCGCACATTTGTCGTTTTTCTTTTTCAACCCTGATATTTCGCTTCGAAATTGGATGGATAAAACTTTTACGGTCGATTTGAAATCTTGTCTTTCGATCTCGTATAATTTTGTGCTTTTAGAGAAAATAATTCAAATAAACAATTTGTTAGAATTAATAAAAATTCAAAAGTGAAGTTTAAGCAGAGCATCGATTTTTCAGCAGTCAAATTGATGAACGATAAAAAGAAATTAGAGGAATCAAGTGATTTTATTCTTCGAAAAAACGTAATGTTGGAAACATTTGTTCAGAGTTGATGGAAATGGGAATTTTGCTGGGATTAAATGGATAGAGCGATATTTCCGACGTGGGCGGAGGTTTGGAATTACGATGGAAAATTGAGGAGGGAAAATAGCACGAAAATTTTTATTCTCCTCTTCACATTTTATCGCTGCAATTCTGAACCACTTACCTACTCTCAGAATAGAGACCCCATGAATTCTCATCGTATACGTGTATTTATATTTGTGAAATACTGGGGGAGGATAAATGCGTTTGTTTCGGAAATACCGAGCGCGAAACAATAAACGTCGTAACGTATGTATAGAATACATTAGACTGTTTCAGATAAAATGGCTATTCTAAAACTACATTCAATTCAACGTAAGAATAGTTCCATAGCTATTTTTGCTACTACTAATATGTTCCGAGATATGATTTTTTTAATATTGAACATTTTATGCATGAATAAAATTCTATCTCGGAAACTACCGGTTGTAGCCAGCATTATTATAGGACCTTTTCTATGTGAAATTGGCTCATACTTCCGAAAAAAATACTAGAATTGAAAAACGATGATTCGCTCTTGTCATTGTCATCAACAATTTATTTTTTTCCAGAATTATATTATTTTTTATATGTTAAGCTAATCAGACGTGAGAAAAATCTAAATGTAGTTTGAGTTACTACTCATACATTCTGAAATATGAATTTTTGAATATTTTTCATTTTTATACAATTTTTGCATTCACAAAATTCATACCTTGGAAATCGTCGTTTACAGCTATTTTGATTATACATTCCGGCAATGTAGTTGATTTTGCCAAACAAAAACATCTCAAGTTAAAAAAAGAAATGCTACAAATTACTTTTTAAATTAATTTAATATAAAACAGAGGCTCTCAGTGGTAGCTATGATGCAGTATCGCGGCTACTGCTTCATAGTTGAAAAAATGACGAATATTTTAAAAATCTATATCTTGGAATCTATAGACAGTAGTTAAATTTAAATCAAAACTTTTCTCACGTCAGATTAGTTGCAGTTTTGTGAAAACTACAACAAATTTTATTTTTTAAATTTAATGACAAAAAATCATATTTTGGAATATAGGAGTAATAACTCAAACTACATTTAGATTTTTCTCACGTCTGATTAGCTTATGATATGGAAAAAAAAAATAATTCTTGAAAAAAATAAATTGTTGATGACAATGACAAGAGTGAATCATCGTTTTTTCAATTGTAGTATTTTTTCGGAAGCGTAGGCCAATTTCACATAGAAAAGGTTCTATAATAATGTTGGCTACAACCGGAAGTTTCCGAGATACGAATTTTATTCATGCATAAAATGTCCAATATTAAAAAAATCATATCTCGGAACATAGTAGTAGCAAAAATAGCTATAAAACTTTTCTTGCGTTGAATTGAATGTAGTTTTAGAGAAAAAATTTACGTTTGAAATAAAATAAAAAAATAAATAAAATAATTTATTCGACGATGATCCTCTGCTCATCCCGCTCTGTTAATTTTTTCATTTGTGGAAAATGGCATAAACTTTCCGAAGAAAAAATAAAATTTTTTTTTTTACGGTGCCCGCCTTCAAAACACAGATTTTTCGATTTAAACACGTTTTTATAGGGTATATTACTACCCTCAGGGTAAAACTGATATTTTTTCGGAAAATTTGGACTTTTTCACGTAGGATAATATTTTTTAATAATTTTTTTCAATTGTCCCTAAGGAGTGAGCAAGGAAGTAATAAATTTATCTTTCCTAAACGAGGAAATACCCAATATTTTTTTTCTCGAAAACTTCTAGAGTACAGAGGCTGTGGCTTAGGGAATCGTCACTTCTTATAACATATAATAAGATGTGAGAATAGCAAAGGAATCAAAATTTTGACCCCGAAATGCTCTTCGAGCAATCATGGATCCAGCCATATATATATATATATATATATATATATATATATATATATATATATATATTTGTGATATACCCGTATTTTTTATTAATGAACAATAAAATTAATAATTCATCGTTGATTAATAACATTTTCCGATCAACATTCGATTAAAAATTTGCAGATATTTATTTTAAAGACAGTAATATTAGATATTTGAGTGATATATATGAGTCGATTTTGTAGCGTTTATAGTGAATAACATCATTATTTCAAACAGTTCAATGATTAAGGCTTGATAACTCCGAAACGGCTCACCTCACGCAAATCTTCTTTCAGACCTTTTTTATAGAGCGTTCGATTTCCTACAAAAATCCATAGTTCTTATTACTTTACAGTGATTCGGTTTTGAGTAATAAAATTCCAAAACGCAGAAATTTGTTTATGTTATTTAAATGGAAAAAAAATTGAAAATAGCCACCTCTAAATATTAATAATATTAAGGGCTCATATTTGGACAGGGTCTTTGTTTAAGGATACTCTGACGATTTATCATTTTATGTATTCATTTTGTTCATTTTATTTATATTTTTTTTATTACCCGTTCAAAAGATATTAAATTAACAAACAAAAAACCCTCTTTTTTGGTATTTTATCATAACTTCTTCAATAATGGTTCAAATTAAGTTTTTTTTTCAAATTTTTTGTTATGGCCTTTTCAGAAAAAAATTGTTGAATAAGTAGATGTTTGAAACAAAAAATGAAAAAAAAAAATCAAACATGACATTCACTTTTAGAAACGCGATTTAACGTTTAAAACTCAAAAAACTCATTCAAAAACATGTTAAATATTTATGTTGTAAAAAAAAACTTTTAATTTGGACCATTATTAAAGAAGTTATTACCAAAATACCAAAAAAAGAGCGGTTTTTTTGTTAATTTAATATCTTTTGAACAGGTGATCATGAAAATCTCAAAATTGAACGGGAAGAGTCTTTTGATGGGTACTCAAAAATATAAAAAAATTGAGGAAATAAAAAAAAAAGTTTTTCTAACTGTCCAATTTGGGATGGAATGCCCCATATATATAATAGGGGTTCTTGTAGCACGGGCGCTATGCGACCTCACGTCGTTCAGGTTTGGGCTTTGGGTTGCGTTTTGGGTTTGGAGGTTTGGGTTTTTTTGGTTCTTGATTCTTGTACACGGCGGCGGCTGCAGCGGCGGCGGCGGCGAAATATTTATATAATATACTATATATAAGCACTCATATGCTCCCAGGGATATCGTTCGACGCCCCTGTAGAAATTTCAGTAGGGAAGAACTTCTGCCCCTGACTTGCCCTCCCTAACTAATGTAGGGAAATGATCAGCCCATCCTAATTGGCCCTGTTATGCCATGTAACACCTGGCTGGCCATTTTCGGATCCGGCGGTCATGAGCAGGCCCCTATGACGATATGACCCGGCCCTTGCAGATCCCGATAAGGCCCTTAAGATCTTCAGAATCATGCTCTTGAAGGCCCTGATGACAGCCATGGAGTTCCCGATCATACACCGAAGCGCTTTTTGATCAATCAGTTTTTGAGAGGTACTCCTTTTTCGATGTATGCATCTTATTATTTATTTCGAGGCAACCCTTTCTGAGGCTACACTTCTCTTTCGGCAATCTTCGAAGAGAATATTAGTTTCCGAGTGAACGGAAATTCTCTATGAGAATTAAATGAGGAAGTTATAATAATAAGTAATAATAATTAAATAAATGATAATGATAATAATTGAATAACAATAAATAATAATAATTAAATAATGAATAATAGTAATAATAATAATAATAATCGAGGTAATGATTGTTAATTTATTATTATTGTTATTACTGTTATTGTATTGTATTTTCATATTACGAAAATACGATTTTTATAAGTTCACAAAACATGTTCAGGACCTGCTCATTTTTTGGCCATGCGATGCATGAACTGAAAGCCGATATAGAAATAAGTTCATTTTAATAAATACTTAGGGGAATCCAATAGTTTCCACATCAGAGCCCTGGCAGGGTAATAACAAAAATATGTTGCATAAGTGTACAAATAACATCGTGGGAAACTATCCATATTTTGATCATGCGGGGCACTGACAAATAAGTGATTATTTCAATGTAATAACTAGGGGCCAGATCTCTAAGTTCCATATCAGGGCTCTGCCAGGAAAATCGGATCAGGCAGGGCGGATCAGCGGCAAGAATCAACTAATGGTTGCCCTATCACATTTCTATACGGGCGTCTCTCCAGCGCGTTTTTATCGTGGCAGCTCAAACTCAGAAACTACCCTTTCATGTGCTTGCTCACTCTGATACGCACTTTTCATTTTCCCCCACCCCGCTCCCTATCACTCTCTCTCTCTCTCGCTCTCTTCTTTTACGAAGTTTCCATCGAGCAAACTCCAAATACCCCAAGTTTGTGTAGAATTTATTCGAGGTTGAGCCACGGATAACATTTATAGCACTTTGGTCTTGGCTCTACGGAAAATTGTACGACAATAACGAAGATGAATTTTAAAACATTTTTCCCTATTGCACCGAGTCAAGAAATTTTATTTATTTTTCAGGCTCAAATCAGACTAACCCTTACTTGACACACTGGAGTACAAAACTCCTCAAGCCTAAATTTCCTTAATTTTAAGTACCTCAATTTAAAAAAATTGAGCCTATAGCGACATCTGTCATTAACTCGAGGATGCCACTACTTCTTCAAGTTTATAGCATCACTTTAAGACAATAAGTTTATATGTAGTAGCCATCGAAAGTCGAACGGTCTCCAATTTGTGCCAATTTTTTTCGTGTTATATTTCGACTTCGGAGTGTAGAACACAGCAAGTATACAGTGTTATATTATATCTAATTTTTTTTTGCTATGTAACATTTTTTTTGAATAATTAAATGTCGTATAACATATGGCATCGATGATCAGAAAGATGTTTTATCGGATGCTCCCGTAATGAACATTGATCTACCGAGAATCCAGCGATGTGTATGCTATATACGAAAAGAAAATAGAAAAAGTTGAACAGGATGTTTAGTCTGCCACCGTTCTATCTGGAAAGAACACCGGTTCACGATGTGCAAGGACTGTGCCCGCCTCTAACACCTTTTAAATAATTGCAATGTGTTTTTTCATACTGATTAACAATATACTGATTACAACACATCTTTTCGTAAAAAAAAAAGTTTTTTTCCGTAAATTTTTTCCCTTTATTTTCCAGAATAAATACTTTTTTTTAAAAGCCCACCAGGCAACTATTTTTTTTCTTGTAGTGCTATATATTAAGTAAACTCATTTACATTTCTAGTCATTTTTGTCGAAAAGTACAAGTTATGATTTTTTTCGTAAACGTTGACATTTTTTCAACTTTTTTTGAACATTTAAATTTTTCATATTTAACGTTCATATTTTACCATGAATCCTTGAGAAGTTCTAAACAAATTTGCAAGTTGAAATATTAAATGTTATATTTGTTATAAGAATTTTTGTTGCTGGGGTACGAACGACCCCAGTGTGTCACGAACGTTATTCTGCAGAAGTGTGTCAAGTAAGGGTTAACTGACCATTGTACATGATGAAACAAAATCGCAATGGTTAATTTTAAAAAAGTAGTCTAAAGTTTCTCCCAAAAAGAGCTTACAACGTCCTTTTTGGGAAATTTCTTAATTTGACAAAGTGCCCTCCGATCGATTTTCACCCAATTTTGATAGCGAACAATCGTAATTAAATTCACTATCTATCAACTTGATTCAAATTGTACAATCGATTATTTTTACATTATTATTATTTTGTATTCACAAAATAATTTATCAAATTTTAACAACTATCACAATTATCACGATCATCATAATGATTAATTGAAATTAATTACGAGATATAAAATGAAATATATTCTGCCAAATATTCGCAAGTCTTATAAAATATGCGCAACTTATAAATTTTATAAATTTTCTCCATACATCTAAATTTCTCTAATTTTCCATTAGTGTTCAAATTTTGCTTTGTTACGTTTGAAACATTCATGACATTAGTGACATTGTGAACGTCAATTCTCAGATTTACAGGTCGAAGGTTTCCATCGCCATTAACTTAAATTCATGAGCTGAAACGAACTCTTCCTTACTATGTTTTCGAATCGACGAGACGGATGAAATCTTTTTTCAGACAGGTAAATTGATAGTAGATGGGCAGAAGGAGGAGGAAGGGGGGAGGGACATGGTCACACCATTGGAACGAGAAGAACTTGCGAATAATGCCATTAGGAACAAATCCAATATTGGTGACAGGGTCTGGAGAGCGTCCAGAAAAAATGCGAGAGTGAGAGAGTTGTTCATCGTGTGCGAGTTTGGCTGCATATTCACTGCGAGACGAGACCGAGGTGCTTGTTCTTCGAGGTATAAGAAAGGTTTCCTCGACAACGGATTAAAAGAAGACTGCACCGAAATAAAAATCAAGCGGATTTGTTCCCGTCACTCTATCCTTTCCTTTCTCTGTCCCTCCTTCCTTCTCTTTGTAGCGATATAACTTTACTCTCTGAGTAATGCTTCAACGGTGGACTCGATAAATATGCGAACATCTCCACTTGCACGATCAACGTAAGCGAATCGCTTGTTAGACAAGATATTAGACGACGCATAAATGTTTTACACTTTATTTTATAAATAGTCTTGTATCAGCGTCGCTCAGTTGAAAAAGTCATTTGCATTTTTTCGCACTCGAACGTTTTCTCCGTGGAATTTTTCTGATTGAACAGAGACCGATTAACCCTTACTTGACATACGTATGCAAAATAACGTACTTGACACATTGGGGGCGTTTGTACATCAGCGACAAAAATTCTTATAAAAACTATATCATTAATATTTTAACTTGCAAATTTTTTTTGAACTACTTAAGAGGTTACTTCCCAAAGTTATACAAGATTTGTGGTAAAATATTACAGTAAAATATGATTAAAAAATTTGAATATAAAAAAAAAATTGAAAAAACAACAACTTTTACGAAAAAAATCATAACTTTCTTATTTTTTGACAAAAATGGCTCAAAATTTAACTGAGTTTGCTTAATATATAGTTTGCACTAGAAGAAAAAAATAGTAGCCTGATGGGCTTTGAAAAAAAGATTTTTATTCTGGAAGATTAAGGGAGAAATATGACGAAAAAACATTTTTTTAAAACTATAGATATGCTGTAATACTTTTTATTTAAGGGGCTATACCACTGTAACCCATGAAAAATTAGGCTATTTTCGGGATTTTTTTTAAAAGAAAGTACCCGATAGAATATTTTGAAGTTTTTTGGACATAATAAGGTATATTTTCAGCTATATTTCAAGATTTTTTTTTACAAAAATATTGAAAAATAACGGAGTTATGTGCTGTCTTCGGAGGTGCCAAAAAAAAAGTTCCCCAACTGCTGACATGATTCCGGCCGAATGAGTAGCTAAAACAAGAAAATTCAAAAAGGTTATTAAAGTTAAAGGTATTTCCTGTACAATGACCTACGATTTTTGAAAAATATCAACAATTAACAAAATGGCGTATTTATGAAAAAAGTGTCGTTTTTTGGGGTAAAAAAATGGTCGTTTTTTTAATGCCAAATTGACAATTTTTAACCAATTAAAAAGATCGTAGGTCATTGTATAGTAAATATATTCAAGAATACTTAGTTTCAATTTGAAGTCGATCGGTCAATTTCTCGTTGAGTTATGATGTCAGCAATCTTGAAAAATGTCGTTTCGAAAAAAACGCTTTTAAAACTTCAACTATCGATTTTTGCTAGATAAAATTATATTTGGGTTATTTGGGTTGTATTCATAACCCAAATAAACTATCGAATAAGCCAAGGAAAAATCGATTTTTTGAAAGTGTCATACTGGTATAGCCTCTTAAACCAAATAATCATAAGCTTTACATTATAAAAGAACTTAAAAATGTTAATCAGTATGAAAGAACACATTTCAATTTTCCAAAACGTGCTAGAGGCCGGCACAATCCTGGCACAGCGTGAATCGGTGCTCTTTACAGATAGAACGGTGGCAGGCTAAGCCTCCTATTTGACTTTTTCTGTTTTCTTTTCTTATATAGCATACGCATCGTTGAATTCTCGGTAGTTCGATGTTTATTACAGGAGTACTTGATGGAACATTTTTCTCTTCATCGAGGCTGTAGACTATACGGCATTTAATTATTCAAAGAAAATGTTATATCCCGAGCAGAAATTTGATCCTAGCCTTACATTATCTATGTCCGGGACAGATCAGAAGGTGCTAAGGACCAGCAAAAAAAACTTCGATCCGAATAATGTGGCCAGCCTGATATTTCCCTGATCCGGGACAGAGCAGGAGTGTTAGTTCCGAGACTCGCCGCGAGATGTCGCAGTACGGCGGACGCTCGCTCCCATACGGATGATGTGAATAGTATGCTTATATATGCGACCGCGAGCATAAAAATTTACTTCTCTACCGCGAGGAATAAAACCTCGCGAGAAGCCCTATTACGAAAAGTCCTTTGCTGACTTCCTCGTACTATACCTATACTCTATAAACACATAAAATTCTTGTGGAATAAAATAAATAAGCGATAAGGCGCCTGATCAGGCTAGAAACCGTCCGCGAGCAGGACCGGATAAGGCGCCTGATCAGGCAGGAACCGTGCTCGATCAGGACCAGATAAGACGGCTGATCCCAGCCTGTTCGGTAATAGCGTTATTCTCCTGACATGTAGCTTGATGAGTAGTCTCATCAGGACCTGATATGTAGCCTGATCAGGGCCGGATGTTGTTGTAAGGCCAGACTGAGGTGGTCCCGATCCCAGCCGGAATTAAATTTTCGCTCGGGATAGCATAAAAAAAAATTGGTCATAAAATAACATTATAGACTTATCTTCACTCCGAAGTCGAAATATAATGGGAACAAAATTCGCATAAAATTTTTGCACTCGACCTTACTTGACACACTGGGGTAAAGGCGAGACTGTACGACTTTGGATGGTTACTTCATTAAAACTTATTGTCTTAGAGTGATGCAATAAACTTGAAGGAGTAGTGGCATCCTTGAACTAATGACGGATGTCTTTACAGGCCCCATTTTTTCAAATTTAGGTACTTAAAATAAAGGAAATTTCGGCCTGGATCGTTTTGTACCCCAGTGTGTCAAGTAAGGGTTAATAGAAGACATTTTCTACTGGCCCATGAAAATTGAGTATCTGCAACGCATGTGAAAACCATACTAATAATTTAGAAAAAGCTACGTTAATTTTTTATTAGCATTGCGTAAAGGCAATATATCATTTTCGAACCTTATTTCAATGGGAAATTCACCACTGATTGCATATCATGCAGTTTTCGTGGGAAAAAAAAATTATTCATGAGAAAAAACAAGAAAAATCTAGAAAAAAATATTCTTTTTAATGAAAATTCATGCAAATTTTGACTTTTTGGGAAAATCGGGGGTAGTTTCGTGTTCAGTGAGGCAAAATACATCGACATGAGGTTTAAAAAAAAAAGGGAATTTTTTTTTTTTCTTGCATTTTGCCCAAAATCGAATTGCTTCAGTAAAATGGCTAAGATTTTTTCCAAATGAAATTTCGGCTTCTACATGCGCTCGATCTCTTCACGATCGCTGCAGCTTCAAAATCCCACGTGGTCCATCTGACTCCGATCATTTTTCAATTTTGGGAAGATGTTGAAAATTCGACCATCGATAGTAAAGTTGTGAGCCATTGAAATTTCGCTATTTTGAGATTTGGGAAAGTAGCCCAAAAATAAGCAAAAAATTTTTCTTTTTTATTCTCATCCTTTTCGCATATTATTTCGATAGAAAATTCACCGCTGTTTACAAATCACGCAGAGTTTTTGCAAACAAAAAATTGTTTATGGGAAAAAGCAAGAAAAAACTAAACAAATTTCTTTTCTCATGAATTTTGAGATTCATGAATATTCACCTCTCAGAGTTTTGTGTCCGCTTTATAGTAGAGAATTTATGCAGAACTGAAATCGAAAAATGCAGAAATTTTGAAGGTCATCAAATAATCATTCATTTATTAAGTAGAATTCCTTTCATCGAAAAAAATGCAATCATTCTATAATCGTTTGATCACGTGATTTCTTCTCATTTTCCTTTCCTCCCTCCTTCTTTCTTCTGTTTTTAGCTCTCGTATCACGCATCGGAAAACTCTGCCTGCGAGGAAAAACGTCGCGCGATTTTCGACCCGACCCAATCTCGTTTTTTCTTGGCACATTGCCGAATACGCATGGATACAAATATAATGGAGACGATGGGCGTGTGATCTGACAAGACTAAACGTACACAATACAACAAACGTGGTATTTTTTTTTGCGTAAATATGCAGTAAAAATGCAACGCAAAGTCGCCAAAGCGGGATGAACCAAAGAAGAGAGTACTTTTTTTTTTAATTTTCAACTCCATTTTGATAATCGTTGATTTCATTTTTTTAAACAATTTTTTTGTCATTTTGATACATCCAAAAAATTCCAAAAATTGATTCCAAGAATTTGCCTTCCACCCAATTGTCTGCGAATTTCGTCGCGATAAAACGTAATATTTCATCAGTTTTCGTAGCGCCTTTTTTTTCATTTTAGTTTTTGGTGGAGCGAAGGCATCTCGCGTTTGCCAACGGGGCTAACAAAAATAAATTTCTCAAGCTCGTCGCCGAAAAGCATACATGTGTGTGAAGCAGACAAGATGAAGTCGCCACGGTCTCTCGAACTTAATCGAATTTGCCGTGGATAGAAAACGAAAGAAGGTCGAACTTCCTTGCTTACCGTTTCTCTATATTATGCCAGGAGTCGGATTTGTTATTTTAAAAAACTGTGGGAAAAGGCAAATCGATTGCAGGCGCTTTTTTTAATGTGACTTTTGGATTGTGAAAACATAATAAAATATTTGGAAACTTTCAAAAATTTTTCTATCATTGAAGCCAAAAAAAATCGGTCAAATAATGTACTTGAAGTTTAAAACATTTAGTTGAACGAAAAACCACAAATTTATTTGTTTAACAAAAAATGAGAAGAGCTGACTGAGCAAGAAATTGGTAAATAATCATTGTTTGTAAAATTGAAATATGTTTGAAGAACTCTTTCTGAAGTGTTAAAGGGCCTTAAACTGTTCTTTAAGGGGTTGAATGCAGTCAGAGGCGTGAAGAAAGGAGTATTTTTCAGAATTTTTTCAAAAGTCATAATTAAGTTTTTTTATAAAATCGATTATACAGAGTTCTGATATAATGTTTGAACTTGACTCCCACAAAATTAAATATATATATATAAAGATATCGCCATCTTTGTCGGACTTTCTTCCGCAAGCGGCGCCTCGCGGTGACAATCAGAACATCTGACTGGATCATCAAAAATCAATGGGACAAATCAAAATCATTAGTTTAATAATAAAACTAGTCCTTAATCCAAGATTTTTTTTTGAATCTCAACAAAATGACGGCTTTTGATAGTTTACTCCCGGATTTTTGACGAAAAAAGCTTAAAAAGTTTATTGCTGAAAAAAATCGAAATTTTCAATAGAAATGAAAATCCTTTGATCCATAACTAGTTTTGAATGCTATTAATAAGCTGTAAGAATCTCATCCAAATTCATCGAGTGGTTTTTGAATTATAGTTGTCACCGACTTGTCGATGTATAGATACAGTATTTATATTTTCGTTAAATTTTGAGCTCGAAGGATGGAGTTAAACTTTTTTCGTGTATTTTGATCCGCTGAATCCGAATATCACAATTTTTGCCGAAAACTCGAGCATATAATTGTTTATAGCTAATTGTTTAAACAATTTTTGGAAAAAATTTAATTTTTGGGGATAAATTATTATTTTTTCTCATATTTTGGGCAATTTTAAAACGAAAGTATTCTTTGTGAAACTTTGCTATAGTTGATAATTTTAGGTTAAAAATTTTGGAAAATTTCTAAACGAGTTTTCCAATTTGACACTTAATTTATCTATAGGAATAATCATTAAATAAATACTTACATCGAATCATCAATTCGTGGGCCATACAATAGAGCTTCTGCCGATAAAGAAGCTTCCAAAATGTCGCAACAAGACTATTCATAGAATATAATAGGCGAGTTGAAACTAGTTGCTTGGGTTGCCGTCCACTACCTGCCAGAGGGATATTATTCTACGATTACCCCGTCAGTAATTGTAGGACATTTCGGAAACTATTCATCGGATTGACTTGAAATTTTCAGAGAATATTTTCGAAACATCGTACTTAAAAAAAATCGATTTGTTGAGAATTCTCACAGCACGTCACCCGATAAAAGAATAACTTATTCGATTTTCCGTTCATTTGAACGTTCAGAACTTCAAGTCCATCGAAAATGCGACTTTGTGCTATCAAATTCAATTTTCACCCTCAATGCTTCTATATCCATGTAGAACTAAATTTTCACGTTAAGGCGGTCGAATTAGCGTCAAAACGGCGATTTTTAATTGTAATTAATAATTTTTGTATAATCCCTACAAATATGATGTATCGTCCAACATTTGAGGTACCAAACGAACAATTTTTTGCGACTAATTGGAACCCTTAAGGTGCACTGGTTTCCTGAAAAACCTAGTTTTAAGTGTTTACACTCTGCGCGTGATTCAGAAAGAACCTCTGGACGGATGTTGTCCTACAACGTCTCATTTTCTTCGCAACGCTTTTTCCCACGGGACGAACGCGACACATTTTGATTGAAGTCAAAATTATGACCAGGACAATGCCTGGCAAATTCAAAATAGGCTGATAATTTCAAATCATGCCTACAACTCTGAAGTAAAAGGCTAACAAAAAATCGGCCATGTTAATCCAATGAGGAAAAGTGTCACGAAGGAAATGAGACTTCGTAGAGTAAAATCCGTCGAGCGGTTTATTCTGAATCACGCGCAGAGTGTAAAAACTTAAAACTGTGTTTTCCAGGAAACTGGTGTACCTTAAGGGTTCTAACTAGTCCCAAAAAATTGTTCATTTAGTAACTCAAATGGTGGACGATGCACCATATTTGTAGGCATTCTACAAAAATTATAAATTATTGTCACAAATCGCCGGTTTGACACTGACTCGACCTCTTAAAGACATTAAAAATCGCTCATAATTTTAACCACGAATTTTGGCAAAGCCGTTGAAGGTAGAAAAAGATGATTATTTTTTATACTTTTTAAAGTTTTAATTTTATTTTTCAAGTTACCAATCGTTCAAAGATATTTTTTTTATTGAGAAAGATCTTCAGGCGCCGAACATTCAAAAATCGGTGTTTCTTTCGTCTATGTTTTGAAATTCAAATTTCATTTTCTAATCTTTTCTATCAGATTTTTTTTCTCCAGAGTATAAATAACAATGAAATACTATGTGGACGATCATTTTGGAGGTTGTTTTGTGACTATGCTATTCGAGATTGATGAATGACGTCATATTGGGCTTTCAATGACACGAAGAACTTTTGGCGAGACGAAATAAAAGTCTCGCATTCCCCAGGGAAAGAGAAAAAAAAGCACGAGACCTAGGTCAACATCCACGCATCCGCCTCGTCTCAATTTATTTTCTTTCATCTTGCGCTCTCATCGCCTTTTTCTCTTTCTCCCCTTCGTTTCTCCGTACACACGAGTTTGTTGCGATAGCTCTCGAAAAAATAAATCCCCCCCCTGAACAGATTTTCCCACCCTCGAGAATAGTGCGGGAGAGAGAGAGAGAGAAAGAGAGAGAGAGAAAGCCCGGCAATAAGAAAAATCTCCTGACTCTCCAAAATAAAATTCAAACGGAAATGAGAATATAATTTTCGAAAAATGTGAATCTAACTGAATATAAATCATACCGAACAGATCATCAATCCTCGTTGCTATTAAAACCCAGGATCATTAAGAAAAAATTTCCTTCACTCTCATTACCGATCTTTTATCCCATACAAATCGCTATCGATAAAATCAACGAATGGATGAAGGATGAGTTCATCATAATTTTTTTTCTGCCATCTCACCATTAT
This sequence comes from Alloplasta piceator, assembly GCA_946863875.1. Lineage (NCBI taxonomy): Eukaryota > Metazoa > Arthropoda > Insecta > Hymenoptera > Ichneumonidae > Alloplasta > Alloplasta piceator. The sequence goes on from OX333079.1 coordinate 27,386,381, forward strand.
GCAGAGTCATTTACCGTGATCCCCCTACAAAGGAAGTTCGAATCAACGGAGTCTCTCGCGCATCGATTCACCTCACATCTTTTCATTCTTCGTCTTTGTCACTTCCCGCTTCTCTAACTTCGTCTCTGCGATCTTTCTCTTCTTATTCCATCGACGACGATTGAAGAACCGCGGTCTACGTTCTCGGGGACTTCGTTATCCAATATCCGAGTGAAGTTGAATGGTAAAACGAAACGCGATTCAATTAAGGATAGAGATTATATTCTGGATCGGAGCTGGAGGTTTTGTAATACGGTACTTGGTGAATTGTCAGCGATGTTTTACATGTGCAGTCTCTTCGTGTACATGAACATTTACGCCTCCATCGGTTACAACTCCACCGTCAACCAGCTGTACCAAAATACAATCCCCCGTGCCGAAATTATGGTAGAGATTCACTTGGATTCCAGAGTATCCCTAAGAAGATCCCAGTAAATTTTTGCACAGGAATACTCATTTCGGGGTTGCTCCAACAAATCCTGATCGAGATTTAACCTAAATCTGAATGTTTAGATTGCCGGTTAGCGTTAATAAGGACACCGCTGGGGACCCACCAGGGATCTAGCAAGAAATCCCTTTTTAGGGTATCCCTAAGAAATCTTGATCAAGATTTTACTGGAAACTGGGATACCCCAACGAGTTTCTGCACGGGCCTACTGATGGTATCCACCGTTCATAATAATTCTCCGAATAAGATGTCTACCAATCGTGATTGACATTGTTCCGGATCCGGATCGTAAGTTTTACTTCGAGCAACAGTCAAAAGTACCGTAACAGTGAAAAGTACTATTGAAGTCATTGCGAGATTTTTTACATGGAAAAAAAGTCCAGTGGGTATTCATGGATTAGACCAGTACTCCAGCATTCCGAGTTGCAAATCCAGTGATTTTGTGAGGGGAGCTCCCAGTAAAAATTCCTAGAGTACTCCATGAATTTTAAAGGGGAAATAACGCATGATCGAATGACCAGTACAATTTACTATACCAGTCCAGTAATAATCACTGGTACTGTATCATTGATTTTCATGGCCTGGACAGTAAATATTACTAGACTGGATACTAATAATTACCGTACGACTCCAGTAATTTTCACTGGGCCGTAATTTTTACTGCGGATAATACTGAAAAGTACTGTAATCAGTCCTATAATATTGGAGTTTTTGCTCGATTTTCTTCCGCATTACATACTGGACAATCCAGTACTTTTTGGTGTACTTCAGTAATTATCATTGTTTTCTATCAATTATTGCTGCTTTTTTCCGTGTATCACACTACTGCACCCAGAAAAAAGATCTAGTCGTAGGTACTATAATCGTTTATTTGATTATTTTTTAGTTACTTTAGAGAAAATTTTCTTTCATCCAATTTTGGGCGAAATTTACTTCTACTATATTTATTTATTTGAATTCCCTGTCATCGAGAAACAGACGTTGAAGAAAAATTCTATTCGTTGTTACTAAATACCTATTCACCCGTAATCTCATCCGATCATATCAGCAGATTTGGCAGTACCCCAAAAATCCGCCAGGTGGCTACCTCTCGCACAAGTGAACCTGGCTCTCGACGCCTATATCCTTTCCAAGCTCGTCTATGTTTGATATCCGTATTTTTCAGTATAGATATTTAATACATTGAACATTGCGGCAAAACGCAAAATGGTCGAATCCCCGAAACAGATTCCTATAAAAAAGGGTCTTTTTTCTTTTCCCTTCTGTTAAAGAAAAGACGAAGCCTTACGAAATTGTAGACTTCACATGTGTAGCTATACATTCAAAGATTGAAATGTTTAAAAATATATATTGTGTAAATATTGAGAAAAAAAATTATTCCATTTAAATACATATTTTTTCGGTTTGAAATAATAATTATTAATATCCCACACAACAATAATACGTCCCAAGTACGTCTTTCGGACATCACGTCAATTGTCCCATGATGGTAATGGGATGGTCCCATGGGATTCCCATAGGCTCTAAAGTATCCGCAGTGATTACCGGAATGGGATCGTCCCATTGTCGTCCCGGGATGTCTTCGGGACGTCTCTTGGGCTGCAAATACAGCAGAGTGGAGATATCGATAAGATGTTATCGAGACTTCTTAAAGACGTCACCGAGATATTCCAGAATTATCAGACACAGCAATAATACGTCCCAAGTACGTCTTTCGGACATCACGTCAATTGACTCAATTGTCCCGTGATGGTAATGGGATGGTCCCATGGGATTCCCATGGGCTCTGAAATATCCGCAGTGATTACCGCAATAGGATGGTCCCACTGCCGTCCTGGGATGTCAGCAGTGGATAATTATTTTTATTTCGATTAAATATCAATTAATTTCAATTCATTAATTAAATTTCAGTAAAATGGGTACAGTACAGAGGGAGACAACAAGTTCTCCTTGTAATATGGCCTCTTCTGAGATCTGACTCCTTTCGGTGTCAAATGTCCGTGTTCACGCTTGGCTTTATAAGCATTCTATTTGTATGATTCGTATGTGAGAGCCTTTGCCATCTCGCGGCGAGTCTGGAACTAACGCCGTGGAATGGCTGACCTCTCATAGACATCTCCAAGAAAGTCCGCTGGGATCGTCTACACACTGTTACGGCAGGATATCTCTAAGACATCCCATATTAATCTCGCGTAGAACAATGTCTTACCGGTACCTCCCAGAGACATCTCTAAGAGAATACGCTGGGATCGTCAAAACACGGTAACGATAGGATATCCTCAAGACATCCTATATTAATGTCCAGTAGACCAATGTCCTACTAGTACCTCCCACAGACATCTACAAGACAGTGCCGTACGATCGTCTACACACGGTGACGGCAGGGTATCCTCAAGACATCCTATATTAATCTCGGGTAGAACAATGTTCTAGCAGTATCTCCCACAGACGTCTAGAAGAGAGTGCGTTGGGATCGTCCAATTACGGTTGCGGCAGGATATCCTCAGATATCCTATATTAATCTTGGGTAGAATGGAATCCTACCGGTACCTCTCAGAGACTTCTCTAAGAGAGTGCGCTGGGATCGTCTAAATACGGTTGCAACAGGATATCCTGAAGACATCCTATATTAATCTCGAGTAGACCAATGTCCTACTAGTACCTCCCACAGACATATACAAGACAATGCGGTACGATCGTCTACACACGGTGACGGTAGGATATCCACAAGACATCCCATATTAATCTCGGGTAAAACAATGTCCTACCGATACCTCCCAGAGACATCTATAAGAGAGTGCACTGGGATCGTCTGAACACGGTTGCAGCAGGATATCCTCAAGACATCCTATATTCATCTCGAGTGGACCAATGTCTTAATAGTACCTCCCACAGACATCTACAAGAGAGTGCGGTACGATCGTCTACACACGGTGATGGCAGGATATCCTCAAGACATCCAATATTATTCCCGGGTAGAACAATATCTTACTGGTTCCTCCCATAGACGTACATAAGACGTACTATCTTGGCAGGACACGGATTGGACTATCTCGGGATGATCCCAGAATCAATTTTGCTGTGTGAGATTAAATGAAAATTTATTAGATCGCAATATATTTTCCTAGTTGGTCATTAAAAAAAAAAATTTCGTTGAAATGAATAGAGTTGTATTAGGCCGGCCTACAACTGAAAAAAATTATTTGGCTCGACTATGATTTAGTTAAATGTACTAGATCTTTTTTCTGGGTGTGGACAATGAAGTACTCGTCATTTATTTCAGTTATGGAGACTGCAATGAAAAAATCATCCAGTGAAGTTTTTTGCGAAGCTGCCACTTATTTTCACTGGCAACCATCAATTTTAAACGAGTAGTAACCCGTGGTCGAATAACGATTGCAATTTGCTGTACCCTTTTAGTAATAATCTCAAGCACGCTATTATTAATTATTCCAAATCTAGTTGAGTACGTATTACTGGACGAAATAGTAATAGCTACTGCAGCACTCTAGTAACTTTCACCGGACCGTAATTTTTAGTGCGAACAACAGCGAAAAGTATAGTAACCAGTCCAGTACAATTGGAGTTTTTACTCGACTTTTTCCCACATTACTGAAAAATTTAGTACTTTTCAGTGCACTTACTGAAGTGCTTTTATTACTGAATTACCCCTGTTATCCATGAATTATTACACCTTTTTTCCTGTGTACCACATCTGGACAATCCAGTACTTATCATTAATTTCAGCTATTATCACGATCGCTGTCCATGAATAATCACTTTTTTTTTCTTCGTGTAGAGATGTAGCACCATGTTTGGATTTCGATGGAATTTTTCGATGGAAGAGTTCTAACCAGTAAAGATGTAAATGCGCCGTGTATTTGTATGCATTCGCACGTTTCCGTCTTGGCTAGTGCAGTTGACTCTCGGGTGTTATATATCACGAATAAGGTGTGCTCTTCCTTACGTAATCCGTAAACGTGGTGTAAATTCTCGCCTCGCACACATAGTGATCGATATACATGTTTATACACGTAGGTATATGTATATATATATTAGGGTGACCGTTATTTTGGCTTCGGTGAGATTTTTTTAACGTCTAGTAAAAAAAGTGATCAAGATATATTAAAAAAAATCTGTGTAAAATTTGAACGCGCTGGGATAAGGAGAACACGTGCCACCCAGCAGTTTTATTTTCAAAAATATATATTTTTTTTTAATGGCCGCGCTAAAATATTCATAAGAATCAATAAAAAATCTGGAATTGGGTACATTGATTATACACATTTAGAGGTACAAAATGTATTATTTACTGATTCTTTTCCAGCAATTATGTACAGTCGTGGGTAGATTGAAAAATTAATAGAAAATTTGAAAACGGACGTGGCGGTTTGGCAACATTGTGGTGGGAAATCTGTAATGTAATAATAACAAAATCTATAATAAATAATATAATAATCGTGTATTGAATGCTTAAAAATGATTTTTTTTTCTTAAGCCAGCGAAAAGATTTTCCAACTGTAGTGGCGATAATATGAAATATAGTGCAGACAAATAGTTCGAAATTTGGTCGTGGCGCTTCGTCCGCTCATTTTTACCGACCGAGCATTACCGACCGAGTTGGCTTGCTCGACATTGTTGAACATAGAAAAAAAAAATATAACACGCGAAATCTTTAAGTTTTTGCAAATTTATTTTGATCTTACGATGCGAGTATTTCAATTAATTATAATACTAAGATAATATATGTGCTGGTAATTATGGCTCACATTTTTTTAATTGGTGAGGTAAGTTCCCAAATAATTGGGAATAAATTGCCAACAGAAAAACAAGTTTCGCGAGTACTTTTTTCCAACATCCGTCGATTGAAGTACTCTTTGCGGCAAAGTGCTACGTTGGTTGTGAAAGAGGTATGGATTTTTTGGGAAAATGCTGGAATACCGGTACAGACGTTACATCGATGCGTCGAAAAAGTGGAATCTCTGTACAATTGTTGGCGATCCCTACAAAAACGAGCTGGCAAAAAATATAATGAACTGAAGGAATCGGATTTCAAACGACGCATCGATTTGTTATTCGACATCGCTTGTTCTCCGGAAGCTTTACAAGGCATTGATGAAAGAATAATGGCCTTCCTAACTAACCAAAGACAACCGGAACGAATCGGATTTATTGGTGACATTCAATCGATCTATGATGAAGATATCACTACCGAAGAAATTGATTCCATACGGGAAAGGCGCAGGAAAGCTAAATATGAACGAGAGAAAAGTACAATAGGTATAAATATTCATTTCTCCCATACAATTTTATTGTAATTCTAAAATAATTGTGGTTTGAAAATTTTCTGTAGATAATATTGTCTAATTAGTTGACAGCAGTCAAAGTACCCGCTTCGACAGTCAGGAAAGTAATTTTTCGTTACATAGTTTTGATCGAAACGATGCGGGACCGCCACGTCCGAAGAAATCTCGGGGCACGGTCAACATCTTAACTGACAAACTGGTTGCAACTCTAGACAAATGTCTAATTTCCGATCGAAATGCAGTACGAATTGTAGCTGCAGTAGCTGAGGCGTGCGGTTGTGATCTTAGCACCCTAATACTCAACAAAGTGTCGATTCATGAACATCGAAAAAAATTACGTACAAAGCTAGCTGGACGCATTGAAGAGCTATTTCCCTCTTCGGATCTACGTTCTGTCGTTCTCCATTGGGATGGGAAACTGCTAGAAGACACATCTCGAATGAGCAAAGTTGACCGCTTGGCTATTGTGGTATCTATTGGAGAAATTGGGCACATTTTATCGATTCCAGCCTTGGAGAATGGACACAGTTCAACGCAAGCTAGTGTGATTGCTGAGGTAAATAAAGTTCAATATTGTGCGCGGTTATAAATATTTAATAGTAAAAAATACCCATCGTCGAATAAAATCAGACATTATCATATTATAACTGTTTAATTATATAGTAATTATTCGAGTAATTATTTATTTTCACAGGTTCTTGGAGACTGGGGGCTGAGCGACACTATTCAGGCTATCTGTTGCGATACGACCAATGCCAATCTCGGCTCAAGAAATGGTGCTGCAGTGCTTCTCGAACAAATTTTAAATCGAGATTTGTTGTACCTACCCTGTAGGCACCACATTTTCGAATTGGTATCGGGTGGCGTTTTTGACGCACTCATGCCTGCTTCCACTGGGCCTTCTATTATTTTGTTTAAAAGATTCCAAACCAACTGGCCAAATATCGATCAGCAAAGATTCAAAGTTGGTATCGGAGACGAAAGAATTTCAACAGTTCTACAAAGTGACCTCGGAAACTTGCACCTCATGATAGATCGGCTCTTGAAGTCAGAAGTACAACCACGCGATGATTACAACGAGTTGCTGTTATTGTGCCTTATTTTCATCGGTAAAGTCCCTCGTGAACAGGTAAAATTCTACAAACCAGGTGCGTTTTCCCGCGCTCGTTGGATGGTGAAGGCGATTTATTGCCTAAAGATTTTCCTCTTCCGCGAAGTATTTCGTTTGACACCATCCGAGCAAAAATCAGTAGCTGAAATTTGTATTTTTATCATTATCATGTACATTAGAGCATGGTTCTCGGCTCCATTGCCAGCTGCCGCTCCCAATAATGACCTCGATTTTTTGAAAAGATTGCACGCGTACAACAGAGTCAATCCTATTGTATCTCAAGTTGCACTAAAAAGATGTCTAACCATCTTTGGTACCTGAACGCCGAAAATGCTACCATGGCATTTTTTGATGACGCCGTTTCCGTTGAAATCAAGAAAAAAATGGTCGAGAAAATAAAGGGCAATGGGATGAAACACGACAAAGAAAAAGATTTTTCCAAACGGTATCAGGTTTTCAAGTCAGACTTTACTTGTCTGCTCGATAAAGTCATTGATTTCTTTATTAGTCCCGAATCGATGGCGTTATTTGAACGATTTAAAATTAATTGTACTTTTCTCGACACCGATGTATCTGTTTGGGACTCGAATGAGAGTTATCAAATGGGCGCGCAGTTGATAAAGAAAATCAGAGTCTGTAATGATATAGCGGAGCGAGGTATCAAACTTATCACCGATTATAACAATCGATTGACTTACGATGAAGATCAAAAACAATTTGTTCTTCAAGTTGTCGCCGAATATCAAAAAAAAATTCCGAACGTAAACAAATGTACTCTACTTCAATCATTTCATAGATAAATCGATATTTCATGTAAAGGTTCATGTAAAGGTACGAAATTGCGGTACGTGATTGATGAAAAAAAAATCAGTAAATAATATTTTTTATACCCTTTAATATATGTATAATCAATATATCCAATTCTAAATTTTTGATTGATTTTTATGAATATTTTAGCGCGGCCATTAAAAAAATATATATTTTTGAAAATAAAACTGCTGGGTGGCACGTGTTCTCCTTATCCCAGCGCGTTAAAATTTTACACAGATTTTTTTTTTCATATCTTGATTACTTTTTTTGCTAGACGTTAAAAAAATCTCACCAAAGCCAAAATAACGGTCACCCTAATATACATATATATATATATATACATGGGGCAATCCACACCGATTCGACCTGGGTCTGACCTTACACCTCTCCGATTTTGTCCGCGATTTTTTTATGGTTTTATAGTACCTCTGAAAAGCACTTAGGATTTTTTTCGATTTTCTTGGAGCGCTTTGACTTGACTATAATTTTATAAACAAATTATTTTTAGCTCAAATTTGAAAATCTGAAAAAATCACAAAGATCCCTTTTTTAAATATTAAAAATTTCAAGCGTTGAGCCAAAGTGAGTGGTGCTTCCTTCTGTTTATCACAAGCTTCGTCGAAATTTTTTTTTTTTACTTTACTTTGAACAAATCTGAAAAAAATCACAAATATCTCGTTTTTCATATGAAAAATTTCAAGCATTGAGCCAAAGTGGGCAGGGTCTCTTCCCCTTAAAAAAAGCCTTTTCGAAAATCAATTAAGCAAAAATAGAAGGCGAAACCTGAATTGAGTAGGCCCTTATCCAAATATTTTTTTAAACACCTTCAATTTATACAAAAATGTTTGGATAATGGTCCACTCAATTCAGGGTCTTCCTTCTATTTAAAGAATTTTTTTTCGCAAGCGCTTATTATAAACAGAAGAAAACCTCTGCCCATTTTTGCTCAACGCTTGAAATTTTTCATATAAAAAACGGGATTTTCGTGATTTTGTTCAGATATTAAAATTTGGGCGGAAAATAATTTGTTTATAAAATTATAGTTAAATGAAATCGCTCCAAAAGAATCTGAAAAAAATCCTGATTACTCTTCAGAGGTAATACAAAACCATAAAAAATTGCGGAGAAATCGGAGAGGTGAGGGGTCAGACCCAGGTCGAATCGATGAGGAATATATGAGGTATATCAAGAGTCGCGGTAGCGACTCGAGACAAGTACATTTCCGACTATACCGACATATCGAGAGTCGCACCAAGATTCTCTTACGCCAACAACCTTGCTTATACATGGGAGTATATCTATAGCGAAAAATGTACTTTTAATAATTACTCATTATACAGAGTTTTCGAGAAAATTTGAGATGTACGTTTTGTCTGCAGATTTTTTCTCTTTTGATTGATATCTAAAAGAAAGCTGTAGCTGGTCGCGTATGGGAGATACGTATTTTTATAGGCTTATTTTTATCAATGAATATTCCATTTTCGTCCCATATTTTTCAGCCACTTTTTTTCGGCCCAATGTGAAGTTGGCTATAAAACGTCACGTGATCCGTTTTCACATGTTAGATGAGTGTGAGAGAGATAGCACTATAGGGATCGAGAGAGAGACAAAAGTGCGTCTCCTGTGTCCCGCACAACAGCTTGGTTACATTCATCTTGGACGCTTACACGCTTTCAGCACGTATATACAGATACACATCGACATATAATATCGACTTATAAAATGTTACAGGATGTGGTGCTCAAACTCTCACAGGCGCGTGAGCGTCTAAACGAATGCAGCCTATATGTTTGGTGCCGATACTACGAGATAGCCCTAAAAAATTATTTAAAATTCTTTTGAACAGATAAATATATAAAAAATTCAATTTTTGTCGTATCTTTCGTCCCACATTTTTCGCACACACTATTAATTAAAACGTCACGTAGAATGTTTTCAGATCACGGTCTTTATCCTCCTAGTTTACACCAACACCTATTGGGAGCGGATTGGTTCGTTCGGATGTTTCATTCGCATCCACGTTCTGAATCCTCATCGGTGTAAACTAGGCCTTATTATCCAAACCAGCCGAGAAAGCGAGAGTTGACGCTCGGTTCGTCATGCGCTTCCCAGGATTGTCCAGGAATGCGCGTTGCCACCGACTTCGCGAGATTGGTCATAGATGGCGTACAAGTGTGCCTGAAATGTGGCGCGCCGCTAGGGCAGGTAGTAAAATTGTTAAAATTGGAGTTAAGATTGTGGGAGCTCCTACTGTATATATATTAACCATTCAATCGAAAAACTATAATAAGTCCCTTCGCACATTTCTATTTCTTGTCTGTTTATAAAAGAAATGAAGAAAAAAAACAGAAAGAAAACAATATCCGATTTCTATTTTTAATTATTGTGATTACATAACAATTTTATATTTCCATGAAATCATAAATAATATTATATTATATAACGAATGGAAACACTTTGCAAAAAGTAGACAAATCCCCCAAAAAATACCAAAAATGGTGTAAAAAACTGGAGACAAGTACATTTACGAAAATGTCACTAGTTTAAGCCCGAGACACCGTGAAAAAAATTAGATATAAAGAATAATAGACAGCCAATCGCCGTGCACTTTGGAGAAGCTGCGCTACCCGGAGTCTCGGGTTCTCGGGCTTTAGTCTTCTTACAAAAAGTTGTGAAATAAATAGACAGGAAACTCACAACACGTATTGCCAAGCACATTCAGCGTCCTTATTTAAGCACAGCCGGGCACGGTGCGATGTATTCCGCTGTATTCCTTTACTCTGATTGGTTGGTGTTGACGTGATAAATGTACTATGTGTCACACCGTTCGAAACTGTGCCTGCATTTGAAAGCACCCGTAGTTTCCTAATGTAGCGTTAACTTTGCAATCATGATTTTTAAGGGTAGAGCCGAAAAAAAACGACAAAATCTTAACGGTACAAATTTATAAAATAGTGAAATCGAGTGCAAATTGTCAACACAAAAAAATAATCAATGAAAAAAATAATTAAAAAAAATAAAAAGTACTTGGCGAGTTTTTTCACTGAGCATTTAGTGACATTCTGGTGTTCACCTGTCCAATAAGGGTGCTTTCCGCTACGATACGGTCCGGTATAACATGTAGTAGATTTCTTGCAAGAACGGCCAATTCTGGCACAAGGATGCAGCAGAATTCTACTGGATGTGTCGCACTGTGCCGCATCAGCTAAAATTGCAATTAGAGGCACAGTCGAGCCCAGTACGACACATAAAATTTCTCATGTGAACACCATTTGGAGCAAAGGAATACAGCGGAATGCGTAGCACTCGGCCCGGCTAATTGGAAAGCGCCCAAAAAAACTCGCCAAGTACTTTTTATTTTTTTTGATTATTTTTTTCATTGATATTTTTTTTGTGTTGACAATTTGCACTTGATTTCACTATTTTATAAATTTGTACCGTTAAGATATTGTCGTTTTTTGAAACAATGGTTATAATTTCACCAATTCTTTGTAGTTTTAGTAATTTGTTATTGATTAAAACGACAGTTTTAATCAATTGTTTAAAAAATAATTTCGAAAAATTGTTAAAAAAACAATAACAAAATGTTAAAAAAACAATAACAAATTGTTTAAGAAACAAGCAATAACAAATTGTTTAAACAAATAAGCAATAACAAATTGTTTAAACAAATAAGCAATAACAAATTGTTTAAACAAATAAACGATAACAGATTGTTTAAACAAATAAACAATTTTAGAAAGAAAATGTTAAAAGAAAATGACAAAAAAAAAACGAAAAGTATAAATTGATCGATTTTAGTCGTTAACTCATTTTTCGAAAAAATGGACTCAACCCGTTCTGCGCAGAAGCCACAGAAGAATCATCTTTATTTTCGATTTTAGAATACCGTGTCATAATATAACATAATTTTTTCTTGTACCGGAAAAATACACGGTAAGATGAAAAACTTAAATTACTTGCGTCAAAAAGTTTTGGTTAATTCACTTACAAATTTTCCATATACACAGCTAATAACTTGAATTTGTATTAAATGAATAAAATATGATGCTCACATAAAATAATCATTTCAGATAAATAATATCGATATTGAAAAGGAAAAAATCCCATTTTAGTATTAAATAATTTTTATTTGGCTTGATAAAACAGAATGTTCCGATGGATCATCCGAAGTAGTTGAATCAAGTAATTTATTTTTGTTATCCCAGGATACCAAGTCTTTGCATCTGGGTATATTTTCTTGTACCAAAGAAAAACACAATTGATGTACAAAATGTAAGCTACTTGCTTACAGTATTTTTGGCTTATCCAATTAAAAATATTACACATGCGCAACTAATAACTCCGTTTGGTGTTGATCAAATAAAGTATTTCGATAAAAAATATTAATTATTTCCATCTAATATTTGTGGCTTGCTGTTCGTAGAAAACCTGCATTTGAATAAAATAACTGTAACTAGTGTCAATGAATTAGATTGATTTTACCAAACAACTGCCACCAAGAAAATGACTTACTGAGCGCAACTTCTGTTTTTATTTAATGCAAAGAAAAAACGATTTGTCTCAAGTAAATGTCACTCAAGTAATTTTGTTTATTTGGATCAAATAAATTTTTTCAACAGTGTAGTTGGGATGACGCTGCAGACGGATCAGGCGTGAATTAGCGTCGCAGTGGTCATTTGTTTTACTTTTTAAATATTTTTTATAACTTCAAAAATAGATAAAAAATACAAGTTACGAATATCACAAGCTGCCAATTTTTCAGTACTCGTGAAAATGTCTATCTAAAAGTAGTGCATTTTTTCAATAAAATAAAAAAGGTCCGAGTTGAAAAAAAAATATTTTGGGCTTAAAACTTCGAGAAACATATGAAAATGAATATCGATGTATTTTTTTTTTCGAAAACGGCAACTAAAGACGGAGAAAAATGATTTTATGTTTTATTTTGATATTTCTGTTTCTTAAACAGTTATGAGCATTTGAAAAAAAATGTGTCAAATTTTGAAAAATTAATCGTGGTTAATTGGGTTCAGTCAAAAATCTAAAAAAATTCTGAGAGACTACTTCCAGCACGTGCAAGAAAATAGAAAATTTTCAACAAAATAAAAAATGGTTGGGTCCACGGATTGATCGGCTTGGTATGGAATACCTTATATCAATATAGTCTATGAACATATATTTAGGTGTTTGCGTGTGTGGGTGTGTGTATGCATTCGGCTAAGCTTATCCTCAAATATTTGACATGGTGCGAGAGTCGCATTATGGCTCTCACAAGATCGGGTCATGTATATATAATAAGAGTTTTGTGACGGCGCGCAATGCCGACGACTTCTAACATCTCTCTCTATCTCTCTCTTCATGCGTATTCCATAAATGTGCACATAGATTTGCAGTATGTATATTTCGGCATATACATTAGGGTGGCACACCGAGAAAAAGGTTTGGTAGAGTGAAAAAAAAATTGGCTTGAATTAACTAAACCCGGCGGTTACGGGTGGCGAACGAAATGTGTAATTCAGTTAACCCAAAACGTATATCACAATGGAAACGAAAATCGCATTCCCATAAATACATATACCCTTGACCCAACAGAGTAGAGAATCCGTTGGATTGAAAATTACATTGTTTTGATTCTATATTTAGTAAAATGCACTCAACATGCGATTGCATAATCGAATGGTATAGTTGAATGAACAGTTTATATGTTCCATGCAATTCAGATGTTGTTCACCGGAAAAAAATGGATTCAATATAAAGCTAGGAAATTTCAATTGAATCAACCAAACATTTGATGATATGCAATATTTTTTTAAGCTACGAGGGTTTTTACGTAACTAATTAGTCGTGAGATTAAACGGTTAAGTGAAAATTTTAGTTTTTTATCCTTGCGCCCATAAAGAGCACGAGTGCCACTAAAGAGCAATGGTGATCTCACTCACATACGTAGTCTTCAGTCCATAGAACTGATAGAACTGCGCGACCACAGAGCGCGGGTAATGTTCCATCAATTTAAAGTTGATTGAGGACTCTGATGCTGGTAATACACTGGTCACTGGTGCTTATCGGTGCTTGGTGGCTTTCTCGCTGGCGCGAGAGCACGCGCCGATCGTCGCCACCTGGCGGATCTCGGGCGCAGTGCCGAGATCGTGGTAGTTACTATACGTACTATCGACTAAATTTGTTGTCGCCATTTTTAAATATTTAGTCAAATTTATCAAACAATTTGATCGACATGAAAGCATTTACTATTCTTTTTAACTGGATGAATAGGTCAAATTTAAACTGGATTTTATTGATGAGACGAAACATACAGTTAAAACAATTTTATTTATTTCCAGTAAATGACTAAATATTCGATTGAATGAGGAAACAAGTTGTTGAATCAATCTCGTTCGAAATCATTTTGATCCAATGTTGTAATTGCGGTGAATGCAGTACACATTCGAAACAACGACACCAGTCTTATTATTTCAACAACGGGGTAATCAAATTAAATATGTGACGATTGATTCGAACGATTTTTCCGTGATCGCAGCTGGGTAGTTGATATTACTAAACCTTTTTTTCGCTGCAGTTATTTGAGCTTTGGCGAAAAAAGTTTGACGCTACCCCAAAAACATAATCAAGGTGTATCAAAAAAAATCTGTGTAAAGCGAGCGATTGAAATTCTAAATGTAAAATACATGTATTTATCCCGTGCATCAATGATTTTTTTTCCGACGATAATATTAATGGGAAGAATTTGAAACTTCGTACATTCATTTTGCATAGAATGGTGTATAAAACCAAATTTTTTCAATTTTTTTAATTCATAATTTTGTTAATGACAAGCTCTGTAAAGATGCCCAAAAAACGAAGTATGGGCATTTCTATTTCGTTCATGGCATTTTTTTTTTATCTGCCAGCATTTACCGAGTTGCGCCTCGATCGAGAAAAGACAATAATCCAAACTCGTGGATTAATTAACGCTGAATTACGTCCTAAAAATAGACAACGTTTTTTCGATCTAATATTGTCGAGTGTACCTACATGTAAAAAAACGACCTCGACAAAGAATTAGAAACCTCCATAAGTAACAATTTCCATTTGGTCGTTCGTGCGAATTTTTATTTAAATATTTCTCGAAAAAATGAACAGCAACAAATGCCGACGATAAACAATATTGAAACGTCTAATTGGAGATGTAAATGAAAAGTTGAACGAATGCTTCCTGCATGAGATAGAAAAAGGATATTGCATAATTCACAAAAACGCACTGTGAAATATGGAAGCTGTTACGACACTCCCATTGAGGGACCTTAATATTTAAGGAGGTTAACAACATGTTTTTGTATTATTTAATTATTAGTTTTATCGCGTGTAGAAGGAGTGTCGAGCGAACTATCAATTTTTTTCCAAATTGATGGTTATTGCCTCCAGCAAATTTCGCAATGTTGTCTTCATCGGGCGGCAATCTTCTCTTCCTTCATTTCCATCCTTCTACTTTTTCATTTTCTCAGCTCCTCGGGAAGACATTCGTTTTATGCAAATTATGACATTATTCCATAATCAATACGAGAACTCAACGGTAGAGACTCTCTGGCAGTAAAAATATCGGAGAATTTAGTAATTATGTGAAATCAATCCTCGGAGCTATCTTCGAAAGAGGATGGGCACGAAAATTCTGGGGCAGAGGCATTTGTGCATTTTTATACGATGCGCTTCGAGCGAAATTTTCGAAGAATGTACCTTCGTTATTGAGGTTACCGGACGCAAGAAAATAATAATTCAGTAATTGTAATTCTTGGACAATTGTTAGTGATTATTTTTTGCTGGAGAAAATCGGAAGTATATAATTGAACTGAAGTTTGTATTTGGCAAAATTACATGAGCAGAACATTCAGTGATTTTTTCATTCTGTTAAAATCTATAATTATAACGAAATTACAGCCGATGTCTGGCTGGCACTTCTCGAAAAGATCTTTTGTGATAAGCAATGCCATTTAGAATCAGATCATTTTAAATGAAAAAAAAACAATAAAATTTTTTAGTCAGTTTATCCTGAGATTGATCGTACGAATCTTGGATATATCAATTTGAAACAAAATTCCAAAAAATCTCTTGCCCAATTCCGCCAGATATGATTTTTTCCACAAGTATATATCTGGACTTTCATCATTTAATATCTAAGGCCCCAATTTTAAGTTCTTAAGATCTATCTTAAGATCGAACTGTCCATTAAACTCAAGTTGGAATTTAAGATCTAACTTGAATTCTAATTTAAGATGAATCTTAAGTTCAAACTTACATTTAGTTTGAAGTTATGATCTTAAAATCCTTCGTGAGCTTGAACTTTCGTTCAATCAAACTTCTTTCATCGCCACCCTCGACCGAGTTTTGTGACATTAGCTGTCAAAATAATTAAGTTCGATCCAACTTAAGCTTAAGATCGATCTGAACTTCGCACTAAAGTTTGAACTTTCCCCCTTTGAACTCGCTCTACACCTTACTGAAAAGAGTTTTCGTGAATTATTTCTTCATGATTCCATATTTGAGGCATTCCACGTCAAGTCGGTGACTCCATTTTTTGGAATCGACAAAAATCGCATACAAATTTTTATAAACTAGTTCTAACTGTCAAGAAAATTCGTGATTTTTTCAGATTTTTATATTACATATTTTAGCCGGAAAAAAAAAATAAATGTCTTGTTCCATTTCGTAAATCGAAAATTATTCATCGTACGAAAAAAGTACTACATAAAATTTAGAATTTTCAATGTACTTTTCACTGAATCTTTATACAAATTTCTCCAAAAGCTCTATATGCCATTTTTGGAGCAAATAATGATTTGATCTTTTTTTTCTCAGAATTAACATCTTCGATTCGTCTGTAGTATTAAGAGTTTTTGACTTGATATATTTACAAACTATAAAAAAATTGGCGTAGTGGGGAATCCATTATTCCAAATGCATTTGTATTAATACAGTCCATCATTACAGAGTGATTTAACGAAATAGTGTAGATATTGATATTTTATCATTATTAATCGTAGACAGGGAAAAATAATAAAATAATCTCGTTTTGATACTGCGCAGACGATTCCAGGAACAAAGCAGTATCATTGCTTTATTCTCAAAAATCATGCCCAAATCGAACTAAAAAAGTACTCATTGGTCATAGAAACGTCGATGTATCCAAAGAGGGTAATTCTTTTTTGCAATCGAGAGACGTGAGTAGCCTTCAACTCTAATTTGAAAAGAGTTTATCAGTGTACATGGGTCCATTGATAAAGTTTATTAAAAAAGTACAACAAGATATTAGAAAAAAAAATGAAAAAAGTTAAAAAAAATGGAAAAAGTACAAAAAATAAATAAAAATGCGGGCTTTAGAAAACATCTATAGATAGTCTCAACCCTGTTAATGCACAAAGAAATTTGGGCATTCGTTTGGGATGAAAAACGCATGGGAAGGAATGGATTCTTAACTAAGCCAATTTTTTTGTAGTCTGTAAATATATCAAGTAAAAAACTGTTAAAACTACCGACAAATCGAAGATGTCAATTATGAGAAAAAAAATATCAAAACATTATACGCTGCGAAAATGGCATATTGAGCTTTTGCAGAAGTTTGTAAAAAATTTCAGTGAGAAGTACGTTGAAAATCCTAAATTTCATGTTGTACTTTTTTTCGTACGATGAATAATTTTCGAATTACGAAATGGAACAAGAAATTTTGTTGTGTCTTTTTCCGGCTAAAATATGGAATATAAAAATCTGAAAAAAAATCACGAATTTTATTGACAGTTAGAACTACTTTATAAAATTCGTATGCGGTTTTTGGTGTTTTCAAAAAATGGGGTGGCCGACCTGACGCGGAATGCCTGATTTATACATCACAACCCAGGCTTATTTTCTTCTTTTCTTACCGCAAAAAGCAAATCATGATTGTATATTCTCATAAACTATCGAATTACAGGGCATAACTCAATTCGCGGGCAATCCTCTCTCGTAGCCTCATAAGACCGCATCCAACGATGTGGTTCTGTTGATAATGCTTCGTCGGCTCACGAACATTACTGCAACATTGTGTATCTTATTCAATTATGTCCAAATCATCCGGCGTAGATTGTTGCAGTTCTCAACCCGCACCAGCCTCTAATGATAGGTTCTCAGATCAGACTTCCATTACCATCAGATATTTCGCGCGCGTTTATACACTGGAGTATCCCATCGAAGAACTTGGAAATTACCATTCACACATCCTCCGCCTTTGTTTTTCTCGAGACCCATTCTTTTATTTTTTTCTCTCTTTTCTTTTTGTTCTTTCGGGCAATCCCGCTATCGAATAACAGACAGATACGGCAAGCAATTCTGCTGTACCAGCAGCATCTTCTCATTCGTGAGACCACTTAAATCGAGCTTCCCGGAGGAAGCCATTGCCTTGTACCACCTCCACTTTCGTGATCGCACGAATTCTCGCGTGCGTCGGATTATACCTGACTCTAGGTTTTTTTTTCATTTTCTCCCAGAACATATTTAGTTACAATGTTACGATACGCCAATCGTGCATCGACATTGTAACAGTTGATGTCCCGAAGCGTCCAAAGTCTGTCGGATAGTTCGAGCCTCATCGTGCGCACGTATATCCCGACTGAGAAGCTCGTCCAATTCATTGGCAAGGATTACCGGCACGAAGGTCTAATTGTGAATTCCATCAGCTTGGAGGAGAAATGACTGTTTGCCTTGATGTTACAAACCTCTCAGCGAAACCAACACCGCACCTAGCGCATTTCACTGTGCAAACAATGCTCCTGTAATCGTGTGCGAACCATCGTCACGCGGTGCTTTTTCTCATTGACGCACACGCACACATTGGACCGCATATCCAATTGGCGACAGACTACCGCCAACAGAATGAGATTGTGAAGTACGTGGCTGGGCGAACACCTCGTGTCACTTCACAAATTCATTGGAGGAAAACTCTGTCGTGTACACTTGGGTACGACTTCACGGTGGCACGATGAATATCTGGAGAACGAATGTTCGTCCTCTCTTTTCAATTTGCTCGCTGTGCAAAACTAAATTTGCGCTTCAGCTGCAATGCTGCTATTGTCGCGAATCCCAGAAAAACATACACAAACACGTTACCCTCCTCTGATGAGTTGCTCACGCAAACGTTGCTCAAGGGAACAGTGAATAAAAACTAACGAAATGGGGAAAAAGAACATGCACAGCCGAGAGCGTAGAAACTTGAATGCGGTATTATAATTTTAATTGTTTCGTGTTATACGCCAGCCGGTGAGATAGAACATGTAATGAGGAGGGGTCTATGTATGTGCTTGTTGATGTGTGTGCACTTACTCCGTGAGTCGTTCACCGGTTGAGTCTTCGTGTTTGCGCAATAATGTTGGAGTTAATTTTTCAACCACCTTGTGACCTCGCGCTCTCACCCGACCATCGGACGGAAACCCGCTCTAACCTTCGCTCTTTAGCACCGAACTTTTGAAAACTTTTCAATCATTCGGCAGTTTTGTATTGGAAAGTGTCCTCTAATTCGGGAATTGTCCGCCAGTTACGCATGTATCTTTGAAAAACCGTGACTTCAATGGGAGCCTGGTAAAGTCAACTAAATGATGATTTTTTGAATGCTTTCTGCTAATTTCGTCGGCGAATCTTTACAATTTCTTTGATCTCAAAGAACAAAGTATATTCTAATCGACGCCCTCGACATTTCCATAATCAAGCTATCATTATGAATCTAGTTCCATTCTCTGAGTTAACCTAGAGCCACGCAATAAGTTAATCAAAATCATAGGAAATTGCCCATTGATCAGGAATATTCAATAAAAAGACCCCAATATCCGAGAAAATACCATAAAATCACGATGAAATACGATACATCTTTGACAACTATTACGTTTCCAATCTTGACTATGAACCAATTGAACTTACCTATTGTTATTTCTTTTGTTACAGGACAGCGAACAACCAAGTCCACTTGCACACTTGTCGGACTATCACATTTATAAGATTTCGAACGCAAAGAGATACTTCAGCGCACCCTTCGAGTGGGGCGCCTGTTTAAGACCATCCAGTAACGCGGAAGCCGAAGACACCGAGACTGGTGTACCCGGTCTCAAGGTCATAGCCTTCAGCAGCGAAAAGTCACGCGCCTGTTGGCTCACAGCCATGAGGCTCGCCAAGGTAACGACCTCTTCTCATTCTTCCTCGTTTCAGTTCTGTATTTCATCAGTGTGTGAGTGTGTTTGTGTGTGTGTGGGTGTGCGCGAGCGTTCTTCTAGAATATTTCACGACTGATAGTCAAAGCTGTGGACACGTGCGAACGCCTTCGCCCCACTTTGATAAGCCACTTCTCACAATCGTTCTACGGAAGTACAGAACAAATAGTGTACCCTTGGCAGTTTGTCAGAGTCAATTTATTCGAGAAAATATGCCGACCTCAGTATTTCCGTTGTGCGTTCCCGGAGAAGAATTCTCTCGGTCGATCCATCTCTTTTTGTATATGGCCGTGGATCTTTAGCCTCCCACGTAGGCGCAACTTGTACAGTTGAGTAACGGCTTCCTGTGGAAGCGCCGCGGCCAAAACGAGCAAGGGACCGGGTGAGCTTGTGGCAAAGGGTCGTGGATCTCCGCCGCCCCATTATGCAACTCTTTAGGGGGTCTATTCTTCTTTCTGTGCGAAGTAGCAGCTCAGACCGTGCCTCTCGAGAGTCTGGGCGCGGTCTCTAGTGGCTTTCGTAGCTTATGACACAGCTTCCATATCCTCCAGCAACCCCCGTCCTCTCTCCCTTTTGCCAATCTTCCTAAGCCCCCGTGTCCACTGGCTGCTGCACCACCACAAGTAGCGGTATATCACGCTGTGCTGCTTCTGCAACCACCAACTATCGTTGGAGACGGTGCTTTGGGGTGGAGAAGGGCACCGTCATCATCCGCGCGCACTTGTCCTATACTCGAAACTACCTCCAACTTCTCTCTTTGTCCAACCTCGATATAGAGACAGTGAGGGAGGGAGAGGTGGGGGGGGGGAGGGGTCAGGGAGGATGATGAATGCGAAGCTTCAAAGCTATTGACTACACGACTGAGAAAGCGGGAAAACTTGAAGAGGAAGGTGGATGAACAAAAAAAATGGTGAGGGGCAATGTCTAAGTTGAGTTGGGTGCTGAGCCCTACTGCTTGCTTAGTCCGCTCTTCTTTTTATCCCTCTTCCTACCAACCTCTTCTTTTTTATCTCTCTGATGTCTCTCTTTTTTGATGCATCTTCTTTTCCTTTTTCTCTCTCTCTCTCTCTCTCGCTGTCATTTCCGACCTCTCTTTTGGCTCGTCATATTTCGCCTACCTCTGTGAACTCCTCGTCTTTGTAACGATCTCTCGCTTTGGCTTTCTTGAACTGCCAAGGGAGGAAAGAAGAGAGTGAGATTTTTACCAACCAACACTGGTGATAGCCCGACCGGATGAGAAGCAGCGACCTCTTCCACCGAGACCCCGGTACTTGGCTGTTTCAATGACAGGGTCTTCGCAACTCTTTCATCTGCGATATCCAAGAAAAAGAAGATGAGTCTTTACATGGTAACGGAGATTCGCCCTCTGAACTAAGGAGAGATCGTCACTAGATCGAACTCATTTCTCCTTCTCCGATTTTTTTGCCCATGCTCATTCACGCCCCATTGTCCTCATCCTACTATCTTTAATCCTCAAACTGTCCGGATCGACTCGAAACGAGTCTTCATGAACTTTTCTCTCTTATGAACTGGCCTCTGTTTCCTCATCCCAGAGCCTTAACTTCTTTCAATTCCATCCGACGACGCGATACTTCGATATTCAACCCAGTCCACGTGAACCATCAGCATGACAAAGTATAATGAAACTTTGGGGGATAATTGCGAGTCTCTGCAGTTCAGGATTGTCAGTAAATTGTGTCAGAAAGTAGTATCTGCGAAGTGAAGTTTAAGGAAGTTCAAAGCGAGGTTCATGAAGTATCGGGTGTTAATGTTAAATAATTTTGACTTTGGAAGGTCGTCGTAAATCCAAGACCATTCTCGATGATCAAAATGGTTTTTTTTATAAAAAAATTTCAATGCGTGCGTTATCCACGTGTTTGGAATCCTCACGGGGAACCATTTCTTAATCGAATAAACAAATATTCGAGGAATCATATGGAAACGGTCGGCATATCCTTGCGTATTTTCTTAATAGTCCATATCCCATCGTCTGTATATTCCTGTACATTAACGAATCCAAGAGCGAGGGAGACAGAGGTTCATTAAGGTAACTGGATGAGTATCCAACCGTCGTTATTTAGAGCGGCAGCCAATTCGAACGTGTCGTATCGCCGTTTCTGCTACCAGCTGTACCCTACACAAATGTTGCCAATCACCATGTAACGCTTTAACGTACAAGCCGTGCCGATACGTTTTGTATACGAACCGCGCGAAGATTTTGCTCCATTCTCCTCAACCGTTCGCGTTTCTCCACGCAGACGAGGATAATTTAATTATGCAATTATTCGCGAACGCCGAGCTTAATGTCCGTGGAGCCACCTTCAATTAGTCGAATAACCGGTGACCTGCCTCCTGGCTGAACACCGTTAAAATTATACCTCTGTAATCTCCAGAGTATATTCTATGTGCACGATCGAGACAACGTCGTCTTCTCACTCCTCTGTGAAACAAACATTTTCGTCTGTGTGTAACATGATGTGTGCCATCAGACAGACGTTTTAGGAGAGGTTAACGCCGTATTGTTGTCTAGAGCGGACCTTTAGAGGTGATTTTTAGGGTTAAATAATGATCAAAGTGTTGAAACTTCCTTTCTGAAATTTCTCATACCAATTTATGGCACCCGGAAAAAAGATCTAGCCGTAGGTATAATCGTTTCCTTAATCATTTTTTAATTAATTGAAAGAAAATTTTCTCTCCATCAACTATATTTGTATTTAATCAAAATTTCAGCGATATTTACTTACAATATATTTATTTATTTATTTGAATTTACTGTCGTACCAAAACAGGCGTTGATGAAAAACTCTATTTATTGTTACTGAATACCGATTCACCCGTAATCTCATACAATCATATTTGCAGATTTGTCAGTACCCCAAAAATCCGGTAGGTGGCTCCAAAGCGGATGCTCTCGCGCAAACGAACTTTCCCCTCAACGCTTATAACCTTTCCAATTCCGTCTATGTTTGATATCCTTATTTTTTCGTATGGATATTTAAAACTGCATCAAAACGCAAGATGGTTGAATCCGCAAAATATTCCTATATAAAACGGTTTTTTTTCTTTCACCTTCTCTTGAAAAAACACGAATGTTTACGAAATTTCAAAGTTCATATGTGTAGCGACATTTAGTTGAAATATTATTTGACATTTAAATATGATATTTTAATTTATTTAAAGATAGAAATGCTTAAGAATATTGTATAGATATATAAAAAAAACATTGATACAAATACATATTTACTCAGTTAAAGAAAAATTATTTATATTAAATAAAAACCTATTAGATCGAAATGTATTTCCCCCTGGGTACATTAAAATTAAAAAATATCGTCGAAATGAATCGAGTCGTATTAGGCCGGCCTATAACTAAACAAAATTATTTGGTTTGACTAGGATTTAGTTCAATGAACTAGATCTTTTTTCTGGGTGTGATCTTTCAAGAATATGTGAGGCACTCCACGATATTTCGATCAAAATCTTGTCTTGATGATTTCGAATTTCTTGTAAATTTTTTATATGAAAAAACACATTGAAAAAAATTTCGCAAATTTTTTCACAATTTTTTGGTCACGGGCTTTTTGGATTCTTTTTTTTACAAGGGACCACTTTGTAAAATCGGAAAAAAATCAGAATAATCTAATAAAACATAAAAAAATGTTTGAGCCTTGTTTAAGAATGGAGATTTTAATACTTTATGAGTAAAATTCAAACAAAAAATTTTTATGCAATTTTTTCAATTTTACTCATAAAGTATTTAAATCTCCATTTTGAAACAAAGCCTAAAATTTTCGTTATTTTTTATTAAATTATTCTGAAATTTTATTATACTAGCTCACGCGCGCGCTTCGCGCACGCCAGCGTATCAGATACCTTGTGTTGAAATAGATTATAGTGAATTTAAGGTATTGTGAAAATTTATCAACTGGTACAAGATTGCTGGAGAGACGGTTGAACCTTGCGGCCTGAGCTTTCTCATCAATTAATAATGTTTATGACGCGAGAAAAGTGTCAATTTCTGTGTTTGTGAATTTTGTCGGGATACTTCATTTTTCTTCAGAATTTTAACTATCAACGAGATCTGGCCATCTATCTCTGAAATTGATTAAATTTGAGTTGCAAGATGCAAATGATCACGAATTATTATAGCAGCGGATACGCTTGTAGAAATTCTCTGATTTTGGATGACGTGTTTCGACAAGATCATGAAGTTCATCCGGAAAATCGAAAAGTCTAGCAAGTTGTACTGCACCGTGACTACCACAGTCTTTGAAAGAATTTGGTTTATTATGTACTTTTTCCGTTATAGATCGTTTAGCGTCACTGTGATTGCAAACAACATTCATCATGGCAATGTTCGCAATAATTCTTGTTTTCAATACTATCGTCATTGTAATTTTTCAAACTTTTGCATCGAGTTCGATACTTGTATTTTCGAAAAATGGATGCTAGCGTATCGTTAGGTTCGATATTAACATTACCTGCACTGAGAAAAATGTATGGCAACAGCAACCATATTTCAATTATAAAATATGTTTCCCTGACGCAACGTCTATAATTTATGGTTAACCTAATATGAAAAAACATTGTAAAATAAACCATAATTTCGTAATCACACCGATTATCTCTGTATGGCAATTGCAACCATTTGTCTCCTTACCATGCATGAAGTGCTAGTAACTATTGAAAGCATCACATTCTCATTACTTGCATGGTTATACTTTCTATTATGCATTAAATTCGGAATCGTTTTGCACATTAGCGACAGAAAGCAATGATTCTCATTTAATTGAAAGCATATAGTTTTACTCGGGAATAGTGTATAATAAGAAAATCAATACTGTTGTATAGTTGACGGTAATATATGAAATATAAATTAGCGGTTAGTTAATAGTCGACGTTGAGCACTGATATCCCAACCTCGTTACACTGCCGTGTAGTTGGAAATAATCATATTGTTGAAATTCCATACAGACACGTGTCATGGCTAGTTTCGATGCTGCACGAAAAAAAAGAGTTGGTTGTGGCAACCATATGGTTTGTAACATATGCTTCAAGCAACTAGTTGGTTGGGGCAACCATTCTCGTGGTTCCCACAACCAACTTTTTATTGGTTGGATATTTGGCAACCAATAATATAGTTGCGGTAACCACGAAAATGGTTGCTCCAACCAACTAGTTGCTTGAAGTGTATCTTACAAATCAGTTGGTTGCCACTGGCCACAACACCTCGTTTTTCTGTGCGAGTCGTTATTTCCGTGTAAAAGGAAAAATACTCTTTTGATGGTAATCCTTTTCGGATTCGACCATCTTGCATTTTGCCGCAAAGTATTAAATATCCATACATAAGTAAGGATATCAAACATGAACGAACTTGGAGACCTTATAGACGTCGAGGGGAAAGTTCGTTTGTGCGAGAGGAAGCCACCTACCGGACTTTTGAGGAACTGACAAATCTGCAGGTGAGATTACGGGTGAATAGGTATTTCAGTAACCTAAGTGCCGTATGCAGCCACTATTATAGTGTACCGGTAACCGTCCACTAATTTTGTCACACACATCTCATTTGATCTTTTTAATTTACCATAGCAATATGTTGTTCAGTTCGTATAAACATGTGCCATGTTTCTGTAACGCAATGTCTATATTTTATAGTGGAACGCATTCAAAAATAACAGTAGACAAAGAACTACAATTGTCCCTGCCAATTCAGGCCATGCCTGCATTTAACATACATTTCGGCGGCCGAATTTGTTGAACTCAAGCCTTACCGCGGTGGTAAAGTTGAATGAGCAAGAATTAGAAGTTACTATAGAATAGTAGCGTCACGAAACAAGATTAAGAAGGTTTACACGAAACAAAAATAATAATAAATGCGACGACTGTTACATATGAATAACAATGGAATGAATGTGTTCAATGAATTATGTTCTTATCGTTGCGGGTTTAACAATAATAATTGTAGCCTCGCGCATATTGGATATTTATAGACATGTTTAAAATTGCATGTTTGATGTTACTTCGCGCTTATAGTAAACTCAACCATATTATGGCTAATGTAACCATGAAATATGTTCTCTGTTATTATAATCGGTTTTACCACGGTCGTTTGTTGTAATTCGATACATTCAATAGCAATTTTAGAACCCTGGGGGAGTGGAGTCCAATCCTACAGAATTTTGATCCTACACAAGGTGTTCCTACACAAGAAATGCTACACAAAATATCCTACGCAATTTTTTTACCAGCATTTATGATCCTACACAAAATGAATGACCTCCTATGATATCCTACACAATTATCAAAACCAAAATTATGATCCTACACATATTTTCCTATACAATTATTTTTTCGAATAGAGGCCGTCGTCCTACACATAGTTTCCTACACAATTATAAAAACGCAGCAGTCGTGTCCTACACATATTTTCTTACACCGTTTTGCTCCTACATGAAGGTGATCCTACACGAGAAATGCTCCTCAAAATATTCTACACAAAGTTTTGACCAGCATTTATTATCCTACACAAAGTTTTGACCAGCGTTTATTATCCTACACAAACTTTTGACCAGCATTTATTATCCTACACAAAATTAATGACCTCCGATGATATCCTACACAATTATTAAAAACAAAATTATAATCCTACAGATATTTTCCTACACAACTATTTTTTCTAATGACGACTTTTGCCCTACACATACTGTCACAAAGATAAAAACCCAGCAGCCGCGTCCTACGCATATTGTAGAAGTGGGAAATAGCCGATGGAACGGATCTAGGAAAAAATGGTACAGGAAAAAATACCCGCGGACAAAATAATACGGAAAAAATACCCGATGGAAAAAATAATTTTTTTTCATCAAACTCAAAGAAACGACGGAAACTCTGCAACGGGGATATCTATTCTAGTAACCAAATTCAATTTGTTTTTTTTTATCAGACCCAAAAAAACGACAGAAACTTTGCAACGGGGATATCTATTCTAGGAACCAAAGTAAATTTCTTTTTCTTTATCGAACCCAAAAAAACGATAGAAACTCTGCAACGGGGATATCTGTTCTCTAGTAGCCAAATTCAATTTCTTTTTTTTTCATCAAACCCAAAAAAATGACAGAAACTCTACAACGGGAATATCTTTTCTAGTAGCTAAATTCCTTTGTTCCTTAAAAAAATTATTGATCCTTGAAAAAAAAGTTGGCCCCAAAATATGTGTAGACGCGACTGCTGTGTTTTTATAATTGTGTAGAATATTTTGTGTAAGAAAACAGCTTATCTTATAAGATTTAATTATGTAAGACGCGACTGCTGTGTTTTTATAATAATTATGTAGAACTTTATGTGTAGGATGAAAGGGTTTATTAGAAAAATTAATTGTGTAGGATAATAAATACTGGTAAAACAATTGTGTAGGATATTTTGTATAGCATTTCTTGTGTAGGATCAAATTTGTGTAAGTTCGGACACCCCCCCCCCCTCCCGGCGATCTCATATCATTTTCTTTGTTAACCTTATTTCTCTCGATGTTACGTTATGATTTCCGACGATTTCATGCAATCATGTTTGGTATAGTCAATTTATATTCAGCAAAGTACTCTTCCAAGTGCCGTAAGGCAAAATGATGAGACCATCCATGGGTTTATCTAACGCAAAAAAAACCAACAATTGGTTATTTATTTAAAAATTATAAATTTAAAAAAATACATATTTTTCGGCATCTTCGCCAGAATTGAATCTTCACTAAAAGGACTGCAGTCTATTTTCTAAATAAGATTTCGACTCCAACTTGAGCTCATTTTCTTCGTAATCGTTGAACCTTCAAAACCCCGTTTGATTCATCCTATTCCGACCATTTTTCAATTTTTGTCAGTTTTTTCAAGTTGGACCATCGATTTCTGCAAATTTTTCATGACATATCATTTTCTGGTTTTTTCGGCAGTTTTCAAACTGCTCTCATCTCTGCAACAATTGAGTTATCGGGATGAGACGAATGGAATTCTCTAAGTTTAGATATAGCCTTTGCGTAAGAAAAAGAAATTTTAGAATCAGTCAAACGATAGCAAAGTTACGCGTGCTTTAAAATTCGCTTTTTGGGGTTTTTTAAAAGTCGTTCAAAAATAAGCAAAAAAAGTACTTTATTTTTATCGTTTTCAAACCTTATTTCAACGGAAAATTTAACGCTAATTACAAATCAAGCAGAGTCAGGTCAAGGACTTTCCACGTACACTAATTTCCGACGGCTCAAATTTTTCGTCTTAGTATATACTATGACTACCTTCACTCATTTTTAGATATTGCAACGTTCTTTTTTATACACGGCCTCACAAAGCCACGAAATTCTGAAAAATCGCTGTTTTCAGATAGCCGTAACTTTTTTCTATCAACTTGAAATTGCTTGAAATTTTCAGGGAATATACTTTATTATATCCCCAAACAACGCTGAAAATTTCAAGCTTGGTTTTGAACTGGTTTACGAGCGGTGAATTTTTTGAATGGCCGAGTTTTCCTTGTAATCTTTCCTGTTTTGTGGCATTATCAATGACTTACCGAATCGCGCGTGTAAAATTTATACTTTTCTCTTAATAAGTGTAATAAAAAAGTATGAAAATCTTGAAAAATTATATATCAAAGTAATGTTATAAAAATATGCCTCATAAATATGAGGCATCAACGAGATTTCGATCGAAATCTTGCTTTGATGATTTCGATTTTCCTATACATTTTTTATGTAAAAAGAATACATTGAAAAAAAATTTCCTAAATTTTTTCGGAATTTTTTGGTCACGAGTTGATTGGATTTTTTTTAAGGGACCTCTTTGTAAACACTGAAAAAATTCAGAATAATCTAATAAAATATAACAAAATTTTTGGGCTTTGTTCCAAAATGGAGATTTTAATACTCTTCGAGTAAAATTCAAAAAATTTCAAACAAAAAAATTTCTTGAATTAATTATTGAAATCTCCATTTTGGAATAAAGCCAAAAAATTTTGTTACATTTTATTAGATTATTCTGATTTTTTTCATATTTTACAAAGTGGTCCCTTAAAAAAAAAAAGAATTAAAAAACCGTGTGAACAAAAAAATCTGGAAAATTTTGGGAAATTTTTGTTCAATGTGTTTTTTTATATAAAAATTTAGAGGAAAATCGACGCAAGATTTTGATCGAAATGACGTGGATGCTTCACATACAAATTGTGTCGAAAAAAACACCAAAATACTTACGAAAAAAATGTCATTCACATGTCATTTCTGCTACCAACTTTGAGCCAAAGTCTGAGCCAAATCTGAGGGCAACCGGTTGATCTGTAATCAAGATATTAGATGGATATTAGATATTACATGGTTAGATGATTAGATTGGATGTTCGCTGATTTTTCGTCCATCGTTGCCAAAAACGGTACAAATTCACACGATAATTTGCATTTTTGCACCTCAAAAAGAAAAAAGGGGTGATCCTCTTTTCTCTAAAGTTTCTAAAGTTTTTGAAAATAACTTTTAAATTGTTTTATTGATATAAATATGTGAAAATGGTTCCAAAGAGAAAACGAGCAATTCAAAAGTATAAAACATACTTTTCACATATTTATTTATACAAATATGTGAACATTATTTCAAAGGGAAAACTTAAGCAAGTCAAAAGTTATTTTATCCGAAGAATGATCTCCGAAACAGAGGTCTTAAAATAATATTGTCTTAATCGCAGAGCGCCGGCAATTCCGCGGACTTGTCCTGAATCTTATGTCTTTGCGTTCTGATATCTCTTCCCCAATCATTTTTTCATGATTCGGTCTTCATGATGCGACTCATAAAACAGTCAGTCTTTCGTGTCTGCAAACCAACATCTCGTCTCTATGCTTTTTCATTTTTCACTTTCTACATCGCTGTACCTTTAGCTCTCCAGTCCGCTCTCTCTCTATTTTCTCTTTCATGCTCTTTATTATTCCATCTCATCGAGTCGCTCAAGTACGCCCTGGAGAATCGTCCGCCAGACGCTAAATCACACAAACTCCATTCCAACTATAACGCCTGCGGCGGTCACGTCGAGTGCTTGACAAATCTGTCCGGAATATGTCACAGCGACGTGTATTTTTCATGCGTGGAATTCTGCTTTAAGTTTTCTTCCCTCCTCTTTCGATTTATTTGGCGATAGAAACGATTAGTATCAAATTTGGGAGGAATTCATGAGGGGTTACAATTCTCGGGAATTTTGTTATTTATTTTTAAGTCAGGAAAACTTTTGTCATTTTGAAGTTTTTAAGGTAGTTCCTCCACGACAACCTCAACAAAAAGTTACACAGAACGTGCATATTTACAGGGTTTAGGATTATTTCGATTTCTAGTATAATATAAAATTAAAAAGCACAAAATTCAGTGCCAATGGATAATACGATAGATATATTCCACTGTCGATGTTATAAAATTTATTCTATTAAATGTCCTTGAGGTACAACTGCTTCACTCTGCGAGTCAACGTTTTGTCGCATTAAATTGCAAGTAAAGTGAAGTCCTATAGTGAAACAATTTTGCAGCCAAAGACTTATTCAACTGGACCAAAAACAATTTGATAAATATTAATTTCGTACATTGATCAGCAGAGGAATGTGATTAATATTGAAGATTTTTAGAACCTCGTTTTTCGAGTGCAATTAAAGCGAAAGGTACTGTATTGTTTCACTCGATAATTCCAACAGGAGTTAAGCTATACTTAACTGTAAAATAAGTGTAAGATTAGCTGTAAAAAAAATAAAAATATTTCCCTGAGTACCACTGTTCTATCTTGAATTAATTTTAAAAAATATAAAAATAAGATCTTGTCAGTAGGCAATTACATATTATGTAGATTATTTGTA
Source organism: Alloplasta piceator (assembly GCA_946863875.1). Lineage (NCBI taxonomy): Eukaryota > Metazoa > Arthropoda > Insecta > Hymenoptera > Ichneumonidae > Alloplasta > Alloplasta piceator. Next base: position 27,417,164 of record OX333079.1, read on the forward strand.
GCATTTCTTCTTTTAACTTGAGTTGTTTTTGTTTGACAAAATCAACCAAATTGCCGGAATAAAAGTTCTATAATAAAAATAGTTGTAAGTGACGTTTTTCAAGATATGAATTTTATGAATGCGAAAATTGTATAAAAATGATAAATATTCAAAAAATTATATTTCGGAATGTATGAGTAGTAACTCAAATTACATTTAGATTTTTCTCACGTCTGATTAGCTTCAGTTATGAAAAAAAAAATCATTCTTGAAAAAAATTAATTGGTGATGACAATGACAAGGGCGAATCATCTTTTTTTCCATTGTAGTATTTTTTTCGGAAGTATGAGCCAATTTCATATCGGAAGGTCCTATAATAATGCTGGCTACAACCGGTAGTTCCCGAGATACGAATTTTATTAATGCACAAATTATCAAAAAATGTCCAATATTAAAAAAAAAATCATACCTCGGAACATATAAGCAGTAGCTAAGATAGCTATAGAACTTTTCTTACGTTGAAATGGATGTAGTTTTAGACAAAAAATATGCGTCTGAAAAAAAACCGAAAAAAAAATTAAATAATTTATTCGACAATGATCCTTTGCTCATCCCACTCTGTACATTTTTTCATCGACGGAAAATGGCACAAACTTTTCGAATACAAAATAACAAATAATTTTTTTACGGTGCTCGCCTTCAAAACACAGATTTTTTAAATTCAAACACGTTTTTATGGGGTAGATACTACCCCTAGGGTAAAACTGATATTTTTTTCAGAAAGTTTGGTCTCTTATACTTGGAATAATATTTTTAATTAATTTTTTTCTATTGTCCGTAACGACCAAGCAAGGAAGTAACAAAGTTAACTTTCCTAAACATGGAAATAGCCAATATTTTTTTTCTCGGAAGCCTCTAGAGTAAAGAGGCTGTAATTTGGTGAATCGTCACTTCTTATAACATATAATAAGATGTGAGAATGGCAAAGGAATCAAAATTTTGACCCCGAAATGCTGTTTGAGCAATCATGGATTCAGCCATATATAGAACATGGACATGGTTCGCGACAAAACTCCTCGAGGGCCGACTTCAATACAAATTAAATTACAGACAAGACATCTCTCTCCGATATATGGAGATGAAATAAGTTATTGACGAATATACACCGGCCGGATAATCACGAAAAGCGTCGCTCGACGGTCACCAGTTGAGGAGTAATATCGAGCGTTGACGTCGAGAGAACAGATTTTACTTTCCGGTCACAATACATCAGAATTGAGCTAGAGTTTTTTCATTTTGCGTATCGCGAAAGCATCGAAATGCTGCAATTTAATTATATCCTCCTAGGAGTGGCTCGTAGCTAATCGAAGATTTACATTATTCACACACGAACCCGCTTATAAACTCATGCTTGAATCGCCACCTCTGGCTAATAAAAAAAACTATTTATCGGCCAACGGAACCTCCGAGGTCGTGTAACTGCGGATTAATTACGAATTACGAAAGTAGTCTCTCTTCTTGTCCAAGTATCTCATGAACTTTCCCCTCTCACTCTTTCCACAGATATATTTCTATTCTTGGTCGTATGTTCTTACCAGTAATGAATCGCTCATAAACTCTCTCGCTCTATAACTAATTGACTGGTTGATTATCCGTTCTAATTCCAGAGAATAAGCGCATTATCCGGCTCTTGCATAACGCTTCATTTTAAATACACTATTGATCCTCCATTGGACGCTCTATAAATTCATAGTAAGGTAAACGTACCAGTGGCTGGACACTTAAGGCACCGGGTCAGATTGTAAAAGAAAATTAGCCCGCATAACTGAACGCGTTGTATGAAAGACTCGAACCACCTTAAAGGTTATGATTCGTAGTTTCCAAAACACATGCAATGTTTATTAAAGTATAGCGTAATTAATTATTCATAAGGCCAGCATGATGTGGAACCGAAATGTACCAGTGTCCGGACTGCACTTGATCGTTATGTCCCAGTATTCGGACACAAAACTGCCCAATGTTCGGGCAGCACGAATCCGTCAACGCCTAGTGTCGGGACACGAAAAGACCCAATATCCGCACAACACAATATTTAAACCATAAAAGACCGAGTTGACGAGCATCAATACTCAAGTAGATTACGATACGATCAGACAGATACATATGAGGCATTCCAGCTATAACTGAGCGGCAATTACCTCGACATTTTTTTTTTCGTGACGCTGATTTTTTTCAGTTACTTTTTGACAAAAAAAAACATACGTTTTTTTCAAAAAAAAAATATTTTTCATCCTCTTCCGTTTTAACGCCTGTCAAAGTACAATTCTTTTTTTTCGGGAAGAGTGTATTCTCCGATTTTTTTAAAATAAATTGACAAAAAAGTACATGTGAAACCACATCTATTGATTGCTACCTCATCATGGAGAAATCATTTTCCGATTTTTTAAATGTGCATGAAGGTTTGAAGAATGTGTTTTTATTCGTATTGCTATTATTTATTAATATAGTAACAAAATTTATGTACACATAAATATTAATAAACATAAATAAATAATAGCATCAACAACGTTACCTGTGTACTTACTCCCTTTTTACGAATAAAAACACATTTTTCAAATTTGTATACACATAGAAAAAATCGAAAAATCATTTCTCCATGATGGGATAGCGATCAAAAAATGCGGTTTTGAATGTAGTTTTTTGTAAATTTATTTGAAAAAAATCGGAGGATACACTCTTGTCGGAAAAAAATGGTACTTTGAAAAGTGTTAAAACGGAAGAGAATGAAAAATATTTTTTTTTTAAATTTCTGTGTACATAAATATTGTAACTGTATTGATAAATAATAGTATCAACAACATTACCTGTGTATTTACTCTTTTTTTTTACGAACAAAAACACGCTTTTTAAAGTTTCATACACATAGAAAAAATCGAAAAATGATTTCTCCATAATGGGATAGCGATCAAAAGATGCGGTTTTACATGTACTTTTTTGTCAATTAATTTGAAAAAAATTGGAGGATACACTCTTGCCGAAAAAAGAAGAATTGTACTTTGACACGCGTTAAAACGAAAGGGGATGGAAAATAATTTTTTTTGAAAAATACGTATGTTTTTTTGTCGCAAAGTAACTGAAAAAAAACGGCGTTACGAATAAAAAATGTCGAGGTAATGGCCGCTCGGTTATAGCTGGAATGCCTCATAGATAGATTGACAGCTACGCTGACAAAAACAAATTCAGTCGTAACATAACCTCTCCATAAAAAAAAGTAAGCAACCTTTCCAATATTGAACACATGCACTTAAGCTGTTCTAAACAATTATTATCGACAATGAGTAATTACGGATCTATTATCGACGTCGTATTTCGTTTATTTTTTGTATAAACACTGAAAATGTGAGGAATCGCGTGAGATTAGGTAACGTCAAACCCGAAACGGCTGAAAAATGTCTCAGTGTCCGGGGACTGGGGCTTATCGAACTACGTGTGTCGGTACCAGTAGTGATGCCCCGAGACAAGACGAGACGAGACTTGGACGAGACAAGACTTCCCAAAGTCTTATCTCGTGGGGACGAGACTTCCGAAGTCTCGTCGAGACGAGACTCTCGCCGAGATTCTCGTCGAAATTTTCGAGATTTCAAAAAAACAATAGTCTAATTATTTTCAACGTTATTTCATTGTTGTTACTCTTTGTTATTTTCATCTTACCATGTAACGAAACAAATCCAGAGCCTTGGTGCAATTATTCGTTAGTTTCAGAAAAAACATGGAAATAATTCGCTGCTATCTCACGATTACGTGAATCCGTTGTTCGTCGACTTAGTATCGACTTCAAATTTTATACTCGAAGGTTTTGAGGATCGCTGATTGAGAATATAAACCCAAAATTTAGAAATTGAAGATGGCGGATCCAATATGGTGGACCAAAATTGCAAAAAGTTGCTTGATCTAAGTGAAAGTTGGTATACTAGAGTTTTTGGGGTCGCTGATTGCAAATTTCCACTGAATACAATATGATGGCGAATACAATATCCCAGGTGGGATTTAACAAATGGCCCGACGTTGGGCCAGTACTAAATGCCAGGCGTACAGGCTTGGCCCAAAGCTGACTCCCAGTATCGGGCCAGCATTATGCCGGTACTGGTTTGTTAACCTCGGCCCAACTCTGGCATGCAATGTCGGCCCAATACTGGTATTACATGGCGGCCCAGCGCTGGCATACAACGCCGGCCCAGCGCTGGCATACAATGCTGGCCCAGCGCCGACATCAAATCGTGGCCCGGCGTTGGCATTTAATGACGGCCCTGTACTGGCATCCGATGCTGGCCCGACGCTGGCATTCAATCATGGCCTAGTACTGGATATAAATAGGTGGATATAAATAAATGTTAATGCGGATCGCATTAAGAACTAATTTTCAAACTCAGACCAGATTATATAAAAATGATTATAGAAATATTTATTTAATATTCAACAAACGTATTTCTGAAGTAAGAAAAAAAAACAATTAATTGAAGTCTTGATTAAGTGATTCGTCATTTGGCGATTCGTCAAGTGATGAAGAAACTACTTCATCCTCGATGTCATCGTTGTCATCTTCGACAATGAAATGCGAATTTTCAAGGTTAGAAAATTGAATCGTTACAATCGGATCCATCAAATCGCGATCATTTTTTTTTTGCTTTTTCGCCGTTTGTTCTATATCTTCCTCACTGATTATTTTCGGAACGCAATTTTTTTAAAAACGGTATTTTTTCACTCTCGAAATACTGGAACGTGGTTTCAACATTTTTTACGATGATCGAATGACATCTACGTGTGCGATCGAACGGCTGGCCCAGCCGTTATGCCATTGTTGGCCCGACGCTCAGTTTCAGCGTTGGCCCGACGTTGGCTTCAAAGGTTGGCCAGACTTGGCCCGAGGTTACAATGCCAGCATCGGCACACTGCGTTGGGCCAATGCTGGGCCATGTGACAAGCTCTGGCCAATCCCACCTGGGATGACGTACCAAAAAAGAAAAAACTTGCAAATCGTAAATTTACACATCGCTTCCTCAGTATTTTTTCTCATTTACAAATACTCCTCTTTTGTTTTGGCTTCCTCATAGAGGAAGCTTTGTAAGTACGAATAAATATTGTGGAAGCGATGTGCAAATTTACAATTAGCAAGTTTTTTTTACAATATATGGTTATCGAAGAGATAGAACTGTAGCTTTGGATTGTCAAATTTCTTATCAAGCTTTTTTTGAAAATTTCCAGATTGGATAAAATTTGCACAGCTCAGGCGATTTTTGCAAAATTGAATACCAAGTAAGTTCTTCCATTAAACTATCTTTATAGAAATTTTGAGCCTGATATCACGAAATATGTGCAAGCTAGAACGATCACGCGCTTCTTGCGAAAAATTCAAAATTTTATAAATCACGAACCTCTTGAGCGATTTTTGCGAAATTCAATGCCAACAATCTTTATCACTCAAACTATCAGTATGTTTTTTTTTAAAGCTGATATCGCGAAATTTGCGGACGCTAGAGCAACCACGCCCTTTTTTTGAAAATTCAAAAGCGCATAAAGTTCGTACACGCCAATGAAATTTTGCAAAATTCATAGCAAATAAAGAGGCTGTGGAGCTCAGCTTATGTGCAAAATTTTGGCTCGCTACTCCAGTGTGGTCTTGACATATAACTGTTCGAATTTTTCGAAGCGGACACACACATACATCCGGACATTTAAAAAAAAAATGATTTGTCGATGATTGAGGACATTTTAAATATACTGACATCTAAATCTCGAACAAAATTTTTTTCACCAAAACAACGCTTCCTCCATGAGGAAGCAAAATAGTTGTTTGGTCATCAAACGTCATTACATTTTGCATTTGCAATGACTGTTTGCATTTTTCGTCCCCTTAAATCTCTAAATTTTCAGTGCAAATTCATAATCAATGACCCCAAAAACTCTTGAATGACAACTTTCGCTCTCATCAAGCGATCTTTTGCATTTTTCGACCACCATCTTGAATTTATAAATTTTAGGTGCAGATTCGTAATCAGCATTCCTCAAAACCCTCAAGTATAAAATTTCAAGTTGATAGTAAGTGGATGAATAATGGAATTACGTAATCGTGAGATAGCACGTGAATTATCTGAATTTTTTTCTGAAAATAATGAATAATCGTGCCAAGGCTCTTGTTTTATTTCGAAACATAGTAAGATGAAACAAAAAAAAATAATAACAGCAATGAAATAGCGTTGGAAATGATTTGAAGTTTATTTTTTCGCTAAATATCGAAAATTTTGACGAGTCTTGACAAGAGTCTCGACGAGACTCTCATCTCAACGAGACTGGCAAAGTCTCGTCTCGTCTCGACGAGACCGAGACTAGTCTCGTCTCGCCGGCATCACTAGGTACCAGTTTCCGAACAGCGTCTGAAAATGGCCCAGCTTACGTTTTTCTTGTCCTAATAATAAGACGCGATCATAATGATCGCGATATTATAAAATTAATTTTTACGGGAAATTCAACAGCTGCATAGAAAATTCTATTTATTCCTGAACAAAATATGCTATGATTCGTCTCGAATGCCTGTATAAACTAAGCGCTAAGCGTTAGAAAAGATTTCATTCTTTCTTAACAGATTCGATAAGAAATTCGTCAATACGACCACCGCTGCACGTGTGCCTGAATAAAAACATAAAATTAATTTATATGACGTCCAAGATGGTGATTAACATTTTTTTCATAAATTAATGACGAACTATCGTTCCTCTCACGATTTTTAGATTTGAAATATTTTTTGTGGACTGCTTAATAAATGTAGTTGTTTGTGGTAGTGTCCGATGACTGGAACATGTCCGGCCACTGGTACGTTTACCTTATGCTTAACGTTTATGCTTAATAATACCGTATGCCGAATTCTGAGAGGGATGAAGTTCAATGGGAAGGAATCGGCGGGGATTGAACATCACGAGAATATGTGGATGATTTTTTTTTTTTAATGTCTTTTAAAATATTGGTATTGAGATCGGTTGAAGATCTGTATAGTCGATCTTGTAAAGTAGATCTGGATTAGAGAGCTCTTTCTTAATCAACAAAATGTGTAACAATTATTGTATCAAAAAATAACTCAATTTACTTCGATTGATCCACGGACATATTTTTAAGTAGTTTTGGGGTAATCAAATTTACAATTTTAATCCGATCTGGACGAATGAGATCTCAGGTTGTACCCCGATAGATACACTGTTAAAAAAATTTATTTGAAACAAACAAAATTTATTTGATGCAAGTAAATAAATTATTTGTATATAATCCGCTAATTCGTTATTGGGATGAAGTAAATATATTTTTAATAGAAATATCTTTTTTCAATAAGATCAAATATGAAATCTTTTAAAACAACGCACAGTTATTATACGGGAGTGTACGGGTGACTGAACTATCAAACCGATTTACTTCAGTCAAGTAAATCAAAATTTTAATAAAGCTTCCGACTTTTCTGGTGCCGTCTATGTTTCCAAAGAAGTTAGAAGATGCTTTCTCTGATCTAGAAACTGCTCATTTAAATGGAACATCCCATCAGTTTTTTCCAAATCCAAATCTATTGGTCGAATTACATATTGTTTTAGATCAATATTATGATATTTTGCATTAACTGATATACAGTACTCGACAATTGAAGTGGGACAGACAGTTTTTTCTCGATTTTGGCGAGATTTAAACCGCTTTTAAAAATTCAGAAAGGCCCATTCGAGTAAATTTTGTTATCTTTCGAATGAGACTAATTAGAATGCGATCGGTTAAAAATTGACCAAGTGCGGGGCGATGGAGTCAGGTCGTGCGAATCACGATTTCCGGGACACCCCGGAAAAGGATATACGCCACCGTCACATGGCTTTTCCAGTGAAATCATTAGAAAGAGCAGCTCGCGGCGGTCAGGATGCAAAAAAAAAAATTAAAATCGGCCAACTCCTGGGGGTGCTATCGCCCCAGGAAGTTGAAACGGTTTTTCGACGATAACTTGCGAGTTTATCGATCGATTGACTTGAAATTTATCACAGAGTCGTGGTTCGTCATAGCCGACGACCCGGTCTAGGTGGTATTGTCGAAACACTCCTCGGGGATGAGATCCAGGGTTGTCCCGGATGCACTGTATCAATTATGCGCATTTTTCGCCATGATAGAGTTGTTGGCCGGAAATGAAAGTTGGTGCATCATAAAGGGGAAGATTAAACGAACAAAACGTGTGGTCGTGCAATAACCAAATCGACCTCTATCACTAAAGCGAAGGGGGTGAAAAATTGCATGAAAAATGCCGAAGTCGAAAAAGATCGCGTCCGGAGTCGCAAGGCGATGATCGATTGTTTTTGCACTCAACGTCCGACTAAAGGTTCTTTCACAACTGGAGTGAGATGGGCCAGTTTGGAAAAGCTCAGCATTGGAAACATTTCATTATTTATTAGTGTTTATCATCTTTATTTTTGTATTGAGATTTTCGCAATAATTAAGGGGATATGAACAATGAAAATGTTGAAAAAAGATAACCACCGTGCATATTAAGAATTCGATTTTTTGAAAGCGTCGATTTTTTTATTCAGCACTATTTTTTAAAATCATTATTTTTGCGTTGCAATTTTTTTAAAAAATAAGGAGGTATTAACAATAAAAATGTTGAAAAAATGATAACTACCGTGCACATTGAATTTTGATTTTATAAAAGCGTGGATTTTTTTATTTCGCACTATTTTTGAAGATCATTATTTTTGCGTTGGAATTATTGCGAAAATTAAGGAGGTAAAATTAACAATAAAAATGTTAAAAAATTGATAACTACCGTGCATATTGGGATTTTGATTTTTTAACAGCGTCGATTTATTTATTTAGCACTATTTTTAAAGATTGTTATTTTTGCGTTCCAATTATTGCAAAAGATAAGGAGGTATTAACAATAAAAATGATAAAAAATCGATAACTGGCCTGCATATTGAGATTTTAATTTTTCATAAGCGTAGTTTTTTTTAATTAGCACTATTTTTCAAGATCATTATTTTTGCGTTGCAATTTTTGCAAAAATTAAAAAGATATTAACAGTGAAAATGTTAAAAAATTGATGACTGGTGTACGTATTGAGATTTTGATTTTTGATAAGCCTCGATTTTATTATTTAGCACTATTTTTAGGGATCATTATTTTTGCGTTGCAATTGTTGCAAAAATTAAGGAGGTATTGACAATAAAAATGTTGATAAATTGATAACTACCGTGCATATTGGGATTTTGATTTTTTTTTAAGGTCGATTTTTTTATTCAGCACTGTTTTTTGAGATTATTATTTTTGCGTTGTAATTTTTGCAAAACCTAAGAAGATATTAACAATTAAAATGTTGAAAAATGGATAACTGGTGTGCATATTGAGATGTTGGTTTTTTATTAGCGTCGATTTTTTTACTTAGCACTAATTTTTAAGATCAATATTTTTACGTTGCAATTTTTTCAATAATTAAGAAGATATTAACAATTAAAATGTTGAAAAGATGATAACTGGCGTGCATATTGAGAATATCATATTTGAAGGAGCGTCGATTTTTAATTTACCACTATTTTTTAAGATCATTATTTTTGCGTTGCAATTTTTGCGAAAATTAAGAAAATATGAACAATTAAAATGTTGAAAAATTTATAACTGGCGTGCATATTGAGATTTTGACTTTGAAGGAGCGTCAATTTTTTTATTTGGCACTATGTTTTAAGATTATTATTTTTGCTGTGCAGATTTTGCAAAAATTAAGGAGATATTAACAATAAAAATGTTGAAAAATTGATAACTACCATGCACATTGGGATTTGAATTTTTCAAAAGCGTCGATTTTTTTTTGCACTATTTTTTAAGATCATTATTTTTGCGTTGCAGATTTTGCAAAAATTAAGGAGATAATAACAATAAAAATGTTAAAGAATTAATAACCGGCGTGAATATTGAGATTTTGGTTTTTCAGAAGCGTCGATTTTTTTTCTTTTGCACGATTTTTCGTGACCCTTATTCTTGCGTTTCGACTTTTGCAAAAATAAAGGGGATGTGAACAATAAACACGTTGAAAAATCGATAACTACCGGGCATATGGAGTTTAAGATTTTTAAGAAGGGTCGATTTTTTTACTTTGCACTTTTTTTTGAGATTATTATTTTTGCGTAGCCGATTTTGCAAAAATTAAGGAGATGTTATCACTAAAAATGTTGAAAAATTGATAACTACCGTTCACGTTGAGATTTCGATTTTTTACAAGCGTCGATTTTTTTATTTTGCACTATTTTTTAAGATCTTTATTTTTGCGTTTCGACTTTTGCAAAAACAAAGGTGATGTGAACAATAAAAATGTTGAAAAAACGACAACTACCGTGCATATTGGGATTTTGATTTTTCAAACGCATCGATTTTTTTATTTTGCACTATTTTGTAAGATCATTATTTTTGCAATGCAATTTTTGCAAAAATTCAGGAGATATTAACAATAAAAATGTTCAAAAATTGATAACTACCGTGCATTTTGAGATTTTGATTTTTCAGAAACGTAGAATTTTTTACTTTGCACTATTTTTTATGACCATTATTTTTGCCGCTCGACTTTTGCAAAAATAAAGGGGATATGAACAGTACAAATGTTGAAAAATCGATAACTACCCGTGCATATTGAGAATTTAGTTTTTCAGAAGCGTCGATTTTGTTACTCTGCACTATTTTTTAAGATCATTATTTTTGCGGTGCAATTTTTGCAAAAATTAAGGAGATATTAACAATAAAAATGTTGAAAAATTGATAACAAGCGTGCATATTGAGATTTTGATTTTTCAGAAACGTCGAGTTTTTTAATGTGCACTATTTTTTGAGATCATTATTTTTGCGTTGCAGATTTTGCAAAAATTGAGGAGATATTAACAATAAAAATGTTGAAAAATTAATAACTGGCGTGAATATTGAGATTTTGGTTTTCCAGAAGCATCGATTTTTTTCTTTTGCAATATTTTTTATGACCCTTATTTTTGCGTTTCGACTTTTGCAAAAACAAAGGTGATATGAACAATAAAAATGTTGAAAAATCGACAACTACCGTGCATATTGGTATTTTGATTTTTCAAAAGCGTCGATTGTTTTATTTTGCACTATTTTTCAAGATCATTATTTTTGCAATGCAATTTTTGCAAAAATTAAGATGATATTAACAATAAAAATGTTGAAAAATCGACAACTACCCGTGCATATTGAGAATTTAATTTTTCAAAAGCGCCGATTTTCTATTTTACACTATTTTTTAAGATCATTATTTTTGCGTTGCAGATTTTGCAAAAATTAAGGAGATATTAACAATAAAAATGTTGAAAAATCGATAACTACCGGGCATATTGGGATTTTGATTTTCAAGAAGCGTCGATTTTTTTATTTTGCACTATTCCTTACGACCCTTCTTTCTGCGTTTCGACTTTTGCAAAAATAAAGGGGATATGAACAATAAAAATGTTGAAAATTTGATATCTAGCGTCCATATTGGGATTTTGATTTTTCAGAAGCGTCATTTTTTTTATTTTGCACTATTTTTCATAACCCTTATTTTTGCCTTTCGACTTTTGCAAAAATAAAGGGGATGTGAACAATAAAAATGTTGAGAAATCGACAACTATCGTGCATGTTGAGATTTTGATTTTTCAGAAACGTCAGGTTTTTTAATTTGCACTATTTTTTGAGATCATTATTTTTGCGGTGCAATTATGGCAAAAATTAAGGAGTCGTTAACAATAAAAATGTTGAAAAATTGATAACAAGCGTGCATATTGAGATTTAAGTGTTATAAAAAATAGTACAAAAGAAAAAAAATGACGCCTCTGAAAAACCAAAATCTCAATATTCACGCCAGTTATTAATTTTTCAAAATTTTTATTGTTAATATCTCCTTAATTTTTGCGAAATTTGCAACGCAAAAATAATGATCTTAAAGAATAGTGCAAAATGAAAAAATCGACGTTTCTAAAAAATCAAAATCTCAATATTCACGCCAGTTATTAATTTTTCAACATTTTTATTGTTAATATCTCCTAAATTTTTGCAAAATCTGCAACGCAAAAATAATGATCTTAAAAAATAGTGCAAAATGAAAAAATCGACGTTACTGAAAAATCAAAATCTCAATATGCACGCTTGTTATCAATTTTTCGACATTTTTATTGTTTATATCCCTTTTATTTTTGCAAAAGTCGAAACGCAAAAATAAGGGTCATAAAAAATATTGCAAAAGAAAAAAATCGACGCTTCTGGAAAACCAAAATCTCAATATTCACGCCAGTTATTAATTTTTCAACATTTTTATTGTTAATATCTCCTCAATTCTTGCAAAATCTGCAACGCAAAAATGATGATCTCAAAAAATAGTGCAAATTAAAAAACTCGACGTTTCTGAAAAATCAAAATCTCAATATGCACGCTTGTTATCAATTTTTCAACATTTTTATTGTTAATATCTCCTTAATTTTTGCAAAAATTGTATTGCAAAAATAATGATCTTGAAAAATAGTGCAAAATAAAAAAATCGACGCTTTTGAAAAATCAAAATACCAATATGCACGGTAGTTGCCGATTTTTCAACATTTTTATTGTTCATATCACCTTTATTTTTGCAAAAGTCGAATTGCAAAAATAATGAGTTTGAAAAATAGTGCAAAATAAAAAAAACGACGCTTTTGAAAAATGAAAATACCAATGTGCACGGTAGTTGTCGATTTTTCAACATTTTTATTGTTCATATCACCTTTGTTTTTGCAAAAGTCGAAACGCAAAAATAAGGGTCATAAAAAATATTGCAAAAGAAAAAAATCGACGCTTCTGGAAAACCAAAATCTCAATATTCACGCCAGTTATTAATTTTTCAACATTTTTATTGTTAATATCTCCTCAATTTTTGCAAAATCTGCAACGCAAAAATGATGATCTCAAAAAATAGTGCAAATTAAAAAACTCGACGTTTCTGAAAAATCAAAATCTCAATATGCACGCTTGTTATCAATTTTTCAACATTTTTATTGTTAATATCTTCTTAATTTTTGCAAAAATTGCACCGCAAAAATAATGATCTTAAAAAATAGTGCAGAGTAACAAAATCGACGCTTCTGAAAAACTAAATTCTCAATATGCACGGGTTTTTCAACATTTGTACTGTTCATATCCACTTTATTTTTGCAAAAGTCGAGCGGCAAAAATAATGGTCATGGAAAATAGTGCGAAGTAAAAAATTCTACGTTTCTGAAAAATCAAAATCTCAAAATGCACGGTAGTTATCAATTTTTGAACATTTTTATTGTTAATATCTCCTTAATTTTTGCAAAAATTGCATTGCAAAAATAATGATCTTACAAAACAGTGCAAAATAAAAAAACTCGATGCGTTTGAAAAATCAAAATCCCAATATGCACGGTAGTTGTCGTTTTTTCAACATTTCTATTGTTCATATCACCTTTGTTTTTGCAAAAGTCGAAACGCGAAAAAAAAAAACTTAAAAAATAGTGCAAAATAAAAAAATCGACGCTTGTAAAAAATCGAAATCTCAATGTGAACGGTAGTTATCAATTTTTCAACATTTTTAGTGTTAACATCTCCTTAATTTTTGCAAAATCGGCTACGCAAAAATAATAATCTCAAAAAAAAGTTCAAAGTAAAAAAATCGACCCTTCTTAAAAATCTTAAACTCCATATGCCCGGTAGTTATCGATTTTTCAACATGTTTATTGTTCACATCCCCTTTATTTTTGCAAAAGTCGAAACGCAAGAATAAGGGTCACGAAAAATCGTGCAAAAGAAAAAAAATCGACGCTTCTGAAATACCAAAATCTCAATATTCACGCCGGTTATTAATTTTTTAACATTTTTATTGTTATTATCTCCTTAATTTTTGCAAAATCTGCAACGCGAAAATAATGATCTTAAAAAATAGTGCAAAAAAAAAATCGACGCTTTTGAAAAATCAAAATCCCAATGTGCATGGTAGTTATCAATTTTTCAACATTATTATTGTGAATATCTCCTTAATTTTTGCAAAATCTGCACAGCAGAAATAATAATCTTAAAACATAGTGCCAAATAAAAAAATTGACGCTCCTTCAAAGTTAAAATCTCAATATGCACGCCAGTTATAAATTTTTCAACATTTTAATTGTTCATATCTTCTTAATTTTCGCAAAAATTGCAACGCAAAAATAATGATCTTGAAAAATAGTGCTAATTAAAAAAAACTACGCTCATGAAAAATCAAAATCTCAATATGCAGGCCAGTTATCGATTTTTTATCATTTTTATTGTTAATACCTCCTTATCTTTTGCAATAATTGGAACGCAAAAATAACAATCTTAAAAAATAATGCTAAATAAATAAATCGACGCTATTAAAAAATCAAAATCCCAATATGCACGGTAGTTATCAATTTTTTAACATTTTTATTGTTAATCTTACCTCCTTAATTTTCGCAATAATTCGAACGCAAAAATAATGATCTTCAAAAATAGTGCGAAATAAAAAAATCCACGCTTTTATAAAATCAAAATTCAATATGCACGGTAGTTATCATTTTTTTAACATTTTTATTGTTAATACCTCCTTATTTTTTAAAAAAGTTGCAACGCAAAAATAATGATCTTAAAAAATAGTGCTGAATAAAAAAATCGTCGCTTTTAAAAAATCGAATTCTTAATATGCACGGTAGTTATCTTTTTTCAACATTTTCATTGTTCATATCCCCTTAATTATTGCGAAAATCTCAATACAAAAATAAAGATGATAAACAATAATAAATAATGAAAAGTTTTCAATGCTGAGCTTTTCCAAACTGGCCCATCTCACTCCAGTTGTGAAAGAACCTTTAGTCGGACGTTGAGTGCAAAAACAATCGATCATCGCCTTGCGACTCCGGACGCGATCTTTTTCGACTTCGGCATTTTTCATGCAATTTTTCACCCCCTTCGCTTTAGTGATAGAGGTCGATTTGGTTATTGCACGACCACACGTTTTGTTCGTTTAATCTTCCCCTTTATGATGCACCAACTTTCATTTCCGGCCAACAACTCTATCATGGCGAAAAATGCGCATAATTGATACAGTGCATCCGGGACAACCCTCGATCTCATCCCCGAGGAGTGTTTCGACAATACCACCTAGACCGGGTCGTCGGCTATGACGAACCACGACTCTGTGATAAATTTCAAGTCAATCGATCGATAAACTCGCAAGTTATCGTCGAAAAACCGTTTCAACTTCCTGGGGCGATAGCATCCCCAGGAGTTGGCCGATTTTAATTTTTTTTTTTTTGAATCCTGACCGCCGCGAGCTGCTCTTTCCAATGATTTCACTGGAAAAGCCATGTGACGGTGGCGTATATCCTTCTCCGGGGTGTCCCGGAAATCGTGATTCGCACGCCCTGACTCCATCGCCCCGCACTTGGTCAATTTTTAACCGATCGCATTCCAATTAGTCTCATTCGAAAGATAACAAAATTTACTCGAATGTTCTTTTTTGAATTTTCAAAATCGGTCCAAATCTCGCCAAAATCGAGAAAAAACTGTCTGTCCCACTTCAATTGTCGAGTACTGTAGATAGTTGTATCTAACCGGTAATTAGTCCAATCAACAGGAAAAATGATCGATTCAATAAAATGCGTATTGGATATTTGTCCCTAAACATGTTATAAAAAATATATAGCCCTTGCAAAATAATTTAATATGCATAGTTTATCCGCCCCAAAAAGTGATAAATACAAAAAAATGAAAAATCTGCCCCAATTCTCCGATCTAATTTTTCTGTTCGACCGGGAATCGAACCCTCGACCCTGCCTGTCGTACCTAATTACCTAACACGCTACCTATTACGCTATCGACTACTACTATGCACTTGAAAAAAGTTAAGGGTTATGAAGATTCGAATTTTATCCGGCAAGGAAAAATTTATTTTGTTTATGAATACCTTTTTTTCACGAACACTCTGCTCGCTATAATTCGTATATATCGTACATACAAAAAATGCAAAATCATCAGATTGCTATTGATTAAAACTTTCGTTTTAATCAATAATAAATTGTTCAAACAAATACACAATAACAAATTGTTTAAACAAATAAACAATAACAAATCCTTCAAACAAATAAACAATAACAAATTGTTTAAACAAATAAACAATAACAAATTGTTTAAACAAATAAACCATAACAAATTGTTTAAACAAATAAACAATTACAAGTTAGTTAAACGAATAAACAATTTTTGGAGAGAAAAGTGTTTAAAGAAAATGAGAAAAAAATCAAAAATTTTAAATAAAAAAAAACTCTACATTTGAACAATGTTTATAATTTCACCAATTCTTAGTAGTTTTGGTAATTTGTTATTGATTAAAACGACAGTTTTAATCAATTGTTTAAAAAAACAATAACGAATTGTTTAAAAAACAAGCAATAACAAATTGTTTAAACAAATAAGCAACAACAAATTGTTTAAACAAATAAGCAATAACAAATTGTTTAAACAAACCCAGCAAACACAGTTCCGAAATAGTTACGAAAATGTTACGTAACGTGTGTTACATTGGACATAACATTTATGTCACAAACTCCGTGAATGAAGCAGAGTTTGTTCTCAAATATGTCATCCTATAAACAAGTCACAGATACGAAACATCTACGAGGAATAATAATGAAATAAACTCATACCCAAGATGTAACATATTCAGCTCATAGATGTAACAAACTCATCACATAGTTATAACAAACTCAGATAATAGATGTAACAAACTCAGATCATAGTTGTAACAAACTCAGCTCATTGATGTAACTCCTACAAAACGAAACGTAACCCTGGTGCATAATACTCGTAACAATGATGTCAATGTGATTTCGTGGTTACAGGTAATTTATGTATATACATATTTTATGAACAAATTACAAGAAATTTATGTATTTCCAACCTACATATTAGGTTGGAATTTTATTTTTATTTTAACATTTGAAAAGTACATTTTAATTATAATTTAGAATTTTTGTAGAATACCTACAAATATGATGTATCGTCCACCATTTGAGGTACCAAATGAACAATTTTTTGGGACTAGTTAGAACCCTCAAGGTGCACCGGTGTCTTGAAAAGCCTAGTTTTGAGTTCTTATACTCTACGCTGATAAACTGCTGGCGACGTCTCATTTCCTTTGTAAACTTTTTCCCACGGGATGAGCGTGGCACATTTTAATTAAAGTCAAAATTGTGACCAGGACAATGCCTGGAAAGTTCAAAATAGGCCAACAATTTCAAAGCAGGCCTGCAACTCTGAAATAAAGAGCAGAAAACATGTGTCATGCTCATCTCATGGGAAAATGAGTTACGAAGGAAATGAGACGTCGTAGAACAAAATCTGTCCATCAATTCTTTCTGAATCATGCGCAGAGTATAAAATCTCAAAGCTAGGTTTTTACACAGAGTGTAAAAACTCAAAACTGGGTTCTTACACTCTGCGCATGATGCCGAAAGAATTGCTGGATAGATTTTGTTCTACGACGTCTCATTTCCTTCGTAACACTTTTTCCTATGGGATGAGCGCGGCACATTTTGATTAAAGTCAAAATTGTGACCAGGGCAATGTCTGGAAAGTTCAAAATAGGCTAACAATTTCAAAGCAGGCCTGCAACTCTGAAATAAAGAGCAAAAAAAATGTGCCGTGCTCATCCCATGGGAAAATGAGTTACGAAGGAAATGAGACGTCGTAGAACAAAATCTGTCTATCAATTCTTTCTGAATCAGCCGCAGAGTGTAAAAACTCAAAGCTAGGTTTTCACACAGAGTGTAAAAACTCAAAACTGGGTTCTTACACTCTGCGCATGATTCGGAAAGAATTGCTATAGATTTTGTTCGACGACTTCTCATTTCCTTCGTAACACTTTTTATTATGGGATGAGCGCGGCAAATTTCGATTAAAGTTAAAATTGTGACCAGGACAATGCCTGGAAAATTGAAAATGAGCTATCAATTTCAAAACAGGCCTGCAACACAGAAAGAAACGGCAAAGAGAAATTAAGCGAACGTACAACGCGAATAAGGTTATAAACCGAGTAAGGGAAATTTCTGAGTGTTTTTCCATCACGGCAAATACCCATATAACTTATTTTTTTCTTTTAAATAAAGGGATCACATTAAACTTACCTCTTGCAATGTATGCTGTATTATTATTCTGTATTATGCTGGATTATTCGATATCACCTCCTTGTACTTTACACTCACATTGTTTACGTTCCTTAATCGACATAACCTTAAAATGATTGAAGACATTTCTCGTAATATATGATACGTATATGTTGCGGATTTGTTACAAGAAATGACTTGTGACATTTAAGTCACACATTATACATATTCGCTACGTAGCCTATACTACGAGATTATAATATCACCAATGTTTTATAATTGTTACAGCATCGACTCGTAACAGTTTGACAAGTTTACAGTACATGTAAATATCTCGTATAAGAGTGACGAGATCTTGACGTATCAGTGTTACGTATTTGTGATGTCTATAGTTTTTCGTAATTCCTACATCTTTCATTGACATCCTTACTACATATCGTCAGGACGTATTATATACATCTCGTTTACGTGCGTTATGAAAAAGTTACGAATTTGTGATGAACATTATATGACGTAGTTATTACATTTCAATTATACGTAAATGTTTCGTAAATCATCCAAGTGTGTTTGCTGGGAATAGACGATAACAGATTGTTTAAGCAAATAAACAATTTTTAGAGAGAAAAATGTTGAAATGAAATAACAAAAACATAAAAAAAACGAAATAGATAAATTGATTGATTTTCGTCGTCAACTCATTTTTCGAAAAAATGGACTTGACCCGTTCTGCGCAGAAGCCACAGAAGAATCATCTTTATTTTCGATTTTAGAATACCGTGTCATAATATAACATAATTTTTTCTTGTACCGGAAAAATACACGGTAAGATGAAAAACTTAAATTACTTGCGTCAAAAAGTTTTGGTTAATTCACTCACAAATTTTCCATATACACAGCTAATAACTTGAATTTGTGTTAAATGAATAAAATATGATGCTCACATAAAATAATCATTTCA
Organism: Alloplasta piceator; assembly: GCA_946863875.1. Taxonomy (NCBI): domain Eukaryota; kingdom Metazoa; phylum Arthropoda; class Insecta; order Hymenoptera; family Ichneumonidae; genus Alloplasta; species Alloplasta piceator. The sequence goes on from OX333079.1 coordinate 27,436,292, forward strand.
GATAAATAATATTGATATTAAAAAGGAAAAAATCCCATTTTAGTATTAAATAATTTTTATTTGGCTTGATAAAACAGAATGTTCCGATGGATCATCCGAAGTAGTTGAATCAAGAAATTTATTTTTCTTATCCCAGGATACCAAGTCTTTGCATCTGGGTATATTTTCTTGTACCAAAGAAAAACACAATTGATGTACAAAATGTAAATTACTTGCTTACAGTATTTTTGGCTTATCCAATTAAAAATATTACACACGCGCAACTAATAACTCCGTTTGGTATTGATCAAATAAAGTATTTCGATAAAAAATATTAATTATTTCCATCTAATATTTGTGGCTTGCTGTTCGTAGAAAACCTGCATTTTAATAAAATAACTGTAACTAGTGTCAATGAATTAGATTGATTTTACCAAACAACTGCCACCAAGAAAATGACTTACTGAGCGCAACTTCTGTTTTTATTTAATGCAAAGAAAAAACGATTTGTCTCAAGTAAATGTCACTCAAGTAATTTTGTTTATTTGGATCAAATAAATTTTTTTAACAGTGTACTCTTCGAAATGACCAAAAAATATTTATGGTAATTTATATCGTATACAGATTAGAGACATTCGGTTATGAAACAAAAATCGAGCAACGATGTAAATTTGCCTCTTTTTCAGAAACAACTGTCCTGAATAGGTAGAATATATTTTGATAAACATAATGAGCTTCCACTCAAAGTCGAATTACAATTACAATTTTTTCTTCGCAAAAACTGCATGCAAATATGCTACTGGATTTTTCGCAGGAAACTGAATTATTTTTCTTTTAAGTTATTGATGGGCATTTTTTTTAAATAGGGACTCTGTATTCCACATCCACTTTCATGATAGTTTCTCCTTTAAGAGTGTATTAATTTTTGATATCTCGGTAACTTATTGACTTTCCTGCATCGCAAGGATTACCTTAAGCTTAAGGAGCTTAAAGCACTTAGGAGCTTAAAGCACTTTGATGGTTAAGTCCCTGCTAAATCATCAACTTTCGTTAATAAATTACCACTAACGAAACCGATTTTCTAGTCTGTTCTATTTTCTACTACTATTCTGCTTCAATTTTCGATGAGGTTGTATTTTGCCAACATAATCCACATTTTTCTTAAATTCTAGTAATTCTCGAATCGTTCTTCGAAACATTCTCTATGAGCCGGGCCAAATTCATAACGTTTCGAGTTTTATCATCAGGACAAATGAATGTTTAGATTTTTTAAATTTACAATCACTGATCTCTTCGGAGAATTCATGGAAAATCTTTCCCCTCAAACCCTCAATCCACCGGAATGGGACAAAAACTGAGCATTACTTTTAGAAAAGATTCAAAAATGAGATTAATTAAAAAAAACCATCATTAATTTCAAAAATCGCAGGTGCAATGAATCTTGCACGTTATCGAGGATATAAGCGTTGCAAAATAGCTCATTGTTGATTGATGCACAATTATTTGTGGAAACAATTTCTCGAATTTGTCACTGATTCGATTAGTGAGCGTGAAGTCCTTTCGTCACTTTATCGTGAAAAGGGGGTTTTCTTGATGAAAGAAAAAGGTTTTGCGGGCTGGATTTCAGGGGCGAAAGGGGTATCTTCTGTTCGATTGTGTGTTTCAATGTCGGTAGAGCTTACGCGACTCTCAAAAGCGGGCGTTGCTCGTCTTCTCTGGTTCTCTGTGGGTCGATACAAACTCCGTTGATTTTACCACACAACAAAGCGACTGTGTGCATGACGCTTTCACACATATTTAACAGGGGGAAACTTCAATCGAAGGCGTACAAAAAGGATGACGATTTTGCAATTCAAGAGTCTGCAGTTTCGGATATCACGGTTAAGACGCAAGGACTTCAACCCCGAAGGTTCCAACGTATTTAGCTATAAACTGTATATTCGGAGGGAAAATTGGAAAAAAATGTACTATCGATAACCTATAATCTATTTTTTTCTTTTCTTTTTTTTTGTAGCCGACAGTATCAGCTCAAATGTGGGAGAGAAAGAGGACGAGAAGGAAAAAGGCGAGAGGAGTAGAAACGAAGTGGTGGAAGGAAATAAAAAATTGATTATCGATGTTGTCACGAGTGTCGAGGCTTTTATCGGACGACACGCACTGATGGATTATCAAACGATCGACTTTCTCATCGTTTCACGAAACGACCTGTTGAATTATGACTGATGAGAGAGAAAAAAGAGGAACCAAGGGGGAAATACTCCTGGCAGGGTACGAAAAATCGACTTTCCAGTTTTTACATTTTCTTGAAGTTTGGTATGTTAAGAACGTCTGGTAAAAATTCCAAAAAATGACAAAGTCATAGCCCAAAGAGTACATGCGTTCGTTGCGTACATGCACGTGAAGATGATCACCGTAATGCGTAGACAAAACAATGTTTTTCAAACTGGTACCCAAAATATCTCGAAAACTACTGAACCGATAAACTTCAAATTTTTTGTGGTTATTGTATGCAGAATTATCTAGTCCTTGTCATAGGATTTTTTTTCGATTTTTAGTTTTTTTTTTAAATCAAAATACGAACGAATTTTTTCTTGAAAATCGCTAAGTTGATTCAAGCGTCCGCCATTTTGTCAAAACTCGATATTTTTGAAATCAGCTATAACAAAGACAAGATAATAATATCTATTTTAGTATCCTGTTTTAGTTTTTTCTGTCACATGATTTTTGACGAACCGCCACTAGGTACCGCTATGGCAGATTTTTGTACGGCACTCTGTAGACGACTTAAGCCAGTCGAGTTAGCGTCGAAATGGCGATTTTTAATAATAATTTGAAATTTTTGTAGGATGCCTACAAATATGATGTATCATCCATCATGTGAGGTACCAAATGAAACATTTTTTGGGCCTATCTAGAACCCTCGAAGTGCAATGGTTTCCTGAAAAACCTAGTTTTTAGTGTTTACACTCTGCGTGTGATTTACAACCGCTGAATGGATTTTGTTCGACAACGTCTCATTTTCTTCGTAACGCTTTTTCCTATAGAATGAATGCAGCATATTTTAATTAAAGTGAAAACCAGGACAATGCCTAGGAATGTTCAAAATAAGCTAACAATTTCCAAAAGGGCTTGTAACTTTGAAATAAAAAGCTAAACAAAAATAGGCCACGTTCATACTATGGGAAAAAGTGTCACGAAGAAAATGAGACGTCGTAGAGCAAAATGCGTCGAGCGGTTTGTTCTGAATAACGCGCAACGTGGAAGAACTCAAAACTGGATTTTTCAGGGAACCAGTGCACCTTAAGGGTTCTAACTAGTCCAAAAAAATTGTTCATTTGGTAGTTTGGTACCTCAAATGGTGGAGGAGACATCATCCTTGTAGGCATTCTACGAAAATTATAAATTATAATTAAAAATTGGCTTTTTGACGCTGACTCGACTGGCTTAAGTACTCCGTGAATTTCCAACATTTTTAATTGAAAAAATTGAAAACATTCTTGAAAGTTTATATTTTTAATTAGGAAAGACCCCGTTCTGATCATTTTAATAGTTTCCCTGGAAAAAATTCTCGAAAATTACCTTTTTTTTAAGGGAAAAAAGCTCGACGAGAAATTCTCGACTCTGCCTACCCCCACCGCCGTTTGCAGTCTTCCTCTTTTTGCTTCTCTAGCACCATATTTTACCTCTTTTGAGTACCCCCCATCGCTTTGGTAGTTATCATAGTTTTTTTCTCTCTCTTCATTTTAATATCTTTTTTGATCCTTCCTCTTTACCGGTTGGGTTCATTGACTCGTTGACCCGAATTCAGCCGCGCGAACGACTCGGTGTTTCCAACCGGTTTTCACTACCGCCGCCGCCTCTATCGTTCCCGGGGAACAATGTCGCGGATTTCGCGCGCTTCGTTGCGCTGTGTGTGTGTGTGTTTGTGTCTGTAGGTGGGTGGATGGGTGGGTCGTTCGCGCCCGCGTCTTGTCGGTCGATATCGCGCGCGGGTCATCCACGCGGTCTTCCTCCCTCCTCCCTTCCGAGGCCACGCGACCTGCTACCCGCTCAGCTCCCAGTCCACCCTCACAATTATAAAATCTCTTGGGCCCTTGGAGACAGCAGCCGCATTTTCGTAACCCAATGGTTTTACCATCCGAAGGTATCGAAGGAGTTGATAAAAAATGATTTCAGTTTTGGATTTTTTGTTCTTCATGGAAATGGGACAAAATATAGGGGAGGAGGGGGCAAAATGAACACTATGAGAAAACAACGCAACTAGAACGCTACGAGCAGAATAAATTCGTTACTTTTCATCTAAAAATACCGTTTTTATGGATAAAATCGCGCGTTGATCGAAAAAAAATTTGGGGGGCAAAATAGACACCTGCACTAAAATAAAATGTTTTTCTCGAAAATTCAAGTTAAGGGTGAAGAAAGGATTTTCATCACTTCTCATATCATCTTTAATATCAAAGATACTTGGACCAAACTGCGCGGTCTATTTTTGCACTTGAATTTTTCGCGAAATGCAGTTTTCATTGTAGTTCCATTATCTTATATATTTTATTGCACTCCGTACGTAAGAGCTATTTTACGCACACTTCGCATGCGTGAAATGGGCTTTTACGCCCTCGTGCAATAAAATTTTGTATGACACTCGTCCGAAAAACTTTTTCTGACTCGTGTGATTGCAGCATTCGCCCTCGGCTCATGCTGCAAACTCATACTCGTCCGAAAAAGTTTTATCGTACTCGTATCATAATGTACAATTTTACGACTATGGAGATGGCCGTCTTGGTTCCGGTATCTCATTCTGCTGAGGCCCTCAGATTATTCAAGTATTCTAGTAAAAGTGGGTTACCATAATACTATTAGAGTATGTTAAGGTGTTCTTTTCTTTTATGCGATGAGAATGTCAATAAAAAAGGAAAATTCCTAGCCTTCGTGGGAAATTTGCAAGAAAATATGAAAACGTAGATCTGATTTTACATGGATTAGTCAATTCAGGTATAGTGACGCCAATTATAATGTTAATTTTCTCGTTTTTAAATTTCTCAAATTTTAAATTTTTTCGATAATTTTGAAGCTATCCATTTTGCCTTCACTGGCTATTTTGCTCCCTTTCCCTATACAGTAGTATAGCATATAACAATTTCATACGATAGAGTATTCATTTGTATTAGTAAAGGATTGTGGTTGCTCGCGTGTTTCATGAGAATGCCAAAGAATTTCTTCATTATTACCCCGAAATCTGAATTTGGTCAGCACAAAACTAAAGCAAACCGCGGCTTCCGCCAGACAAAAGAATCAATAGATCGATCGTTTTGAAATTTTTACATGCTGTTATTTGTATCTTGAAAAATGAAAAAAAATGTGTCTACTTAATTTTACATGAATTTCTTTATGATTTTGTACGTCAAAGTAGAGTCCTCGAAAAAAGGTGACTTATTTTGGGGAAGTCATATGAAATCAAGAATCCAAAGAGATTATTGTTTTATAGGCTTAATTCTAATGAACTGACGTATAATATGCATATTTTAAGAACAAAAAAACGAAATGGCGGACTTGTGAACAAAAAGGTCTTTGAAATCGATTTTTTTGATAAATTGTTTAAAAAAATGCATTGATTGTTAAAAAAATAAGTGTTTCAAAGGTTAGGTATTGAGCTATATGTGTCTGAAATAACAGGTAAAATTTTTAGCCAAAGCGGTTGCATAGTTTAAAGTTTTGACAAGAGATTTTGTAGTAAAAAATTATACTTACATTAATCAGCTATGCCTAGTGCATAGAGCAATCCTTCTGCTTCCTCAAAGTTATCTCAAAGCTCTTTTCATTTCTTCAAGAGATTCACAGTTTCTGGTGATTGCTAAACTGTAGTAATTAGTCATTTTAAACAATAACTCATTAGTTAATTACTTTCTTCTTTTGGCTATAACTTGAAAAAAAAATTAATTTCGGTCTGAAACTTTTAGAGTATATTTTCAAGATGTTTTTATTGCAAAAAATGTAAATTAAAAAAAATCGATTTTTCTGAACCCGTCACAGTAGGCTACTGACTTAAACAGGGCTCCGAATTTTTACTACGTTTTGATTAACTTTCTTTCTTGTACGTCTATCCGGGTAGAATTATGTATTCGATTTTAAACTAACTTTCCGATGAGCCAGAGACTTCAAATTTTGAATATAGCTCAGAATAAGAAGACAATGCTAGAAAATGTGGAAAATGGATCGTAATATTGTGATTATAATTTTTTGAAATAATTTTATAATTTTCTCAATAACCACTATCATAGAAACGGTTACCTTAGCAACGGCGATTATACTTGAACATTAAATACACGATACTAAAAAGTAGAGGGCATAACAATGTGAATAATTTTTTTTTAATATACCACGTTTTCAAAACAGCCTAAAAAGTATAAAATAATTTCTCTAAGCTTCATGAAGACTAAAACTACTTTCAGTTTTTCAACCTCTTACCGATTGTCCTGAAAATTTGTCAGTGTACATTTTGAATAGTTATTAACTGATAGATAAGTTTTCTCATTGATAGCTACTCGCTTTACCCCATATAGTTATGTATTGCATGCGCCCCACATTTTTCGTTTCAAATCTCACAAGTATTTCAATAGCTATTAAAAATTTACAATGACAAATTTTCAGAACAATCTATTAGACGTTAGAAATCTGTATGTGGTTTTATTCTTCATGAAGCTTAGAGAAATTATTTTATAGTTTTTAGTCCGTTTTAAAAACGTGGTATATTAAATATTTTTTTAAATTTATATTATTTTTTTATCAATTTTTATCTTTTTTTTTTAGATTTTTGGTTTTTTTTATGTATTCTTATTTTGCCGACAAAAAATCAGCATAATTTGAAATCTGTGAATTTCCCATGAAATATAATTCTTAAATGTTGAAAACACAACAAATTCTCTACCAATCGTACTTCGTTGTTTTTTGAAGCTCAAAATTCCGAAATCTAAAAGCTTTCAATAACGCTACTTTGGCTTTACCAAATACAAAATTTGTTCCACATGAACGTAAATGAAGTCAGTGATAGCCATTTGGCACGTTCCGAGACCTCAAATTTTTGGGAACTTTTATTTAAAAAAGTTGATTCTAGGTTGGAAAAATCTGAATGAATAACTTTCTAAAATATTATATATGTATGTACGACATTCTTTGTAATCTTTAAAAAAAAATTGTTTGACGTAAGATTTTTATACAAAAATGTTCAGACATTTCTACAAGTTCTGCTGAGTGAGAGCTCAATTCTTTAAAAAAAATAATGGAGATTTTTGTATTTGCAGCCAATGTTTACCGATCAGATTACCCTAAATTCATCCCAGACAAACGAACGAGCAAACGAATCTTGTAGTGAGATTTGCGGCCAATATTATATAGTATATACTATATATACAATATATATATCACGAAACGAAATTGCATCGTCGACGGGATTCTCACGTAACGCAGGAAATATTACGAAACTTTGATTTTGGCCAGAAGTACTTTTGACTCTTTTCCCCTCTCTTCCACGATAAATTATCTTTCGTTTCTGCTGTGCGCATTGTCCAGGTCCGTCACTTTTTCAATCCCCCTCCGCCTTGAACTTCCTGTTTTCGCAAAACTATTTTACGCGCGGTTCTTCCTTCCAGTTTTTTTTCTCTCAATTTACCAAACCGTCCTCCAGAATTCGCATCAATTCTCGAAAAACGTTTTAGTACCTTTTCTTTTTGTTTCTTTATCCGAATTTATTCGTCCGTAAGTTCTCTCTCGGCTGTCTTTTTTTTTAATCAACAAATTATCTTCATTTCCGGTCTCTTCAGCGGCGAATGAATGGGCGGTGTATAAAGAGGGGTCATTTCCCAATCGTCGCGGTTATTTAATGCTCGTTTCATTTTTTTTTTGTTTTAATTTTTTCATTCCCTCTCTTGTTCCCCTCAATCTCGTTGATTTGCGCGTGAAAAAAGGTAAAGAAAAAAAGGAGGGATATCGTGAAAACAAAACCGCAAAGTTTGGGGCATCAACGACGAAGTCGGGGCTGATATTGTCGTCGTAGTTTTGAGATTCGAGAGCGGACGAGGTAAAGCAGCTTACGCACCCGAGCACGAGCCCTTTTCCTCTTCAGCGAAAAGCCATTCAACCTCGACTGTACCCACCATACACAGGTGAACCCGTGTATAGGTATATGTACACACAAGGGTGTGTAATAAAGCGCCATTTTTATTTTTAGATTTTGTTTTTCTTCATATATCCTTTTTCTTTTCTATTTTGGTCATAGGTTTCAAATTAGGCAATAAAGAACCACCGATTCCGAGGGAAGAACTAGTGGGGGTATTTTTCAATTCCTAGAACTCATATTTTGATCGCTGAAATAAAATTCTCCGAGCATTTGTTCGACGAAAGGATATTGTGGCCAGACAAAAACGCAAAGAAACCAGTTCCCAATTAATGAGACTATTGACGTGGAAACGTCAATTAAGGAGGTTTGGTGATGACTATGCTAGTCAGCTATGAGTCTATTTTGTACTGCAAGGTCGCTGCATTTTAGATCAGTAGATATGGTCTATTTTTCGAGGAATATTTTTTACGCATTGAATTTCTGGATTACTTTTATTTTTACGATATCGATAGAAACGTAATAGAATACGGCTTGACTTCAGTGGTATGTCGTATCTTCGACGTTTGGCATCGTCGCATTTTTCATGACTAAATTGCGTTACTGTCCCATCATGTAAATTCCTACAGCACGTTCGTCTATCTTGGATATACATATATACTGGCAGAAAAATTGGGGTGCCTTAGTTATTAAAAAAATGATAAAAAAATTTACGGCTTCACACATCCATATTTTTATCTCGTGTAGAAAATGTCCAATAGGAAATTCAAATTTTCGCGGGTATGCGGCGTTGCCACACCTCAAGCAAGATGGTTGTCCTCACGTCACGGGAGTCTTGCTCCACGAATATTTTTGACATTTTGGACTTTATATTTGCAAATTTATTATTTATTACGCGATAAACTCTCTAATTAAAGGTGTCTTTTTGATCGCAAAGATTCAACGAATACAACCGTTAGTTTTCTTTACGCGTATCTTGGCTCCAAGTAGCATCACAAAATCGTTTTCTGAGTGGAAAACGAGATTTTGTCGCTCACGTGTAGTAAATTCACTGACTTCAATCATTAATATCTGGGAAACTATGCGATACATCTCGTGCAAACTTCGCAGTTGCATGAATGAAGGTTTCGACAATTCTATAAAAAAATTGGATTTTTATCTTGGAGTCGCTCTAATCACCGAACCTCCTTAAGAACTCATAAACTTGAGTTGCGGAACATTTGCAAAGGGCATAGCTGGATAAGCTGAATCTGCCCCCCCCCCACGCCGTTTTCTATCGACACTTTGGGTATCATTATGGTACCATATAAAAATAATTCATTCCAGATTTAAGCTCTTAATGGGGTCGTCTAGAGTAAAACCTGTTTTTTAAATGTTTTTTTCGGGAATTTTTTTTTGACAAACCATTGAAATAATAGTACATTGCGATACGAGTGAGGTAAAGCGAAATATATACGTTGCGGCTTATGCGACAATTTCGAGCCGCAGCGTATAATTTTCGCTTTGCCTCACGAGTATTGCATACTATTTTTTGTAAGAAGTGTATCTAATATGCAGAAATAAAGAAAAGGAAACCGCAATGGGCTCCAGGGGCGAAGCCCCTGCGGGGGGTTCGGAGGGCGGAGCCCCCCTAAATAAAAAAAAACAATGATTTAAATGCATAATAGTATTTTTTTCTCCTATCAACACTTACAATGAACACTTTTTCTTCCAAAATTTGTAATGAAGAATGAAAAACAAACTTGAACTCCCGAATCATTTATAAGCAATCGGACATTTTGAGGTTATATTGCGATGTTTCGCTATCGTCGTAATTTGACAGTTTGCACTCGGCAGATTCACGTCGCGCTCGTTGCGAGGCTCAGGTGGCGCCTCGCTACGGTTGTTATCGGCGGTAGAGTGCGTGAAGTACTAATAGTATGAATGAAAGTGTGTGTAATATACTATCAGTGCATAAAATACGCTCGGACCTACATTATTTCACGTCTTGCTGTAATGCTCTATTTTACGCATATTTTCAAGGCACGTAAAGACGCACATTATATACACGTGTTACATAATAGTACATTACGATACGAGTGCGTTGAAAATTTTTCTGACGAGTGTGAGTTTGCAGCATGAGCCGAAGGCGAATGCTGCAATCACACTCGTCAGAAAAATTTTTCTCGCACGAGTTTCGTACAAAATTTTATTGCACGAGTGCGGAGAGTGCCATTTTACGCACGGAGTGCAATAAAATAGTTTATGAATTATGTATCATTTTTATTAACATTTGAACAAACTTTGTGAATTTTTTGAAGTGAATGTATTAAATATAATCGGAGATACACCGCCCAACAGGAGCACATTCAAGAAAAAGGTGCCCCACTGCTGCCATGATTCCGGCCGTTCTGCTTATCTGAAATCAAAAAACCAAACGCCATTTCAATTGTGAGACTTGGGGCTCTACCGTGAACCAAAATAAAGTCAGAATTCCAAAAAATATCATTTTTTTTCACCGCGAACCAAACTTAAGTCAGAATTCCAAAAAAATCATTTTTTTTTTATTTCTGACTTTATTTTGGTTCACGGTAGATCCTCAAGTCTCACAATTGAAATGGCGTTCGGTTTTTTGATTTCAGATAAGCAGAACGGCCGGAATCATGGCACCTGTGGAGCACCTTTTTTTATATGTACTCCTGTTGGGCGGTGTATCTCCGATTATATTCAATACATTCACTTCAAAAAATTCACAAAGTTTGTTTAAATATCATCAAAAATGATACACAATTCATAAATAATTTTATTTTAATGGTTTGTCAACAAAAAGTTCCCGAAAAAAAAAACATTTGAAAAACAGGTTTCATACTAGACGACCCCCTTAATCTTAAAAAATGTTCGAGTTATTGTTAAAAAAACCTCTTGTTCTCTTATTATTTTTTTTTTCAATAGTAAAAATAAACATTAACACATGCCGATTTTTTTTCCAAATACTTGAGAGTAAAAGACATAAAATAGTATTTTGTGCATCTAGGGCCAGAGATAAGTCTTTTTGTCGAGCGTGAAGTTTGCCGCGACGAGCGAAGCGAGGGCCGCGTAGATAGCCAAAAAGCCTCACTTTTCAGCCGTCTACTCGCATGGTGAAAAGTACGAAAATCTTGCATGGGTGGAAAAAAACTGTTTTGTTTTATCTTTCTGTTTAAAGGGTAACACCACTGTAAGGATCTAAGAAAGCGTTTTTTTATAGTTTTTTTTGAACTTCAAAATAAGATTTTGAAGTTAACCACGTTAAGGATTTTCGACAAGTTAATGTAAACAATATTTATTAACAAATTATTGTCCTTTTTTTTGGTGAAAATTGAACAATTTTAATCCAATACACAGAAATCCAATTACACAGAAATCAATATTTCTGAAATCCTCTACTTTGGAATTTAACGTGGAAATTATGGAACTACCACGAATTTTACTATGCTTAAAAATGTTGTAAATTTTATGTACTTTTTTTTGGCTGCAGTGACTTCGAAAAAAATTTACCAGCAACCATTGCACGGACCGGATAGCTTGATTATTCAGCTACAATTTGGTTCATTTTTACATCTCGATACGACCATTTTTCATTGAGATACAGCATTTTCAATAACCACTAAAAATTTAGAAAATTTGTTTGATCCCCTAATTTTTTCCAGTAGTGATATGAGGCATTCCATGCCATTTCGAACGGTCAAAAAGTTGTCCACTCTCAAAAAAATTGACATTTTGTCAAATTATTCAATTATATGAAAAAGAGAAGTGTAAATTTGATCAAAATTTTTTGATCTAATTTTTGTGAGTTTTTCGAAATTTCAATATGTTCCGAGTACCGTTATATCTTGAAAGCATACGATTAAACAGAAAAATGTTTCAGACAAAAAAGTTGCAGTTTTACATAAAATTGATAAAAAAAAAAAAATTTCAATTTTTTGAATCTAAAAAATGACAATTTTCATCAAAAATACACAAAAATAATTTTTTTCGGTCGGTACGTCACTTTCGATTTATGTCAAAAAATTCCAGAAAATACTCTGAAGTGTGTACGACAGACACGTATTTTTTTTTAGATGGCTCGATAAGTTGTTCCAAAGCTATGCTTTGTTTTATTGATAGTATTTTTTTTTGTTTTTGCTCCAATAAGCTCCAAAACATCAATATTATTATTGTAGATGTTCTTTTATTGCAAAATTTGAGAGAAAAAATTTGGGAGAGTATGATTTTCCATAATAAGTGATTTTTCTAAAAAAATAATGTTATTAATAAAACAAAGCATAGCTTTGGAACAACTAATCGAACCATCAATAAAAAAATACGTGTCTTTTGTACATACTTCAGAGTATTTTCTGGAATTTATTGACATAAATAGAAAGTGACATACTGATCGAAAAAAATTATTTTCGTATATTTTTGATGAAAATAGGAATTTTTTAAACGATCAAAATAAAAAATAAAAAATTTCACAAAGTTTCTGTAAACCTGCAACTTTTTGTCTGAAACATTTTTCTGTTTAATCGTATGCTTTCAAGTATACGGTACTTACTAAGTACCGTTTGTTTTTTTAGAAAAATCAATTATTATGGAAAATCATACTCTCCCAAATTATTTCTCTCAAATTTGTAAATGAAAGAACATCTACAATAATAATATCAATGTTTCAGAGCTTATCAGAGCAAAAACAAAAAAAAATGTTATTAATCAAATAAAGCATAGCTTTGCAACAACTGATCGAGCCATCTTAAAGAAATACGTGTGTATTGTACACACTTCAGAGTATTTTCTGGAATTTTTTCAGATCAATCGAAAGTGCCATACCGACCGAAAAAAATTGTTTCGTATATTTTTGATGAAAACGATCATTTTTTAAACTCGAAACATTCAAAAAAAAAAAAAATTTGTTCACAAAGTTCATGTGAACTGCAACTTTTTTGTCAGAATTTTTTTTCTGTCCAATCGTATGCTTTCAAGATATAACGGTATTTAGAAAATTTTGAAATTTCGAAAAACTCCAAAACATCTGATCCAAAAATTTTGAAAAAATTTACAGTACTCTTTTTCATATAATTGAACAATTTTTCGAAATGTCAATTTTTTTGAGAGTGGAGCACTTTTTGACCGTTCGAAATGGCATGGAATGCCTCATATAGAAGTAAGATCAGAAGGGCATGATTTTTTGCCCAAATGCATCTGTAATACCCCATTTTTATTTTTAGTCGTGGAATATGTGTGTGTGTCTGTCTCTCTGTTTCACTTTTACTTGTTTCTCACTCTTTCACTTCTGTCTCATAGCGATTTGACGAGTCTCACGGGATTTCTCGCAGTTCTCTTACTAACCTTACTTGTTTCACGAAAAAACTGCGTTATTCTCGTTCAACGTTCCCCTGGGCAAATAAAAATCCGTTCAGGTATTAAGATGCTTTTTTTTTTTAATCCTCATTGGATTTCCCAAAGGATTTCTTCCGATCAGTAATTCCCTTCACTTTTGCTTCTCGTCTCGACGATAGAATTCGATTGATCTATGTCGATTCGCCCATGATTAATCATATTTCAAAAAATCCAATGTGGGCGCAATTATATTTCCTTGGATCATTTTGCTTTGAGAGTAATCATGTCGTCACTCGAAAATGACGTTGAAACTAGAAAAATTATCTGCAACGGTAAATATTCATCGTCAAAATACAGCGCAAAAATTTCAAGACTATTGGAAAGTTATTGAAAAATCTTAAAAGCTTATTCTGGTCTAGAATTTTGAAAAAATCATTTTTTTTTCATATTCTTAAGGGGAGCAAACCTTTTAGACGCATGAAAATAGGTATTAAAAAAAAAATTAAAGGTGATAAATGGAATTAGAAAAAAAATTTTTTTTTGCATATTCTTAAAATCTAGACCGTTAAGAATATATTCTTGAAAGACAATTTTTAGATCCCAACAATTTACAAAGTAATAGCTATTTCAGTCACGCAGCAACTACGCTCGTCACGTCGGAGCCAATCGTACCATAGACGTTTTTTTCCAACCGACTTTTCTCACCACGGTTGACATGATATCTCAAGTTCAACTCAACCGATTTACTTCAAATTTTTAAACAATCTTCCGTTTTCTCTGAGGTTTTGGCTATAACGATATTCTTACTAATTAATCTTTTTTTAATGAGTTATATGCGGCCGTGTTGATGAATATTGTTATTGTGGAGTCGGCTTCGATTCGGCCCAAAGTGTCAAGGTCTTGATGGAAAGACGTTACGATAATTACGTTTCGATCCTTGGTTGGGATCCTCTTCAGATTTTATTTACTATTTTAGTAAGAAGCGGAGTTGTTGTTTTAGGCGAGTCTTCGTTGCAGAGTCACTTTTCCAATTTTTGAAAGCTGCCATGGTGATATATCCGAAGAGTTGTAGTAATTCGCCAAAGAAGGTCATCGTGTCGAGTTTATAGCCAGTCGTTTTCAATTTAATGAGTTATATGCGGCCGTGTTGATGAATATTGTTATTGTGGAGTCGGCTTCGATTCGGCCCAAAGTGTCAAGGTCTTGATGGAAAGACGTTACGATAATTACGTTTCGATCCTTGGTTGGGATCCTCTTCAGATTTTATTTACTATTTTAGTAAGAAGCGGAGTTGTTGTTTTAGGCGAGTCTTCGTTGCAGAGTCACTTTTCCAATTTTTGAAAGCTGCCATGGTGATATATCCGAAGAGTTGTAGTAATTCGCCAAAGAAGGTCATCGTGTCGAGTTTATAGCCAGTCGTTTTCAATTTAATGAGTTATATGCGGCCGTGTTGATGAATATTGTTATTGTGGAGTCGGCTTCGATTAAATCTTTTTTTAAATCAATCTTTTTTTTAAATTTTGTATCGGATGACTAGAAGGGCTGCAATCGTGTCAGTCAGCACACCCTTTTTTTCTAACCCCAACTTTACCAGCTTATAACTTATTTAATTGTCATTTTTTTCTCGATTTTTTTTGTTTAGTGTCAAATTATCAATAAATATATTGTAAAAACAATGTGTATTTCCAAATTTCAAAATAACAAGTGGTTTTATTGGACGTAAATAAACTTCATCGTTCCTTACCTTGCGAAGATGCTTTGGCAATTAATATTATTACCGTTAATCCCGTAGTAAAAAAAACTCCATTCGTCGCCATTGAAAATCGCCATTCATTCCCCATTACCAAAATAACCAATGGAGATGAATAGCGAATTGCCCAAGGACATTTTCGCTATTGAATTCCCCATTTGAAATCGAATAGGAATTTCCCAATGAGGATTAACTTCCCCACACTGAGAGAAAAAACCATGGTGAGCTCAAAGATCCGGAATGGTAAAAGGGGTTATAGTATGGTTAACCATTTTCTATGACTGGACAAGCAATAATATGGCAGCGCTTATTATATCATTGTTTACCCAGTCATAGAATATGGTTAACCATACTTTAACCCCTTTTACTATGGCGGATCTTTGAGCTCACCATGGTAAAAGGGGTTAAGGTATGGTTAACCATATTCTAGGATTGCACAAACAATAATATAATAAGCGCTACCATATTATTGCTTGTCCAGTCATAGAATATGGTTAACCATACTATAACCCCTTCTACCATGGCGGATCTTTGAGCTCACCATGGTTTTTTCTCTCAGTGATCATATCTGCAGATTTATTAGTACCCCAAAAATCCGCCAGGTGGCTACCTCTTGCACAAGCGAACCTGCCTCTCGACGCCTATATCCTTTCCAAGCTCGTTTATGTCTGATATCCTTATTTTCAGTATGGATTTAATACATGGCTTTAATATGGATTTAATACATTGAACATTGCGGCAAAACGCAAGATGGTCGAATCCCCCAAAGGGATTCCCATAAAAAAAAGTTTTTTTTGTTTTCCCTTTTGTTAAAGAAAAGACGAAGCTTTACGAAATTGTAGACTTCGTATGTGTACCTATACATTCAAAGATTGAAATGTTTAAAAATATATATTGTGTAAATATTAAAAAAAAATTATCTCATTTAAATACATATTTGTTCAGTTTGAAATAATATTTATTAATATTAGGATGAATATGGTAAGATGTACTATGTACGGAAGTGTAGTGCACGATAGAATGTGTAAAATAGAACAAGCGTGTTCAGCGAATAATCATATCGTATAGTAAACCCTACTATCATGTAGTGCATTTTCCAAAACACGGTATGTATGTTACAACTACGTGTGCTACGTAAATCAATTTCTTGCTCTTTTGATACCATATGGTGGGTGACGGCAAAGTCACAATGAATTTTCTAAGAATTCATCGCTATTTGATAGTTTCGAGTACCATACTTTTAGTTGCTCGATACATTGTTTGCTCAAACATAAGGAGATGTTGGGGGGAACCCAGAAAATTCGGTTACCCGTACTATAATTTTATAGGTTGAGGTTACCATAAATTATTGACGAACCCTGTGGGAAACATATTATATGGTAAAATATAGTTCTGCACACCATACTTTTCTCTCGGTGCATGCGAAATGGAATGGGGATTATCCCATGAGGATTCAATAAAGAAAATCTCCCTAAGTAATTCGCCATTCATATCTATTGGTTTTCGTGGGCAATAGGGAATGAATGGCGATCATCAATGAAGATTTTTGATCAATTAGATCTCACGAGGTACCCCCTTTTTCAATGTAGGCATTTTATTTCGAGGCTACCCTTTCTTGGGGTAACACTCCTTTCGGCAATCCTCGAAGAGAGCATTAGTTTCCAAGTGAACGGAAATTCTCTACGAGAATTAAGTTAACAAGTACAATTACATTGGCCGGAAAGAACCTGCATAGATTTTTTCGACACCGACTTCTGCTAATATTCCATGCTCACACCCGTCTAGATAAGCATACTCTTCGCATAATCCATATGGGAGTTCAGCGGTCGCCGTCCTGTGACATCTCGCGCCAAGTCTTGGAACCAACGCAACGCGGTTCGTGGTGATAATAATAATAATCCTCTGCCTACGTTACGAACATGTGACGGGCGCACGATCGCTTGTTCTCGCGGTATAAATGTGATAATGTAAATAATAATTGAATAATAAATAATAATAATAAATAATTGAATAATGAATAATAATAAATAGTACTTCAGTAGTATTTTCATTTACTACTGAAGTTACATTATTGATAAATGTTGACCATTGTATAATTCGTTACTTATTATTCAATGGGCATCATTTAGTTTCCAATGGACATCCTTGGGTAATGCTGATCATTAGGTTCATCCGCATTTGCTGTCCAATGAACGTCATTAGTCAACGTGACTTTTCAATCGATATCCATTCACTGATCAATGGTCATTCCTATACGCCATTAACAAATGCAGAAATCCAAATGGGTCCCCATTCATTGTCCAATGGAGTCATATAAGGACCAATGGTTGCCATTGGCGATTCAATGGAGTTTTTTACTACAGAATTTCATTTTTTTGACATTAGTTTGGTTCAATGACGCCAACTATTTGGCTTAAACAAATTTTATTTTCGAACAAAATATTTTACTTATTTTTTCGTTTCCATTCGAAAATGCTCTCAAGAATCTTCCAACGTATTTGCCTGAATCATGTCTCGATGTAAGTAAATGCGTCATCTAATATATTGTCCATATATTGACTAGAGAGATTTAATGCGGACCTTGATCCTCGCCATTCTCTCTCTCTCTCTCTCTCTCTCTCTCTCTCTCTCTCTCTCTCTCCGTGTCTTCGAACAAAAGTTCAGTTCTCAATTTTGATTTTTTATCTCAGCATCTTGCTATTCATATATATGTATATGTATAATGTATATGGATGTATATTCTCATAGCTCTCCCGCAGAGTCTCATTCTCATCGAAAAGCCCACGAGAATCTTCGTGCTCACACATTGCGATAGAAACAATATGTCTCGTCAGAGATACGTACACAACTCTACATATGTGCTCTCATAACAATCCCGTCTTTACAAAAGATCATCGGGACGATGAAGAAACACCCTGTTATATTATTCGTTACCTTTCGGAGTTGAAAAAGAAATTTTTAATCATGACCTTCTAGAGCTAAGAAATCGAAAAATATACCCGTTGCATTTTTTTTTCTTTCAATTGATATTTATTAATACTGCATCGAAAACTCCGACCCAAAAAGTTATTCAAAATGTTCTTGCAAAGGGCCGAAAATATATTTAGACCGAAATTTCGTATTTACTTATATTTTCAATAGCATTTGAACCTTCCAAGCTGAATCAGTTTTTCAATGCGATCGATCGCTTTCAACCATAATTTTCTTTAACAATATCGTCGTTTATATCGGCCAACTGTAAATTGCGCTGTTTTTGGTGTCGAACATTGGTCATGTATAGGTCTTAACACTTAACCCCTCGTAAAATTTCTTCCCCGCTGCACTTTTTAACATTGTAACGCGCGACGGAATCGTGTTCTTGCGCTTGCACATCGTAATTGTCGAGCAACCAAAATGGCGTAAGTTCGCACAGAGCCGAGAAACGATTTACGCCATTTTGTTTGCGAAAGCATTCGATACGAGAACGAGGCAAAAACTCTCGCGCGTGTTTCTCCCTTCATAGGGCTATCCGATGACAAAGAGGCTTATTTACTTTGTTGTTCCAGTACGGTAAGCAGCTCAGGGAGAACTACAGGGCCTTCAAGAACAAACAGTGTGATCAAAGCGGCGGAGGAAGTCCCAAGGAACAGTACAGCAGCTACAATGTACCAAACGTGAGTATCTTACGATTTTCTCTAATCTTATCTTCTCATTCTCCATTCTCTTTAACTTCGTCGAGCTTCTTCGATGAACATTTTTTTTTTTTTTCGCCTTCTCTACCGAAGACTCGAGTCCATCCAGTGTGAATAATGTTCTTTATGGCTTAAGAGGAGGCTAAATACCGACATTAACACCTCGAAATTGCCATCCAAACTTGCTCTTATACAAATGGATGGAATTAAATAAAATTTTAACAACATCATCAGAACAATGGCAGGAATGGAGCCTCACTAAAAATTTTTCGAAAAAAAGAAAAAAAAGTTACAGATTCATTTACCACCAAGAAACTGTAATTGAAAAACTTAAATTATCAAACTTTTACTGCATTTCGGATAAAACCAAGAGTGAGGCTCCATGAAGAACGCCCCGATACAAATATCGAGACATTTTCGACATTATTTTATCACAATGACAAGCCGTACGTTTGGATGGCGCATCAAGAGATAAATATCGATGAATTGTAGTTTTATTGAAAAACAAAATGGCGAAATGTAGTTCACAGACGTGCGAGTGAGGGCAGCACCATGGATTCTGACGAGTAACCTATAATATTTAGGGGTCTCGAATGAGTTCGTTGGCATTAGGTATAACGCATTTTCGCCTCTCCATTGACAATTAATTTTTAATTCATTTATCCCCCTCTTAATTGTCAAAATGTAATTAATTTTTATCCACGGTTGTCTCAGAAAGACTGGATGACGATGATACGTCGATAATGTAGGGGTTGAATAAAAATGGTATTTAGTCCCCTTAGAAAGAACAAGACCGACTGAAAAGCGAGTGTCAATGAAAAATTAGAAAATAACGAGAAATTCAATAGCAGAAATGAATAGTTGAGTTGAGGGAGAATTATCCACGTGAAATTGTCGTGCACTTTTTTCCAGCAATTTTTCCAGTAACATTGAAAGATCATAAACGAGACAGCAGGCAGTCTAAAGAACCATTTTAGTTTTTCATAATCTAATCTTCAAACGCTAACGATGGGTCATTCATGTCCCATCGTTTTTTCCACATAGTTATGAAAAATGTATGCATGACTCCATATTTTGCTCGAAATTGTTATTAAAAATTTTTTTTTGGGTGGGACTAATTACACCGGCACCCAAAATAAAAAAAGTGGTCTGTACTTTTGACCAGACCCACCAATTTATATGTATTTTGATGCGCTGAATCCGAATCCGAAGTCCTTTTTGCTCATACACCCTCAAAATTTTGAGTAAATTGCGAAAAACCGCTAAAAATGGCTAAAATCTACGAAAAACCGCAGTTATGAGTATGCATTTTTTTTTATTGAACTAGATCAAGTATGTTTTTTATGTATTTTGATATGCTGAATGTGAATTCGAAGTCTGTTTGGCTCGTACACTATCAAAAGTTGGAGTAAAATGCAAAAATCCGCTATAAATGTCTAAAATTTGCAAAAAATCGCAGTAATCAACATGAAACAAATTTTATTGAACTAGATCAAGTATGTTTATTATGTATTTTGATGCGCTGAATCCGATTGCCGAGTCTGTTAATTTCGACCATGCATTCACGGCCGTCCAAAAGTGTGAACACCCTTGCCCCAATTCCCAGCTGCACAAAATAAGTTGCACTGTTCTTTTAAAAATGAAGATATTTCAATTTAAAAAGCGGCGTTTCAAAGAGGATATATTAAGCTTTATTTTGCTTTATCAAAAAAAAATTGGATTTTTTTAAAGTTCGGTACGTCCTTTGAAACCTATCGTCGTTTTTTCGTTTTTTTTTGCGTACGACCCATGCAATTTTTGTTTAACTATTTCTCACATGAAAAACTTGTGGAGGGGAGTATAAGTTTCAATTTCGGTTGTTAAAAAGTGTCGTACAATTTTTTTTTCGCAAAAAACAACCATATTTATAAAATAAAGCGTAACTCCAAAACTACTGAGTTTTTGTGAAATCATTAAAAAGGTAAAAAGTTGCATACAGTTGTTTTGGATTTAATGAAATTTGTTCAGAATTTTTTCTCATCATTTTTTTCGGGATTTTTCCCTGTCAACGAGATTTTTTAAAATCTTCAACATGGAGTCTCTCACCTCATCTACACGGCTTTTTCTTCGAAAATAGTCATTTACATGGCTTTTTTTATTGGAAAACCCCTGTAGATGAGGTTATAGACCCGACTGTTTCAGATAAAAAAATATCTCGTGAATAGAAAAAAATTTGAAAAAAAAGTTGAAAAAAAATTCTGAAATAATTTAATTGAATCCAGAATAATTGTATGCAACTTTTTACCCTCTTAGTAATTTCACGAAAACGCAGTAGTTTTAGAGTTATACTTTATTTTATAAATATGATCGTTTATTACAAATATTTGAATATTTTTGCGAAAAAAATCGTACGAAAATTTAAAAAAAACCAAATTGAAGCTTATACTCCCCTCCACAAGTTTTTCATGCGAAAAACAGTTTTCAAAAAATTTCATGGGTCGTACGCCAAAATTTCAACGCCAAAAAAGAACAAAAAAAGTACCATGCTTCAAAGGACGTACCGAATTTTGAAAAAAATCGAAAAAAAATTTTGGCTAGAGTAAAATGAAGCTGAACATATCTTCTCGGAAACGCCGTTTTTGAAATTGAAATATCTTTATTTTTAAAAGAGCAGTGAAACTTTTTGGATCGGATTCAGCGGATCAAAATACATAGAGATAGGTGGGTCTGATCAAAAGTACAGACTACTTTTTTCATTTTGTGTGCCGGTGTTATTATCAATTATTTAAGCCTTCAAAGAAGGCCCATGAATTTTTTCAGATTTTTTCGAACGACCCATCGTTAGCTTGAACGGTTGCTCAAAACATCGTTAGCTATAAGAAGGGTTAAGGGAGTCATTGCATTGCAGAACAACTACGTGAAATCAAGAGTCGCGGTAGCGACTCGAGACAAGTACATTTACCTAACCTTACCAACTCGAGGAGCTTCCAGCGGACTCTCTATAGAGTAAAGATCTTGCTTATACACAGGAGTATATCTATTTAAAATAATTCATTTTCTCGATTATACTCGAAATATATGGTGTAGAAAATGTAAAAACTCATGTATTGTTCGTTATTTTTTTCTCTTTCCAGAAATACCCAAATGAATTGTATAGGTGTTTGCATATGGAAGATATCGAATTTATTTCTTTATTTTCCAAATTTTACGACGATCACGATGATTATGATTTTTCGCACAACGAATTCCCACTACCACGAGCCAATCCCTATCGTTGACACAGTTTCCATGCTCAGTGATTGACTCGTGGTCAGACGATATAGCGAATCACACAGAAATATATCTTCACACCATCTAACAACAGATCAAACAACTTTCGGCTGCTGGGCTAAGCGCTTATTTCACGAAACACCGAAACAAACCCACGCTTGGTATGTACGACCGTGAACGAACCAAACAGAAACTTACGCATCATCATGTATAACCTAAAAAATAAATATCGGTGCAGCATCTTCCTGAGTAACTTTTTATTTACTATTCGAAGTGTTGATTTTATTTATTTGATTATGAAACGTGCATCGAGTAAATATACATACCGTCGCATTTGTTTCAGTTTATTTTTATTTATTAATTTGAAAAATGATTTTATTTTAACGATGGTTTGACAACACTCATCGTAAATAGAAATTATTTGTTTACAAAACGTGCATCGAGTTAATGTGTATACATCGCTTTTATTTTGGCTTATTTTAAATATTTCAAAAACAAAAAAAATGATATATGTGCTCAATAATAATTCAACAACCATATTTACAGTTTGTATAGAAAAAATTGGTGTAGTTATTTGTGCTGCCGGAATATAATAATTTATTTACTTGAGGATTCGAACGTTCCATTGAACAAAAACAAGCACGCTTCGCGGACTCGTTGGGGGGCTTCGCCCCCCAAACCCCCCCCCCCGCGCTTCGGGCGCCGTTGTCGTCGCGCTGCGCCCTGCGTATTTTTGATCATTGTCTTGATTTATGACGTTGTGACCGAATATATTTTGAATATTGGTTAACATGTCCCTTGGGGACGTTTTAATAGGCACTCACACCGTAATTCAAACTCTTTAATTCATTGTGAACATCGATTAATTATTCTGATAAGTTATATTAATCATTATTAATGACAGATTTGAATATAATCAAAATATTATTCGATATAAAAGTATAGTGTAGGCTCCCACAACTGAATCTCCCATGACTTGACCGCGCTCATAACTTAGCAACACGCTTCCACAACTTGACGACCCCAATCACGCTTTCTCCTCACTCGAAACTTACACAGGGCAATATAACCTCAACTGTCAAATTTTGCTTGTCCATTACGTACGACAATTAAGTGTTACTATTAGTCGTTTTCTTGAACTATTTTTAAATTTTTACCGTTAAGATTTTTTCGATTTTTTTTATTTCGATTCCGTCCCGAAAAATCATGATTGCACAGTTAACGTTACATTGGGAAACTACATGTGCTTGGCAATGCGTGTTGTGAGTTTCATGTCTATTTATTTCACAACTTTTTGTGAGAAGACTGAACTAAAGATATTTTCGTTCATGTACTTGTCTCCAATTTTTGTTCACCATTTTTGGTGTTTTTGGGGGTTTTTGATACAGCGTCAAAAACGTATTTTCACGTGTCGTTTCGATCGTAAAATTTTCCAGGAAAGATCGATTTTCCGACGGGATAAAAATTTAAAAAAATTGGAAATATAGATCCTTTTTTATTCGACTTCGTCGCCTCATTTGTTTCCCCTATATATTTTCAAATGTTTGGGGAAGGAGGAGCAGGATTTATGAGCGAAAAAATTATGTGAACCGGTTGCCTTTCCTCTCTCTCTCTTTTTCTCGGTGTACCTCTGGCGTTAAGGGGAGACTGACAGCGTCAAAATACCGATTTTTGAACATCAATATAAATGTTCATGACATTTGTGGACATTTCACAGATAGGCTACAATTTGAAGTATCAAATGTAGCAACTTTTGACGCTAGTTAGAACCCTTAAGGTGCAATGGAACTCTCATGAATCAATTTTTGATTTTCACACGCTGCGCGCAGTTCTGACCAAACCGCTTGACGGATCTTTTCCTACGACGTCTCATTTTCTTTGTGAAACTTTTGCGGACCGCTTGAGCATGGCACATTTTTTTTTAGATCCTTATTTTGGAGTTACAGGCCACTTTTTGAATCTTTGACCCATTTTCGGTTTTTAGAGCACTGCACACAAAACAATATTGATTATAATAAAAATGTGCCGCGCTCAAGCGGTCCGTAAAAGTGTTACAAAGAAAATGAGACGTCGTCGTAGGATAAGATCCATGAAGCGGTTTGGTCAGGATTGCGCGCAGAGTATTTGAAGATCCAGGTTTCGGGAAACAGCCTCCGAAGTTGAATGTATGGAAAAACGTTTCCTCAGTCCTTCGCTTCACCGATTACTGTACCTGTATAACAAACAATATTTTTCATGGTAATTGCATGCAGACAAAAAAAAATTTTAACACGCTTTTCACGGTTTTTTCATATTTGTGTTTTTAATTATTTTTAATATTTACAAATCTTTGTACACCAAAAATGCTATACATTTTTTACAATATAACCTCCAATCCGTTGACAGTTTGGAGGTTATATTGTACATATAAGGTACGGAATTCAATTCACTGACTGAAAAAAGTGTAAATAAATATGAAAATCAACTCGATTATTTAGTAAAGACGACGAATACCATTGTCTTTACAAATAATTGAATATAATAAACATATGAACTGACGTATCACTAACCACTGTTAAACTGCTCGTGTCGTTTGTCGAGATCGAAAAAGCCCTTTCACGTCATTTCTCGGTCGGTTTAGATATTTTATATTGCTTTTGAACAAATAAATAAACACTCGATAAAAATAAGTGAATATAATAAAAAAATGATAAACCACGCGCGAACGTTTGTTTTCTGTTACACTTTCTGATTACTCGCGACAATTTTTTTGATTGGCCCGTAGTCACTTCTTTCAAGCGTTTTGATTGGTCCGCAGAGTTTTAAGCGCGCAATCGCGGGATATTCAAATATCGATTCAACAGTAGAATAATTATTTTTTTACCAACTCTACAGGAATCTGAATGAATAATCAATTGTATATATATATGGAGCATTTCAAGTGAAATCGAGGAGTCATTTCCCTCGAGGAATCAGATCCCTTTTCGCATTGATTCCACTTCAAAAATAGCCTAATTTTTTTGCAGAATTATTTCATCACTCCTTCAAGTGGCGCGACGACCGTTTGTGTGTGAAAAAGGAATAACTGAAAAAACACAATTTTTAAAATTCTGCAATTTTTTTCACAGATTCTGATTTATAAATAAGTAATATCTATCATGATTAGAAAGTGGCATGCAGCTGCCTTATATTTTTAAAAATAATTTTTTTATTTTCAGTTTCTAAAATAAAATAAAAAAATTCATTCCTAATATTCCTTATAGAAGTAAAAAATAAAATAAAAATAAAACATATCCTGAAAAATTTTGATATTTTGCAAAAAGATTTTTCTCATTTACTTTAGAAAATATGCAGAATATCGAAATTTTCCAAGACATGTTTTATTTTTGTCTATTTTTTTTCATTTTCATAAGGAAGATTAGAATTATTTATTTTTATTTTAGAAACAAAAAAAAATTATAAAAAAATATAAGGCAGCCGCATCCCACTTTCTAATCATGATATAGATTGCATATTTATGATCCAGAATCTGTGAAAAAAATGCAGAATTTTGAAATTGGATTTCTAAATTTTCAAAATTCTTTGTTTACAGATTCGCTTGTAACTTTGCCATTTTTCAACGTAAGGGTCTATGACTTGGTAAATAAGTGCAAAAGAGTTTGTAAAACGTAAAAAAAAGAAAAACATTTTTTCCCGATTTCACGCTGACAGGACCCCCAAGGCAGGAGGGGCCTCATCGAATGCTAAAGAGGTTAGCAACAAGCGAGAATTCATGGGATCGCAATCAGAATCCTCATCTCGTCGCCAGCCACTTTGCCTATCGGATATACCCTCCTCTCGGCATTGGATCATTTCGCGAATGTGCTATCAAAAGCGCCATCATTAAATTACAAAAAAAAATCTCTCGAAAGACTGATCGTTCATGTATTCGGCGCCGCGAGTATTAGCAAAATTAGCTCTTAAGAGAGTAATCTGGTCTAAAATTTTGAAAAAATAATTTTTTTCCCACATTCTCAAAGTTTAGACCTTTGAGAATATATCCTTGGAAGAGGATTTCTAAATTCCAATAATTTACGAAGTTATAGTTAATTTAGTGACGCAGCAACACAATTTTTTTTTCCCCTTTGAGTTAAAAAAAGTTGAGCAGTCATGTAATTTTGTAATTTTAAGCAGTAAAAATTACATTATTGCTCAACTTTACTTAACTTAGCGGTAAAAAAAATTATTTTTTTACCAAAATTCAAAAATTAATTTTTTTGAAAAAAAAACGCAATTCTGAAATTTCAGGATCTTTGAAGATCAGTACAAGATATTATATTTAAAAAATTAAACCGAAAATTTAGTGTCGGTCCTGGATTTTCACGATTTAAAAAAATTCAAAATTCATAATTTTTTTTTTAATTTTTTGGATTAGTATTTTTTCATAGCCCCAAGTATACTCTATAAGACGAACTCAGAACGATTTTTTCATTACTATAATAGTTTTTGAGATATTTTAAAAATAAACTTCAAAACCTGAAAAATTTGAGGAATTTGGAATTTTCGAAAAAAAAAAATTAATTTTTTCCTTTGGTAAAACTTCGTTTTATGATAAAAGAAAACTTCTGACAAAATTTCATCGAAATTAAATGGGTTCGATCCCAATTATTGGTCGATTTGACATGGAATGACCCATTCACAAGAACACAGTTCATTCCTTAAAATCAAGACTCCGACCAAAATACCCGGGTTTTTAGTATTATCCCAATACCCCGGAAATCCCTTCAATTAGTCACAATTTAAGTTGATATACCAATGATAGTTATTTGGGTATCTATTTATTTTTTCTTAGTCATTTGGTTATCTATTTATTTTTGATTAGTCACCCAATTCCATTTTCTCGGTCAGTAAGTCACCGCACACACAAATTCAAACGTTCAAACAGAATAAGGAAAAAGAAGGGGTCTCTTAAATTTGTATCATCAGTGGTTCATAGTTTTGATCAATCATACGATACTCGCCCAGACCCACAACAAGCAACATGTATATGAGGGATTCTCTGTCAATTCAGCCACTTTTATTTCGACCATCTCCGATGTGACCCATAATTGGTTTTATAAGAGTGCTACTAAGAGGCATTCTATGTGAATTTTTTCAGATTTTTTAATTCAAAATTAAAGTAACTTTAAGTTTCCGAGATATCTTAACGAGGTTCCAGTAGAAAAAAAAATTAATTTGTGTGGTTTCATTTTTTTACCCTAGAATCACGATCCGTGCCACTCTGGCGATTTTTTTGTGATATCGTCAGATATACTGATAGCCTCTGTAATTTTTTCAGCAAAAAAAGCCTTTTTTAATGAAAAAATAATTATCCCCTTTCCCACACAATAATAATACGTCCCAAGTACGTCTTTTGAACATCACACCAATTGTCCCGTGACGGTAATGGGATGGTCCCATGGGATACCCATGGGCTCTAAAGTGTCCGCTGTGTTTACCGGAATGGGATGGTCCCATTGGCATCCCGGGATATCCTCGGGACGTCTCTGAGACTGCAAACACAGCAGACTGGAGATATCGGTAAGATATTGTCGAGACTCCTATAAGACGTCACCGAGATATTCCAGAATTATTAGTCGCAAAATAATACGTTCCAAGCAGGGTTGCAAATAATGCATTACTTTTTTTAGTGCATTCGCATTTTCATTAACCATTAACCATTAAAATTCCATGGTTAATGGAAATTATTTTCATTAACCATTAATATTCAATGGTTAATGGAGATTATTTTCATTAACTATTAAAATTTAATGGTTAATGAAAATTATTTTCATTAACCATTACAATTTAATGGTTAATAGAAATTATTTTCATTAATCATTAAAATGTAATGGTTAATGGAAATTATTTTCATTACCCATTAAAATTTAATAGTAAATGAAAATTGTTTTCATTAACCATTAAAATTTAATGGTTAATGGAATGTACTTTCATTAACCACTAAAACGTAATGGTTAATGGAAATTATTTTCATTAGCCATTAAAATTTAATGGTTATCGGAGATTATTTTCATTAACCATTAAAATTTAATGGTTAATGGAAATTATTTTCATTAACCATTAAAATTCAATGGTTAATGGAGATTATTTTCATTAACTATTAAAATTTAATGCTTAATGAAAATTATTTTCATTAACCATTACAATTTAATGGTTAATAGAAATTATTTTCATTAACCATTAAAATGTAATGGTTAATGGAAATTATTTTCATTACCCATTAAAATTTAATGGTTAATGGAAATTGTTTTCATTAACCATTAAAATTTAATGGTTAATGGAATCTATTTTCATTAACCACTAAAACGTAATAATTAATGGAAATTATTTTCATTAGCCATTAACCATTAAAATTTAATGGTTAATGGAGATCATTTTCATTAACCATTAAAATTGAATGGTTAATAGAAATTATTGCCATTAACCATTAAATGTTAATGGTTAATGAAAATGCAATTGCTTCCAAAAATGTAACGCATTATTTGCAACCCTGCCAATTACAATGTAGTGTGTAATAGAAAAAATTTCCATTACCCACTGCAGTGTAATGTGTAATGGACAAAACTTTGATTGCAATTTTGAGAAGGAAAAATATAGATAAATAAATTATTGCAGTTTTGCATTACATTTTATTTACTTAGGACTTAGATTTTTAGAATTATAATATAGATGCTTTTTAGAATTTAAGGTGAAAATCTAAGTCCTAAGTCAATAAAATGTAATGCAAAATTGCAATAATTTTGCATGAAAATGAAAATAATTTCCATTAACCATTAAATTTTAATGGCTAATGAAAATAATTTCCATTATCCATCACATTTTAGTGATTAATGAAAATAATTTCCATTAACCATTAAATTTTAATGGTCAATGAAAATAATCTCCATTAACCATTAAATTTAAATGGTTAATGGAAATTAATTTCATTAGCCATTAAAAAAGTATTGGTTAATGCATTACTTTTTCATTAAAAATTTCGCAACCCTGGTTCCAAGTACGTCTTTTGGATGATCTCATGGGATACCCATGGGCTCTAAAGTGTCCGCTGTGTTTACCGGAATGGGACGGTCCCACGGCCATCCCGGGATGTCTTCAGGATATCTTCGGGACGTCTCCTGGACTGCCAATGCAGTAGTCGATAATAATTCTTGTTGCGATTTAATTTTAATTAATTTCAATGAATTAATTAAATGTTAACAAAATGTGTACGGTACAGAGGGAGTCAGCAAGGACTCCTTGTATTTGTAATATAGCCTCTTTCGAGGTCTGACTTCTGTCGGTGTCGAATTGATATCCGTGTTCGCGCTCGCCTATATAAGCATGCTCTTCACGTTATCCGCATGTGAGTAGCGTTCGCCACTCGCGGCAAGGTTGGAACTAATGCTGCACGATGGCTGACCTCCTACAGACATCCCTAAAAGAGTTGGCTGGGATCGTCCAAACATGGTTACCACGGGATATCCTCAAGACATCCTATATTAATCTCGAGCAGACCAATGTCTTACTAGTACCTCCCACAGACGTCTATAAGAGAGTGCGTTAGGAACGTCTTATCACGGTCACGACAGGATATCCTCAAGACATCCTATATTAATCTCGGGAAGACTAATGTATTACTAATATCTCCCATGGACGTCTATAAGAGAGTGCGTTGGGATCGTCCAATCACGGTCGCGACAGGATATTCTCAAGACGTCCTATATTAATATCGAGCAGACCAATATCTTACTAGGATCTCCCAGAGACGCACATAAGAGAGTGCTTTGGGATCGTCTCATCACGGTCGTGACAGGATATCCTCAAGACGTCCTATATTAATATCGCGCAGACCAATATCTTACCAGGATCTCCCAGAGACGTCTATAAGAGAGTGCTTTGGGATCGTCTCATCATGGTCGCGACAGGATATCCTCAAGACGTCCTATATTATATCGAGCAGACCAATGTCTTCCTAGTACCTTCCGCAGACGTCTATAAGAAAGTGCGTTGGGATCATCTAATCGGGGTCGCGACAGGATATCCCCAAGACGTTCCATATTAATATCGAGCAGACCAATGTCTTACTAGTACCTCCCACAGACGTCTATAAGAGAGTGATTTTGGATCGTCTAATCACGGTTGCAACAGGATATCCTCGAGATATCTTATATTAATCTCGAGTAGACCAATGTCTTACTAGTACCTCCCATAGACGTCTATAAGAGGGACCGTTGGGATCGTCTAATCACGGTTGCGACAGGATATCCTCAAGATATCCTATATTAATCTCGGGTAGAACAATATCTTACTGGTACCTCCCACAGACATTCATAAGACGTACTATCTTGGCAGGACACGAATGGGACTGTCTCAGGATGGTCCCGGGATCAATTTTGCTGTGTGGGTTTTTGGTAAAAAATCAGCGTTACCGGAACGTAAAAATTATTTCAAATATTCCGATCGAATGCTAACACAAAACTACAACTTTTATGTATAGACATTCTTTTTCAGTTACTTCAAGTTTCCGTGATATATTCATTTGGAAAAAAACGGCGATTTCTACAATTTTGAATTTAAAAATCTGGAAAAAATTCACATAGAATGCCTTTTAGTAGCACTTTGATATAATCAATTAAGGGGCACATCTGAGATGGTCGAAAAAAAGTGGCTGAATTGACAGAGAATCCCTCATATACCGATCTTTCCCACTCACTGACCCCGAACATTCGAAATGGCGCTTGAAAATCGGCCGTTGAGAAAGAAAAAAACATTAATCCGAGTTCGACAGTCAGCAGGGCGTAAATCGTTCTTTTTCCATTGGACGAATGACGGTGGAACCGTCGTTTTGATTCCGAACGAAAGAAGAAAAAAACGAACACGACGCAATAAACACGAAAAATCAACTGGTTGACCTTCCCACGTGAAATCACCTCGGAAGTTCACGCACATCCACACAATTTTGTGTGTCTGTGTGTGATTGTGTGTGAGTGTGTATTTGCTCAGTAAAATATGCGATACGTGCCTGGTCCTCTAGAGTGGCACAAATCTATACAAGGTAACCTTGGCGGATGAAAAAAAAGAAAAAAAGTGATCGACACGTGCGTTGATCTTTATCGAAGACGATTCATCCTCCACGTGTCTCACCGATACAAAGATACAAAGACAAACTCATACACACACATGAGTACGTAATAATTACGGCATTGTGTATTATTCATACCGCAGATAAGTTAATGGAAGTTAAATGAGCATACTCGCCACTTCTGGTCTTGTGAATATTGTACTGTGATGGTACATTATTATTATTATTATTATTATTATTATTATTATTATTATTATTATTATTATTATTATTATTATTATTATTATTATTATTATTATTATTATTATTATTATTATTATTATTATTATTATTATTATTATTATTATTATTATTATTATTACTACCACCACGTTATTTTATTAAGGCGGTCGAGTCAGCATCAAAACGGCGATTTTTAATTATAATTTATAATTTTTATCGAATGCCTACAAATATGATGTATCGTCCACCATTTGAGGTACCAAATGAACATTTTTTTGGGACTAGTTAGAATCCATAAGTTGCACCGGTTTCCTGAAAAACCTAGTTTTGAGTTCTTATACTCTGTGCGTGATTCAGAACGAACTGCTGGTCAGATTTTGTTCTACAGCGTCTCATTTTCTTCGTAACGCTTTTTTCGGCAGGATGAACGCGTCACATTTTGATTAAAGTCAAAATTGTGGCCAGGACAATGCCTGGAAAGGTTAAAATGGGCTAATAATTTAACAAGTACGCTTCGCGTACTCGTTGAGGGGCTTCGCCCCCTAAACCCCCCTTAACGTTTTGTTGGGCGACTTTGCGCTCCGTATTCTTGACCATTATCTTAATTCATTCGGTATGTAAATACTATATTGTTTTTATGTTATTGAACATTGATTTTGATAATATTGAGTCACATTTTTCATTGTCAATGGGGGCAATGATTCATAAAGTTAATGACCGAATTTGAAGAATTATATTAGTAGGCACTCACAATTTCATAATATAATGATCATATATTTTGTTTTTGTGATATATTTTGAATGCTGGCTAACATGTCCCTAAGGGACGTTTTAATTGGCACTCACACCCCTATTTAAACTCTTTGATTCATTGTGAACGTCGAGTAGTCGTATAAATTCTATTAATCATAATTAAAAAGACAGATTTGAATATAATGAATATGATATAAAACTATCTAAACAATCATATCATTTAAATGTTTTGATAGATTATATTCACAGAATTGGTACAATATTACGCAGTAATGAAGAATATTAGTGACATTTGAGATGGGCACATTTATCATAACACTTTAATCATTTAATGATTATTAGTCCATTTATAATAAGTAAAAAAAGCTTTCGGTTATAAATCAATGCTCAGATTCTGTTTTTTCACGTTTGAAACGCGTGGGTGATCACTATATTGCCAATCGAGAGCAAGCACACAAAAGAACCATGTACTGTACGTAGCGTAGCGGTATCGTGACGTACGTGGCGACGTCGCGTGCGCCGGTCTTTGCTTTACGTGAAAGCGGTGAGAGTGATATGTGCTTGTTTATAGTCATATAGAAACTCTGTCAGTGAGAAAAATAGTCTTTATTTGTTAAAAATATTGTTTTTGTGCAAAAGTTATTCACTTAGCAGTGTCTAATTGGATTGAAATTTCATGGCACATTTGTTCATAATCATATACAGAAATTCTGTAAGTGAGAAAAAAAATCGTTCGTGAACTTCGGAGATCCATGTGCAAATGGACAGAAATAGCTGTTTTTGCGTTAAAAATTGTGTTTTCTTCGCAAAAATTGTAAGCTTAATGGTGTCTGATTGGATTCATACTTCGTGGTACATTTGTTTACAATTATATACAGACATTGTGTGAGTTAGAGAAAAATTGGATCTCCGTGAACTTCGGAGATCCAAGTGCATACAGATAGAAATAGCATTTTTTGGTTAAAATGGTGTTTTTTGCCAAAATTGCAACATTAATGGTGTCTGATTGGATTCATACTTCGTCAGATATTTGTTTACAATCATATACACAGATTTTGTGAGTTGGAGAAAAATTCGTTAGAGAAATTCCAAGTTTCAACTACAAATGGTCATAAAATTTCTTTTTTTGCTCAAAGATGGCTATTTTTTTCAAAAATCTTTGTTTTACAATATCCGTTTAGATTTAAACACCTTCGGCATAGAGATTACAACCATACACAACTACCCTCCAAAGGAAATTGAATTCCGTACACCGGTTTCTGAGATCTGGGTCTGGACGGACATCCGACACAGATTTCGAGGTGATTGCAATAGGCACTTTCTGTCATAAATGAGTGAGTGCCTAAAAACAGGATACTAAAATAGATACTATTATCTTGTCTTTGTCATAGCCGATTTAACAAATATCAATAACCAATAACAATAACCGCAAAAAATTTGAAGTCAATCGGTTCGTTGGTTTTCGAGATATTTTGGGTACCAGTTTGCTGAAAAACCTTGTTTTGAAAAAAACGCGTTACGGTGGTCACGTGCATGTGCGCAACGAAAGCATCTACTCTTTGGGCTATAACTTTGTCATTTTTTGGAATTTTTACTTGATATTTTCACCAGACGTTCTTAACATATCAAACTTTGGAAATGTAAAAATAGAAAAGTCAATTTTTGGGACCCTGCCAGGTGTATATACGATTTGCAAACGGTTTCACGTGGAAATTTTGGAAATTCCATATCCGTGCGAAAATTCTCAACCCGATGGCGACGAATTTTCACGAGCTAGAGCATACAATTTTTTTTTGAAATATTCTCTCAGATTGTATTTCTGGACCAGAATACTGCTATTATTTTTATACTTTTTTTTAAGAGACTATGCACCGAATTTGTTTCAAATTTCTAAGGTTTTTTCATTGATATTTCGGATATTGTAAGCTAATTTCTTTGGTAACGAATCTTGGCGACAAACAAAATTCCCTCCTCGAGCAATTGAATTTGCAACGAAATGATGTTACAATCGTTTGAAGTTTACATCGCTAGAATGTTTCTTAAACATCGTTTTTTTAAAAGAAAATTAAATCTTTCTAAAAAGTTTTACAGTGAAAAATGGTTGGAATATATATATTGCGGTATAAATTACACTGAGAAAAAAGTTCAGTTAAAACAACTAAATCCATATTGTTGAAAAAAATTTAGTTGATTTAATATTAATTTGTTTGAAATAATGAAACTGTAATTATTTCAACAAAAGGATTGGGTTAACCATAAGATAGGAGGTGAACGAAATTATTTGGTCAATTTCCAGATGCAGTTTAGTCCAATTTACACGTTACTGAGTTGCTGTACAGAAATTTTCCGTTGATTTCTACTATATTTAAACTAAATAAATTTAGCTGTCAGAAAAAAACAATTCGTATTTTCAATCACACAATTTATTTGGTACAAAGGTATTTATTTGATTGAACTGAAACTTTGCCCATTCAAACAACGATTTAACCAATTTAACTAAAACTTCCACTGTCTCTTTGTTGAATTACCAAAATGATCTCGTTGAACGTCCGGAAACAAATATTTGGTTGAGTCAAACAAATTTATGCATTTTCAACAAAAAAATTTTCTCAGTGTAAGAACTTGATGTTAAATGCCCAATGAGAGAGACTGCATCTCACTAAAAATACATTGAGAAAAAATTATTTCCGTCCAACGATGCGAACCTAAGCATCATGCAACGAATGGAGTTGAAGTTTGCATCGTTGCAATGCAACGAAAATACTTTTTTTAAATTAATTTTTGGTGAGATTTACGTTTTATTTGTGCATCTTGAATCTCGAGTTCGTAATAAAGAACCCAAAATTCATTTCAACAATTTTTTGTTTAAAAACGTAGAATAAATTAATTTAAAAAAAAAATCACATCCGTTCCATTAAAACGATGCAAACTTCAGCATCGTTGAAGCGAAGCTGCTCGTTCGTACACTGATGAAATTGATGAAATAAGCCATGTTCGTTTTCCAATATTAAAATATTGCAATTGACGCGAGTATTGGAATACACGAACGTAAATACGACAGTGAAACGCTTAGAAGATTATGCTAATGACGCAACAGGGGTTTGGGGGATGAATTCACGCCACTTGAGCGTCAAAGAGCGTGATGGGTGTCAGAGGGAAAGAGAAAGCAACTTATCGCAAAACTATATCACATACATACACACATGATGTGAATCTAACACGCAAATTTCCCATACACACCTATTCACACACGCACGCACACACACACACACACACACACACGCACGCACACACGCATGCACACCCGCGCGCACACGCACACACCCACATACACACACGCACGCATACACGCACACACGCACGCACACCCGCACACACACACACACACACACACACACACACACACACATCTTTCAATTCGAACGTCAACGAGCCTACTGCACTCTGAATACTAAGTTTTCGCTGCACCTGAAGCAATTTACATTCGCTATCGCCTCGTTCGTCGTTTCTATCTAGTGGAAACCAAATTACTCGTAACAACTTGCAACTTTCGTTCCGGCCACACCATGTATATATGTCTCGTTCCACGCCAACTCAACCTGGGTCTGACCCTTGACCTCTCGGATTTGGCTTGCGATTTTTTTTACGATTGTTCTCACTTTGGAAGGCACCCAGTTTTGTTTTTAGATTTTTTAGATTCAATTTGAATCGTCTAGAATTTTCAAAACGATTTCATTGATCGACACAATTTAAAAATCTGATAAAATTCTTGAAAATCGTGTCAGATATCAAAATTTTTTAGCTCAGAGCCGGAGTGGAGAGATTTTTTGTTCTTACTATTTTCAAGCTTTTTCCGAAAAAAAACGTTAAAAAAATTAGAAGCCGAAGTCATTTTACTATGGATAATTGCTGAAACATTTTCATATGTAATATCGGAACGGAACGGATATGTAATAACTCGAGAACGCTTTGAGGTATTGAGCTGAAATTTGGCACACTTGTGGAGCACGAATTGTTCTTTATTATAAAATTTTATTTTTATTCTAACGGATGTTCAGATTTTATGGACTTTTTTCGTTTTTGCAAAAATTGCGCAAACGGTCTATTTTCTACAATTTTCAAGATATTGCACTTAAACTTTGTACAGAATTAGTATGGCTATTAAGGGTGTTTGGTATTGAATTTGGCAAAAATCGATCGGAAAATCAAATTTTTATGAAATTTCGCGTTTTTTTCAAAATAGCGTTAACGCTCTAGCTTGCACAATTTTCAAGATATTGCACTGAAACTTTGTACAGAACTAGTAAAGCTATTAAGTTTGTTTGCTATTGAATATGGCGAAAATAAACGCTGTAATTTTTGTAATTTTTAAGATATTGCACTGAAAGTTTGCACAGAGCTAGTATAGCTATCAAAGTTGTTCATTATTGGAATCGCCGAAAATCATTGAAATGATTGAAATTTTATTAAATCTTGGTTTTTTTTTAAGCGTACTCTAACCTCGGTTATCTGCGAGATATTGTACTGAAATTTAGTTCACGATCTGTTACGCAAGGGAATAATGACATGGTTGATTTATTTTTGGTAATTAGGTTTCACAAGAGCTTGAGACAGTTCCAAAAAGAAGCTCTTACGAAACGCATGAAAATGTAATGTCAGAACATGTTGCATAAAATTTAGCGGTTCTTCCCTTTTTATGCAACGTAAACGAATCGGATCCTGAATTAAATAACATAGGAGAAATTGTCCATAGAAACATTCACTGTTGATGCACGACAAGTCTCACCTAAGCGAAATTAACCAAAGGGCTTAGTGAGACGCGGGGTAACAAGGTCGTGCATCAATAAAACAAAGAGAGAACCAATTCCAGAGTTAAACGTCCAGGCACGATGCACGACAAGTCTCACATAAGCGAAATTGACCGAAAAGAGCTTAGTGAGACGCGGGGTAGCCAGGTCGTGCATCAGCGATGAAAGGAATAAATAAATACCTGAATTTTCGTCACGTTGATAGATCAATGGGGAAAATTGCTTATTCATCCTCGTTTCTGATTCGATAATATCAACATCAAATATGTAGGTGTTCCGATATATCCGAAAATATCTTCGCTTGAAACATCCCATGAAAACATTGCCGATACTCGCAATATGGCCAAACGTTGGCCCGAAATCGGGCACCTGACGATTGGCATGCAGCTTAGGGCCAACTGTTTGCCAGCGTTGGCTATCGCACACACCCGACCCTTGGCCGCCGACGCTTGGCCAGTGTTGGGCCAATAATTCGTGCCAACTACGGGCGAATGCTGGGAATACATCGGGCTATACCATTTCACTCGGTGCTAGGCCCAATGCTCGGCCGATGCTAGGCCGAATATATTTGTCGGTACTGGCTTCAGACGTTAGACTAATGATAGGCCGATTATATTTGACATAATGCTATAAAAATCGAAAAAAATCAATCATATATGAGATATTGATATTGGTATTAATATTGCAAATTTGAATAATAACAATGTTAACAAATTATTAAAAAATCATAATTTTCATCATTTTGAACAAATTATGAAAAATAAAAAAGTGTTCATCCAGATTTATCTGATTATGTGATCTACGAACGTGTGCTCATTCAAGTGTAAATAATACGAAGACGGCCGAGCGCGAGAGTGAGAAAGAAAGCAGTGTGCCGCCAAACGACTCACCGCGAGTGGTATGGGCAGGAGTTACATTGTTCTCTTGTTTACCAGCGCTCGAGTTTTGTCTTATATATATAGACTCGATTTAACGCGAGCTCCCTCGAGCCTGCTGTTAAATGGCGGTCCTAGTGTAGTTAAATATAAAATTTAATAAAAAGAAAATAAGTTTTCTGAATATTTGCAGAATTTTTCTTTTTTAACGATTTGTTGAAAAAATTTTTAATATTGGTATTATTTAAAATTGGTCTGTTTACATATGATTGATCTCACATATGACTGATTTTTTTTTTCGTTTTTGATAGCATCGGTTCAAATATAATCGGCCGAGTATCGGGCCAAGCACCGAGTAAAACAGTATAGCCCGATGTATTGCCAGCATTAACCCATAGTTGGCACGAACTATTGGCCCAACACTGGCCAAGCGTCGGCAGCCACGTATAGGGTCCAACGCTGGCAAACAGTCGGCCCTTAGCTGCGTATCAATTGTTAGGTTAAGAATGTTATTAGGTCATAATTAAGTTAACAAACCCCTCATAACTTATGTGAATCCTTGATACTTATTTTTGAAGTCCGTACAGAATTTGTTTTTCCGTGTACGGATATATTTTTCTAGCCTATGTTTTATAAATATGATATACACAGTAGAAGATTATAAGTAGGCGTTGGTGTAGTGGTTAGCGCGTCAGTATTTAGGTCACTCTGTAGGCTCGATAGGTAGGTAGATTCAAATCCCAGACTAGGCGCATAAATATTCTTCGGTCCGCGTATATACAAGGCAAATTTACCAGTCAAAAAATTGAATAATTTTCAAACGATCTTTTTTTATTTTATTTAATTCATGTTCAATTCAACGATACGCATATAACAGAGGGTCGAGGGTTCGATTCCGAGTGGCGACACTTTTTTTTTCTTCAAAATTGGTTTTTTAATTTTACTTGATCTTTAGAAACTATCAATCACGAATAAAAAACTGATTTTTATTGCATCTACTAATAAATGTATGGAATAAATAAATAACTCTGGGCTGAAATGTCCATACAAAAAGTTAAAGCTCCCTTTACCGGCACTATACTGGCCCAGTATTGGTCCTAAGCATTAGCCGAATCTCGTAACCGACGATTGGCCAACGTTTGGCCCCCAAGCATTGGCCGATCCTCGTAAACGACCGTTGGACCGAGCCTATCATTCTGACCTTGAACCGACGGTGGCCCAGCATTGGCGTCAACTATCGGCCGAAAGTCGAACGTATGGCTGCCAATGCTGGCTTACTCTGGGCCCATCGTCAGTGTTTTCTAGGGATGTCTTGAAAGTATCGCTGTCACTGAAGAACTGAACTCCGTGATAATTTTTACATGTTGCTAAGGGACAGAAACAAGACAGAAGAAAAAACCGAAGCGAACGAGCCATATGTAGTCGGCTATGGAAAATCTTTTCTTTCCAATTTGAAACATTAAGGGTGTTTTATTTTATTTTAACCATATTTTAAACATTGCCGCCCGCCTTCGTCGACTCAGAAGACGAAAAGAAAGAAAATAAATTTAATCAGATGAGAACGTGATGTTCAACGGACACAATTTAACAATTGGTCGTTTGAAAATAGTCGTACTTGTTTTAACAGATGCAACTCGAGCAAGATTATCTTTACCCGGATGAAGTTGAAGAATTCTTCCTAATGCCCATTTTGCAGGGGGGTAACGTTCATCCATTATGAAAACAAGTGTTCCTATAGAAAGTTGGTTTGAAGCTTTATTCCGTTTATAAATGGAATGATGTCGTTGTAAATATTCCTTTGACCATTTTGTCCAGAATCTCTGGATCATCTGTGAGAGATGTTGCGAGCGGGATAATCTTGAAATTTGGAGATGTTCAAGATTTGGTTCGGGAATCAGAATCAAAGGTTGTCCAATGAGAAAATGAGCGGGTGTCAGAACATTAAGATCTTCAGCATCATTCGTCAAAGGGGATATTGGACGTGAATTCAAAATCGCTTCGATTTGAATCAATATAGTAGTCATTTCTTCGTAGGTTAAAAGTGAAGATCCGGTAATTCGACGGAAATGGTATTTGAAGGACTTTACTCCTGCTTCCCATTTTCCTCCAAAGTGAGGGGCTGAAGGGGGATTGAACTTCCATCTGGTTCCGTCGTTGGCGATAAAGGATGCAATTTGTTGGTACTCTAGGGTTGAACTTTTGAATAATCTTCCAAGTTCTTAATCGGCACCTTTGAAATTGGCCCTGCAGTCACTGGATAAAGTAGCACATATTCCTCTTCGTCCAATAAATCGTTTATAAGCCGCGATAAAGGCTTTAGAAGTGTAGTCAGTAACAAGTTCCAGATGGATTGCTGAGGTAGAAAGGCAAACGAAGAGAGCAACCCATGATTTATAAGTTCGAGCTGTTCGGCCCTTCCAAGCTTTCAAAGAGAATGGGCCAGCGTAATCCACGCCTGCATGAAGAAAAGCTCGGGATGGATTTACTCTTGATGGAGGGGTTGACCCATTAATTGCTGTGCGTTGGCTTTCCGAAATCGAGTGCATTTGACGCATTTTAGTATTTGGGAGCGAACAGGATTTCGTCCTCCATGAATCCAATAATCATTTCTGATGTAAATCAAGATTTCTTGGCTAGAACCATGTAGTGTTTTTTCATGAGCTTGATCTGTTATCAATCGTGATAAATGATTATTGCTTGGTTGAATATAAGGGTGTTTGAAATTTTGAGATAATGATGAATTTTCAAGACGTCCTCCGACGCGCAGTAAGCCATCATTATCTATAAAAGGAGTTAATTGAATTAATCAATTCGACTTTGCGAGCTCATCTCCATTTGTTATGGTCCATTTGTTATGGTTTTTATTTCTTCGGCAAAATGTTCCTGGTGAATTTGTTTGATCCAATATTTTTTTGCTTCTTCAATATCTTCGGGAATTAATAATTGATCTGGAAACGCTCTCAATTCTTTTTTGAATATCTCTACTGCTCGTTGACAGCGAGCTGTAATTCGGAGTAAACGATTCAAGGAAGAGTATTTGATTAGTAGGTTCCATGTGCTTTGTGAGATGATGGTAAAGGAAACCTTTGGCTTTGTTAGAGGTTTTTTCTTCTCATTGAAGAGATGGTTCTGATGTTGGGATCGGAAGTTTAGGCCAATGAACCGATTCCTTAGTTAGCCAAGATGGGACATGCCACCATATGTCGTGAGATTTTAAAGTTTTGGCTGACATCCCTCGTGTTGCACAATCTGCTGGATTTCAAGTTCCTGGAACGTGCCGCCATTGAGCAGTTGGAAACTTTTCCTGAATATAGCAAACCCGATTGTGAACAAAATCCTTCCATCGTGAAGAATGATTGTTTATCCAGATTGTCACAATAGCGGAATCAGTCCAAAGGTAGCAAGGAGCATCGGGTAAATTTAAAATCTGACGGCAGTGTGATATTAATTTTGTTAACATTACTGCTGCTATGAGTTCAAGCCGTGGGATCGTAATTCGTTTGATAAGAGCTACTTTAGTTTTGGAAGAAATGAGGATGGTTGTGACAGAATTTGAAAAGTCGATGGTTCTGACGTAAACAGCTGCAGCCATTGCACATTGAGAGGCGTCGCAAAACCCATGCAACTCAATGTTAGCATCAGTGCGGATTCCCGTCCAACGAGGAACTGAAATCGTTTCCAGATCTACCAGCAACGAGAGAAGTTGTTGCTATCTTTGTTGTTGTAGCAGAGGAAGTGGATCATCCCATCCGAGCTTAATAGTAATTCTTGCATGAAGATTTTTGCTTGGATGAAAACTGGAGAAAGCAATCCAAGAGGATCGAAAAATTGTGCTATTTGTGAAAGCACTGTTCGTTTGGTACAAGATGTTAATTTTAGGGGAAGTAATTTAAATTGCAATGTATCCGACGATGTATTCCATGACAATCCAAGAGCATGGACGACGTCGTCATCAATTGAAACCGATGCATTATTCGTTTGATATTCAGAAGGAATGAGATCAAGAACTGCAGTATTATTACTGTTCCATTTCCTAAGCAGAAACCCACCCGCCATGCAAAGATCAAGTACTTGACACGCTTTGTCTCGAGCTTCGGCAATCGTATCAGCACCCCCAAAAACATCATCAACGTAACGTCCTTTCAACAGAGTGTCAACAGCCAATAGAAAATTGTTTCCTTCATCTTGAATTAATTGCTGAACACATCGAAGAGCCAAAAAGGGGGCGCATGCGAGTTTGTACGATACAGTAGTCAATTCATATTTTTTAATTTCTCCATTCTTTTTCCGAAGTATTCTTTGAAATTTCCAATCATCGGGATGAATGTTGATCTGTCTATATATTTTCTCGACATCTGAAGATAAAATGTATTTGAATTGGCGAAGCCAGATCAGAACATCCAATAAATTGGTTTGCAATTTTTCACCGGTATGGAGGATTTCATTTATTGATTTTCCAGTCTTCAGTTTACAAGATCCGTTGAAGACAACTCTTAGTTTTATAGTTGTACTTGATTCTCGTATGACTCCATGATGAGGCAAGTAAAAAACATCCTCAGGCTCTCGAGATTCTTCCGGAACTGGGGTCATGTGATGGAGTTTTTCATATTCTTCCAGAAATGCGGTATATTTTTAGAAGAAAATCGGCGACGAAACAAATTTTCTCTGCATATGGTCGAGCATTCGAGTAGCCGAGAACTTGGAATCGCCCAATTCTTTAACGGAGTCTTTGAAAGGAAGGCGAACGACATATTTTCCGCTCGTAGCGTCTCGAGAGAAATTGGTGAGGAAATGATCTTCGCATTTCTTGTGTGGAATTGAGAGGCATGTATTTTGCGCTGGACCAATTTCTTCTTGATGCCAAAATTTCTCGAGAAGATGACAAAGATCGTGATCGACGGAACAGTGAAGAGTTTGGACGGTTGAGTTGTTTGGAAACTCACTTAGAGGTCCTGAAATGATCTATCCTAAAGAGGTTAATTGGGCAGTTGGGGAATTGAATGGCCCTTTGATGATCGATCCCTCAAGCAATTGTCCATAGGAATCAGCACCAATGAGGAGATCTATTTTGCCTGAAGTTAGATATTGGGGATCTGCCAAACGAAGATTTTAAAGGTCCGACCATTTTGGGAATGACGATTCAATGGCAGGAATCGATGAAGTTAATTTTGGCAGGATGTGGGCTCTCAAACTGATTAATTTTGATGAATC
Source organism: Alloplasta piceator (assembly GCA_946863875.1). Classification (NCBI taxonomy): domain Eukaryota; kingdom Metazoa; phylum Arthropoda; class Insecta; order Hymenoptera; family Ichneumonidae; genus Alloplasta; species Alloplasta piceator. The sequence continues at coordinate 27,479,332 of OX333079.1, forward strand.
AAAATGCGGAGTAATGTGAAACACGGCGGTGCCTCTTGTATGGCAAGAGGTTTTACCTCCAATTCCTAGAATCGGAAAGGTCGTCGCTTCTAGTGGAAGACGTAAACGTTGAGCCAAAGTTTCCGTTATCAAGGTAATCTTAGAGCCTTGATCTAATAGGGGTCGTATTTGTACGGAATGGCCATGTTGATCTCGAACTTTGACTTGAGCCGTTGCCAATAAAGTAATTGATTGTTCGTTCAAATGAACGGGAGATGCGTGATTAACCATTTTGTTTTCTTGGTCAACTATTGAAGCATGATCGTTGTTCGTCATCTTGCAGCTGCTTGAATTAGAACGAGAGTGGGAAATATTTTCTTGTGTATGCAACGAGGAATGGTGTTTTTTCCCACACTTGTTACATCTTCTTGTAGATTGACATTTTGAAGCTTGATGAAAACCAAGGCAATTAAAGCAGCACCCTTTTTCATGAATGACTTCTTTTCGTTGTTTCGGTGTTTTTTGATGATAGAGAGCGCAATGTGCAATGTAATGTTTTTCAGAGCACAACGGACAAGAATTATTCCTTGGAAAATCATTTGAAGAGTGTTCTTCTCTTCCTGCAACATGGGAACGAGCTGGTGGACGAGAATTTAGAGGCTGTCGACAAGCTTGTGATTTTTCAACCGCTTGCAGAGAAAGCATCCTTGTCAAAAGAAAATCTCGTAACTGTTCCCATTTTGGCGGCTCTTTTGACGATCCCAAGCAATTTTCCCAAGCCCTGATCGATTCTGGATCCAATCTCTGGGTTATCATAACACCAGAACGTCATCCCAAGTTCCAATAGGTCGACCGAGTGTTTCCAAAGTTCGATACACTCGCATGATTGAAGTATACAAGTATTCAATCTCGGATGCTGATTCGCGGGTCAATTTTTTGATTAAGAAAAGTGTTTGTAGCGCCGAATTGACTAAAAGTCTTTTGTTTTCATGAAACGAGACGAGGGCGTCCCAAGATTTTTGAAGATTATCGGCTGTCAACACAGTATTTCTCAGGAGATGTGCTGCGGATCCATGAAGGCTTGACGTAAGATATTGGAGCTTTTCCACGGCTGAAATTGCTTGATTAGAAATTACGAGAGAGGCAAAAAGATCCCTGAAAGGAAGCCAATCCGCAAGATTTCCGTTGAATTTGGGTGAATCGATTCTTGGGAGTCGGGGTGCATGACACATCGATGGTTGTAATGTTTGAGAAAATGACGACGATGATAACGGTCTTGAATCGAACTCAATTTGAGAATCGAGAAGCTCGTTCATTTTCCCGAGATTATCGAGATATCGTGCATATGTATTTGAATATATTTTATCTTCGAAGTAAGAGCACTCTTTTACCTTTATCCGTTCATTGGTCTGAAGTTTGGAAATAGCTAAATTGATAGCTTTATTATTAATGGCAAATTGATCCCATTGTTCTTTGAGAGCCTTAATTCTTGTAAAAATTCGAGTTCGAGTAATCCGAGTGCCTTCCACTTGAATGAGCTCGTCGTAAGCATTTTCAATAAGCTCAATATAAGAATGCTGTTGTTCAATTCTGAACTCAATGTGCTCGATCCACATTTTGCTAATGAGAATCAATTTGTTTTGTTTAATAGTCCATGCGGAAGGAGTTAAAGTCTGAAATAGAAGAAATTTTGTTTATAAATGAGTGAAAGCAGAGATTGCAAAAGATCCAAATCAATTGATTGCTTGAATCCTTTGATCCGGATCGAAGGACCAAATGTTAAGCAAGGGAATAATTACATGGTTGATTTATTTTTGGTAATTAGGTTTCGCAAGAGCTTGAGACAGTTCCAAAAAGAAGCTCTTACGAAACGGATGAAAATGTAATGTCAGAACGGGTTGCATAAAATTTAGTGGTCCTTCCCTTTTATGCAACGTAAACGAATCGGATCCTGAATTAAATAACATAGGAGAAATTGTCCATAGAAACATTCACTGTTGATGCACGACAAGTCTCACCTGAGCGAAATTAACCAAAGGGCTTAGTGAGACGCGGGGTAACAAGGTCGTGCATCAATAAAACAAAGAGAGAACCAATTCCAGAGTTAAACGTCCAGGCATGATGCACGACAAGTCTCACATAAGCGAAATTGACCGAAAAGAGCTTAGTGAGACGCGGGGTAGCCAGGTCGTGCATCAGCGAAGAAAGGAATAAACGAATACCTGAATTTTCGTCACGTTGACAGGTCAATGGGGAAAATTGCTTATTCATCCGCGTTTCTGATTCGATAATATCAACATCAAATATGTAGGTGTTCCGATATATCCGAAAATATCTTCGCTTGAAACATGTCTTGAAAGTATCGCTGTCACTGAAGAACTGAACTCCGTGATAATTTTTACATGTTGCTGAGGGACAGAAACAAGATAGAAGAAAAAACCGAAGCGAACGAGTCATACTTTGTGATAAAGGAAGCTGTGTGAAGTATGGATATACGGATATGAAGATGCGAAAGTACTGTGCAAATGTCTAATTTGCATGGTTTTTTATAACATATTTATTAATATTTTGACAGTCAACGAAAAAACTTTCGAAAAAAAAGGAAAATTCAAAAAATTATAGCTGGTAAAGTTGGGGCTAAAAAGGGGTGTTCTGGCAGACACGATTGTAACCTGTCTAGTCATCCGATACAACATTTCAAAAAAGATTCTCAACTAGTAAGAATATTGTTTTAGCCCCTACCTCAGAGAATACGGAAAAAAAATCGCAAAATGGCGGCTGTCTAAACAAAAAAGGCGTTTTTCGACTCTTTTTTTCGTAGTTTTAAATTTTTTTTCAATAGTAAAAAACAATACTTTTGTTACAAAAGTGGTAGGGGTGATCGAAAGATATACATTGAAGATTGGTTAAAAATTTGAAGTAAATCGGTTGAGTTGAACTTTAAATATCGTGTCAACCGTCTTGAGAAAGGTAGTTTTTGAGAAAAAATGTCTATAGTCCAATTTGCTTCGACGTAACGTTGCTGTACCACAAAAATAGCTGTAACTCTGTAAATTGTTGTAATTAAAAAAAAACTTTCAAGGATGTATTCAAAAAGCTTTGAACTTCAAAAATATGAAAAAATGGATTTTTTCAACATTCTAGATCAGAAAACCCCCTTAAAGATTCTTCGTGGAAACATTTGGAAAGATTTGAAAAAAAGTTTACCATCATATTTCCGTCACTAGGATATAAAAATTTCCGAAGAAGGTTGCATTTTCATTTACCTATTTTTTTATGCATCTCCCGCAATTTTTTGACACGCAATCTTGATTTTTGTTTGGAATTGGATTATTAAAAATGGTCAAAAAAGTTGCATTTTAATTCTCATACATATTTTTTTGGAAATACGTTTGCCGGGAATTTTTTTGTATTTAAATCTGATTATTCGTTGAAACTGGCACTAACGAATTCGTCAGAATGTTTTGTCAGATGATTCATGCCATTTTTTCGCGATTAATTCAAATTGAGAAGAACTTCGTCTCTCGATATCTCTAATCGTTATTTGACGCTGTGCATATAATGTTTCGTATTTTTTTTCCTTAAATGTACGCGCCGTTATCGTGATCTTTGATCGACGCGCCGTTTACTTGAATCGTATTTTTATCCTAAGCAAAGACACTGTTTCAACATCGAGGCCCTCTTGGTGTCGACGTCGTCGAAGAAACGCTCTTGACACACGACAAATATATGAAGATCGAGAACAAACAAATCGCGCCAAGAATATTATGGACGAGAAACGCGAATAAAGAACAAAGTGGAGATGAAAGAATAACGAAAGAAGCGAAAGAGTGGCATTTTGCCGGTCTTGATTTCCCGCCTTTTCATTCTACATACCTATACTTTTATCGTTGAATTGGATACACTTTTATTCCCCTTTCTTACCCTTTAAAAGCTTTAATTGCTCCGCGATTCAGATGTGAAAACAAAATGTACGACATGATATTTGCATCGTATTTTTGATATATTCCTATATCATATATTGATATACTATATATTATGTATATATTGATATATTAATATATTAAACGAAAATATAATAAATATGATAATACAATAATATAATAAAGTTAACTCTTCGTCTGGACACTGGGTCATTTAAGGAACAAGCCAAATTTTTAAATCGAATATCTCTGGAATTAGAAAAATTGTAAAAAAAACTTGGTGACTATAAATAATTAAATAGTTGATTGGATCATAAAAGAAAATATTATAAAAGTAATTCAGAATTTTTTCAGATTTTTTTGAAGATTTCTTCTCATGTTTTGTTTTGTTTTGTTTTGTGAGTATTCCGGGCACTCAGTCCTAGTGGATCATTGTACCCGGGCCCTCCGCTGGGCAAGCTTATAAGCCTGTCGAACCCATGGGCAAGCCGGCCTCGCGCGCGAAGCGGAGAAGTCTGCTCGCCCCTGTGTTCTTCAGGCTGAATTCGAAGATAACAGGTGCCCCAAGGGTGTCATTTCTGACCCCTGCCAGCTCCCTGCATCTCGTAATGAGATGAAGTGGTGTCTCCTCTTCATCTTTGCATCTTTGGCAAATTGGTTCCTCTGCAAGTCCCAGTCTCACCAGATGCTTGTTTGTGTGACAGTGTCCCGTGACTAGCCCCACGACCACCCTAAGTTGAGTTCGGTCAAGGTCAGCTAGCACCGTCCCTAGCCTCGCTGCGGGCCCAGAGAAGAGTTCCTTTGTATGCCTCATCCCTGGATCCTGTGACCAGAGGTCCGCGAACTGATTTGCGGCCCATCTCTCCGTTATCCGTTTCACGAGTCCCATGGTGGCACCTGGGTGGTCGCCAAGGTCCGCCATATCGGGCCGTAAAGCACCGTCTCGCTAGCTCGTAAGCCTTCTCGTTGCCTTGGAAACCACTGTGACCTGGTACCCAGAGCAGTTTTACCCTGTTGACTCTGGAAAGTTGAGTCAGCAGGTTTATACAGTCTCTTGCTAGCTCAGACTTGACCACCACATTGAGCAGCTGTCCGAGCGCAGCACGACTGTCGCTACATATGTAGAAGTGTTTGCCACTGTATCCCCTTCTGAGGATACTGCGAGCACAAGCCCGTATGGTGAACAACTCTGCCTGGAGAACCGAGACGGTATGGCCCAGTGTGACGGATAGCTCCGTCCTGGGCCCCTCGCTCCATACTCCGGCTCCAGTACCTATCTCCGACTTCGCACCGTCTGTGTACCAGACGGGTCCGCCGGGGGACAGTAGTCTTACCCGTTCCTCGATCCATGACTGCCTGTCAGGAATGAGGACCTGGTAGTTATGGTGGAAGTGGTGTTCCTGCGGGCACCAGTCCGCCCCGAGTCGGATAATCTCCTCGAGATCTCCCGCCCGTCGGAGGACTGAAGTGTGCCCATATGCGGCCCCAGTCCATCTACCACTAAAAAGCAGCCGTAGTGCCGTATTTCTTGCCCCTGCCTCTGCTGCTATGTGCGGAGGCAGGATATCAAGCAGGGCACCCAGAGCCAGGGTCGGGGCTGTGCCTAACGCACCAGTTATCCCCAGCCCCGCCAGTCTGTACACCCTGCCCAGGGTCCTCCTAATACCAGCCCGACGCAATGCAGGCCACCATACTAGAGAGGCGAAGCTGGGGGACCAAGATGGCCGTGTTAATCCACCTAACCATCCTGGGTCTTAGCCCCCATGTTTGACCAAACATCCTTCTGCAGGCCCAGAATGTGACAGTTGCCTTTCGGGCCTGCTTTGTGATGTGGCTCTTCCAGCTGAGCTTAGAATCGAGCGTCACTCCTAGGTAGCGAACCTCAGAGGAGAACGATAGCTCAGCGCCATAAATCGAAGGACGCTTTATATTAAAACGTTTTTTCCGTGTGAATAGTACCATCTCAGTCTTATTCGGGTTGACCCGTAGCGACTTCGATGTGCACCACTCCTCGACGAGATCAAGTGCTCTCTGCATTTTTCCCGCCATAACTGCAGAGTGGTTGCCGCTGACTGCTATACACACGTCGTCGGCAAATCCCACCACTTTAACTCTCAGTCCCTCAAGTCTGCGTCGAAGCCCGTCGACGACCAGCAGCCACATCAATGGGGATGTAACTCCCCCTTGCGGGCGTCCCCGGCCAACTCGTGCCCTGACTGCAGTCCCGCTGAGACTGGCTGTTATGGTACGCGTCCGCAGCATGAAGTGCATCCAGTCAATGATTGTGCCATCGACTCGGAATTCCCTCGCCGCCTCGCAAATTGCGTCAAAGGAGATGTTGTCGAACGCCCCTCCGACGTCTAAGAATACGCATAAGGTGGCCTCCTTTTTATTGGGGGTCCGCTCTATCTCGTGAACGAGATTGTGCAGAGCCGTCTCAACGGATTTGCCCGCTTGATACGCGTGTTGTGAGTGGTGCACTGGTGTTAACGCCCGTACCCCATCCCTTATGTATCTATCAACGAGTCTCTCCATTGTTTTCAGTAGGCCTAAAAGCCTTCGCTTGGTCATAACTAGCTTTGCCTGGTTTAGGGATAAAGAATATGATGACCTCTCTCCAGGCCATGGGCACGTATCTCAGTGCCATGCAGGATCTGAAGGTGTAGTTCAGGTGCCTGACTAGGTCCTCCCCTCCCTGCTGAAGCAGGGCCGGAAAGATCTCGTCCGCCCCCGGACTCTTGTACCCGTCGAACGAGTCCAAAGCCCATCGGATCCTGTCCGGGGTAACCAACTTTGCGGCAGTTGCCCATTCACCTGGTCTGATCGCGGGCTCCCTTACTTCTTGGGTAAGGTTCCGTTCGATCAGTGTAGATCCAGGGAAGTGCACCTCCATCAGGTGCGCTAGGATGTCTTCGTGTTTCTCAACTATCCCTCCATTCGGGAGTGTGAGTCCACCAAGCGTTATTTGCGGTCCTGTGGTGAAAACTCTGCGAAGCCAGGCCACAATAGGCAGGGCCTCCATCTCCCCGCAGAATCTCCCCCAGACCTTCCTTTTAGAACTTTTGACCAGTCTTTTATAGGTCCTTTGTGTGGCCCTGGAAAATTGCCCAGTCCGGTTCCGCCATGGTCTTCATGGCCCGATTTAGCATGCGGCGCGAGTCCGAGCGTAGTTTGCTCAGCTCACCGCTCCACCATGCCACTTTTTTAACGCTCTTGCGCTCCCTCACGGGGCACGCAGCCTCGTAACTTTGGATGATGGCTGAGGTCAACGTGTTGACTCCTTCCTCAATCCTTCTCTCGGTCTTCATCCAGCCCCCGTACTCCCAAGCCTACCACCTAGAGCCTCTCTGTAGGAGTTCCAGTCGGTGGTCCTGGGGTTTCGGTAAACCGAAGTGCAGTTCTGTGCTTTTTCGCCTTTGATGTTGAATAGAATCCGGCGATGGTCCGACAGGGTGTCTACGTCTCCCACACGCCAGCCTTCCATCCATGATGCTACTCTGGGAGTCCCCAGGGTGAGGTCAATGACCTGCTGCCTCCTTGCGGTGACAAAGGTAGGCTTTGATCCTTTGTTCAGGATTTCTAAGTTTGTGCTTGAGAGGTACTGCAGCAGAGCTGAGCCCCTCTCGTTTGTGTTAAAACTGCCCCAGATGACGTGGTGCGAATTTGCGTCGCACCTCACCACCAGGTCCAGTCCTTCTCTCCTACAGTGATCTGCCAAGACCCTCAGTTCCCTCGTCGGTGGAGGATCCTTAGAGTCGTACGGCAGATATGCTGAACACACGATGAGATCTATCAGCACCCCTCCCAGCCTCAATCTGACAGAGGCCACCGCCAGATCCCCACTACAGAATCTGCTCAGCTTTAGAGCACTGTGTCTTCTATGAATGAAGACACAGGCCCTTGGGCCGGGCTCCACCAGATCGTATATTAACGACCCATGTTAGAAAAAATATTAGCAGGACTTTATCGACCCAGAGTACAGACACAGTGTCCCAAAATTGAAGTGTACACACGGAGGGTTGAATATAAAAATATTTTCTCAATATTTTTCACGTTCAAAATATTGAACACGCCGTACCGAAATATATTTCCCAAAATATACTTTTTATAGTCGCGTATTATTTATTTCCGTTATAAAATATTTTCCCATAATTACTCTGATTTCCAATTCCAGCGTCGAATAATAATTGGAAAATTATAAATAATTAGAAAAATAAAATCTATCAAACAATAATAATTCAACGAATGATTATTGCTCCTGATTTCATTGAATGAAATATAATGAAATTAAATTGCAAGGATGACAAAATAAGTTTGTCGTTACTAGGATTTTGTTTTTCAACGGATTTGGTAGAAAATATATTATGTATATTTCATGCTTCGTAATACGTACCAGGAAAATCCTTTTTTTCTCTCACACTGAAATGTCTTCCACTCTCGCCTTTATCGAGATCGTAAAAAAAAAAGGATATCCACTTTTCCGATAAAGGACCTCGTGCTTTAGCCCCCAGCTTGCAGAATGTGCAGCAGGTCTTAAGGCTTCTCGTGAGGTGTATTTGCACGTGTTTTTCTGTATGTGCGTCTACGAGATGCTGGTATGCCCGGGGTCACTTTGAGAATCGAGTTACGAGGAGTGGCCACTCGGGAGAACTTCCCTCGTTACTTAACCCCTGGCTGCCTCGAGCGTCGTCGAGGCCGTTGACGTCGTTACCTCATTCGACGCGTTCCTCTGTAGTTTATTATATATATATATATTAGGGTGGCAGTTATTTTGGCTTTGGTAAGATTTTTTTAACGTCTAGCAAGAAAACTAATCAAGATATATAAAAAAAAATCTGTGTAAAATTTGGATGCGCTGGGATAAGGAGAACACGTGCCACCGAGCAGTTTTATTTCAAAAATTCATGAATTTTTTTAATGGCCCCACTAAAATATTCATAATATTAATAAAAAAATCTGGAATTAGGTACATTGATTATACATATTAAGAGTTACAAAATATATGGGTCATTCCATGTCAAATCGACCAAAAGTTGGAATCGACCTCTCTCAATTTCGATGAAATTTGGTCAGAAGTTTTCGTTTTCAATAAAACGGAGTTTCTACCTAAGGAGAAGAATTAAATTTTTTTTTCAAAAGTTATTCAAAATTTAAAATTTTACAATTTTTCAAATCTTTCACGATCATTTCTTAAATATCTCAAAAACTATTGTAGTTACGAAAAATCGTTCTGAATACGTTTCGAAGAGTATATTTGGGGCTACGAAAAAAAAATATTCTGAGAAAATTTTTTGAAAAACTATGAGTTTGGATAATTTTAAATTTTCAAAAACCGTGAAAATTCAAATACCGCATTTTATTTTTGGTTTAATTTTTGTTATATAATACCTTGTATTGATCTAAAAAGATCCTGACATTTTCAGAGATGTTTTTTTTTCTTCCAAAAATATAAATTTTGGAATTTTCAAAAATCGTGCAAAACCACGATCAACATTAAATTTTGGGTTAAAATTTTTTTTACATAATACCTTGTACTGATCTTGAAATATCCTGAAATTTTCCGGATCGTGTGTTTTTGTTTTAAAAATATAAATTTTTGAATTTTGGTCCAAAAAAAATGTTTTTCAAAAATCGTAATTAATTGTAATTTTTACTACCCAAAATTACAGAATTACATGATTGCTCAGCTTTACTTAACTTAGAGAAAAAAAAAAATTTTTTTACCAACATTCAAAAAATTTTATTTTTGAAACAAAAACACAGCATCCTGAAAATTTTAGGATCTTTCAAGATCAGTACAAGGTATTATATAAAAACAATTTATAAAAAAATTTGATGTTGATCCTGGATTTGCACAACTCTTAAAAATTCAGAAATTTATCTTTTTGGAAGAAAAAAAACACCTCTCTGAAAATTTTAAGAACTTTTTAGATCAGTACAAGGTATTATATAAAAAAAATGAAACCAAAAATAAAGTGCGGTATTTGGATTTTCACGATTTTTGAAAATTTAAAATTCTCCAAATTCATAGTTTTTCAAAAAATTTTCTCAGAATATTTTTTTTCGTAGCCCCAAATATACTCTTCAAAACGCATTCAGAACGATTTTTCGTAACTACAATAGTTTTTGAGATATTTTAAAGAAATGATCGTGAAAGATTTGAAAAATTGTAAAATTTTAAATTTGGAATATCTTTTGAAAAAAAATTTAATTCTTTTCCTTTGGTAAAAACTCCGTTTTATTGAAAACGAAAACTTCTGACCAAATTTCATAGAAATTGAGAGGGGTCGATTCCAACTCTTGGTCGATTTGACATGGAATGACCCATATATTTTGTAACTCTTAATATGTATAATCAATGTACCTAATTCCAGATTTTTTTATTAATATTATGAATATTCTAGTGGGGCCATTAAAAAAATTCATGAATTTTTTAAATAAAACTGCTCGGTGGCACGTGTTCTCCTTATCCCAGCGCATCCAAATTTTACACAGATTTTTTTTTATATATCTTGATTTGTTTTTTTGCTAGACGTTAAAAAAATCTTACCAAAGCCAAAATAACTGCCACCCTAATATATATATATATATATAATATGGCGCTCGTCCTCGTTCTCGATGTTTTTGTTCCTTACGGGTTCAACGTCTCCACTCATCCTGTCTTCTCCTACCTTCTTATCACGAAAAACCTTTTTATCCTTTCGCCCCTCTTTCTCTCCCACCAAAGTTATGAAACCTATCAAGTTCTAAACCTATCAAGTTTACCATTCGCCTTGCGAAATGTTCGAGCCGTGAACTCAACGATAAATCCACGATTTTCCTAAATTATTACTATTATAAATTATCCTAAACGAGTATGCAGTAAAAATAATTTAAACGGGCTGCTATCTAGCTATTTTCATCTTGATTTGTGCTAAATGATGCAGAATCGATTGGGGGTCGCGTATGACGCGAATAACTTGCTGAATATCTTTGCTCAATAATTGGGGCTTCGTTAACGGGTTACATACAGTTAGAAGGCTTTAAAAAGACGGATTTTCAAGAATTTTTTTCGCGCAGACTATTCAATTTATTAATTTGAAAATTGGTGTACATATTATAATAACCTTATAATATATTAACATATTTTTTATTTGTAAAAATAATCATCGCGAATGTTGCTATCGCCGATCTCCTAGAGCTCCGCAAAAAAAACCAATTTTGCGGTGATCACGATATCTCTGGACCGGATTATCTGAAATGAAAAAACCAAATAAATTTCGTTAATATAATACATTATCTAGTATTTAATCGAAGGAATTAGCGAAAAAATAGTTTTTGACAAAATGGCGACTTCTCAAAATGAAAGACTCGATTTTGAACGAGAATTTAAGCCTTAAATTGTTTATAAAATGGAAAATATTTATCAGAGAAAAAAAATCTTCGATTAATTACTAAAAAATCTAGTTAAAAAGGTTGTGTTAAAATTTGAGACTGATCGGTTCAGCCGTTTTCGAGAAATCTTGATCACCGATTTTGAAAACATAGTTTTGAGAAAAACGCGTTTAAAGTTTCAAACTGTCAGACGCGCCTCCCTAACGCGCCTTCATAAATGTGTCTATAACTTCGAAAATATTCGTCTGATTGACATAAAATTTTGAGTGTGTATGCTCCAATATATGTATATTCAGAAAATTCAAAAAAAAAACGATTTTTTGAAAATTACAAGTGTATGTAAGCCCTTAAATATCTTGTCCGAACGTTTGGTGGTCAATAATTTTTTCAGCGTACTGAGGGAAAATATCGAGTCAATTTAAGTTAACTAAAAAACTTGAAAGAGAAATAGCCCGGCAAATGTTCCATTAGTGTCCAGCTGTTCTGATTGCAGTGTTAATCGCTGCAAAATTTATTAATGATGTTAAAATTTGCATCTATGCAATGCAACAAAAATAAGTTTTCGAAAGTTCATTTTTAATTATATTTACGCTTTGCTTAATATCATGTGCTAATTATGAATGATAATAATAACTTGAAAAACTTCTCAGACTGAATGAATTTAAAAAAAAAATGTCCGTTGCATTTAAACGATGCAGACTTCAGTATCATTTCGATTAGTGGTGGCAAATAAGCTAATTAAGACGTTTAATCGTTGGTACTTTTTCGGAACATTGAATTGAAAAACTTGAGACATCGATCAATATTGTCCTTTCCAAAATTACACTGAGAAAACAATTTATTTGTAGTAAAGAAATCTATTTAGTTGGCACTTTTACTTCAATATATTCCTTAACTGTTGCAAAATTTGTTAGTCGTTAAGAAATATTTTATTTGTGTCAAAATAATTGATTAACTGTTGAAAAATAATTGATTGCGCGATATTTAACTTTACATTTGTTAACAGTTAACAAATCCTGGTACATTGTTTTCTCAGAGTAATCGATTTTCTTAATCTTGAACGCATATAGAATGCAAGCAATGAAAAACAACTATAAAAATGGCGCCTTTGGAAGGATATTAATCACTTACCGACGACTTACCTAAAACAAAAAACAAGCTGAATTTGTGGACTAAGGCTCTCCGCCGCCACCAGCAAACCCCTACCGAAACCGTGCTGAGAAAACCCCCAAAAATGTTTATGGGGTAGATTTATCGATGATCCCATCACTGAAGTGCGGATAATTTTTGCACCGCTGACGATGACGTGACCTTTTGTACCTACCTGAAGCTGTCAATGTATAAACTGGGTTCAGAGGTGAATTAATTCTCGTATATAGTCCTAAAAATAGTCCTTTTTAGGCACTCACTCATTTCTGACAGAAAGTGCCTATTAAAATTGCCTCAAATTCTGCGTGGGATGTCCGTCCAGACCTAGATCTCAGAAACCTGTGCACGGAATTCAATCTCCTTTGGAGGGGAGTTGCGTGTAGTTGTAATCTCCATGCCCAAGAAGTTTAAATCGAAACGAATACTGTAAAATAAAGATTTTTGAAAAAAAATAGCCATATGTTAAAGCAAATAAGATGGCTTATGACTATATGTAGTTGAAACGATGAAGTTGAGGAACAAATTTTTTTTCTATTTTACATAATGTCTGTATTTGACTGTACCAAATGTCCCACGAAGTATTAATCCAATCAGACACCGTTAAGTTTGCAATTTTTGCAAAGAAAACACAATTCCTAACCAAAAAACAGATATTTCTGTTCATGTGCACTTGGAACTTGGGAGTTTAGGAACGAATTTTTTCTTAAATTACACCCAGTGCGTGGAAATTCTAGGGAAGCCCTGACTTAAGTCGGGCCTCACCGGGCTTGGACGTGGATGCCCTGTCAGGAATTGCCCTTACACCGCCCGGTTGGGCCCCGACAGGGCAATGCCAAGGTTGCTAGGCCTATTTCCAATACGGCTGACCTAACGCAACCCGTTGAGAACCTTGTCGGGCTTGAACGTGGATGCCCCGTCATGAATGGCCATAACACCGCCAGGTTGGGCCCCAAGATGGTAGTGCCAAGGTTTCCAGGCTCACTTACAATATGGCTGACCTAAGGCAACCTGATGAGGACCTTGTCGGGCTTCAGTCGGGCAACCTATATTTAACGAAGTCGGTATAATTACAACCGAACCAAATCGGTCCCAAATAGGGCCAAAGTATCGTAGCCCTAATTATTTCAAACATGGCAATGACGAGGCAACCCTTTGAGGGCCCAATCGGGCTTCACGGGGAGTTAGTTCTGAGACTTGCCATGAGATGTCACATACGGCGTGCGCTCTCTCGCATATGGAATATGCAAATAGTATGTTTATATAACCGATGTGGGAGTACGGGTTGTATTCGACACTGCAGAGTCAGGCCTCTTTGGAAGTCAGGCCTCGCGGGAAGTCATCACCGCAAGATTACTACATAGAAATCCTCTGCTTTATACCTTTTTTTGTAAAAATTCTCCTGGAGCATTATTAATAATAATTTATGATTATAATATATAATTATTATTATCAATAACAATGTATTATTATAATATATATTAATAATAATAATTAATAGTAATGATAATAATATTGTTATTATTATTGAAATAATTCAATTTTACAATCTACACGTATAGCGATACTACGTACTGGGGTCCTGATAGGGCTTGACCATGGGCTTGTCGTGGATTCGACATGGCAGACGTGAGGCGGTTTTAAGGGCCTATTGGGCTTCCAGTCAAGGGCCCGAAGTAAGTTAGGGAAAACCGATCGGGGTCGAGTCGGGGCCTCAATCAAATTCACGCACGGGACCAACTAGTATCCCACGAAGTATTAATCCAATCAGACACCATTAAGTTTGTAATTTTTGGAAAACAAACACAATTTTTAACAACAAAAAAAACAGCTATCTCTGTCCATATAGACTTGGAACTCGGAAGACGAACGAATTTTTTTCTAGCTTACAGAATTTCTGTATATGATTGTAAACAAATGTCCCATAAAGTTTCAATCCAATTAGACACTGTTAAGTGAATAATTTTCGCACAAAAACAATATTTTTAACAAACAAAGACTTTTTCTCACTGATAGAATTTCTATATGACTGTAAACAAGCACGTATCACTTTCACGTAAAGCATAGACCTGCGTACGCGACGTTGCCACGTACGTCACGGACGCCGTTACGCGACGTACAGAGTAAAAAAGGATCTAAAAAAATCGAACAGAATGCGTAGCAGCCGGCCCGAGCTCGCCAAATTCAAAAATCATATTTCTCTTATAAAAAATATATGGTTCTCTACACTCCTGTGCTTGAGGTCCGTTGTCAATATGGCGATCACCCACGCATTTCAAACGTGGAAAAACAGAAGCTGAGCATTGATTTATAACCAAAAGCTTTTTTTTCTTATTATAAATGTACTAATGATCATTTAATTATTAAAATGTTATGATAAATATGCCCATCTCAAATGTCCCTAATATTCCTTATTACTACCTAATATTTTAACAATTTTGCGAATATAATCTATCAAAGCATTTAATGATATGATTGTTTAGATACGTTCATATCATCTTGATTATAATCAAATCTGTCTTTTCAATAATGATTGATAGAATTTATCAGACTACTCGATGTTCACAATGAATCAAAGAGTTTAAATTACGGAGTGAATGCCCATTAAAACTACCCTAAGGGACATGTTAACCAACATTCAAAATATATCACAAAAACAAAATGTATGATCCTTATATTCTAAAGTTGTGAGTGTCTACTAATGTAATCCTTGAAATTCGATCATCAATTTTATGACCAGTTGTCCCTATGAAGAATGAAACATATGACTCAATATTATCGAAAACAATGTACGGTAACATGAAAACAATATAGTATTTCCATACTGAATAAATCAAGACAATGATCAAGAATACGGCGCGCGAAGCGCGCGGGGGGGGGGGGGGGTTGGGGGGAAAAGCCCCCCCAAGGAGTATGCGAAGCGTACTTGTTAACCATGTTTTTTTAGTCTCTTCCGGCTTTATCCTCATAATGCACACCTTTACCCTCCATCTCGTTTCTGTACACAATTTTTCCCATCTTGCTTTTACGTTCTTTTTTTCCAGTCGTTGAGTTCTCTTATCCGGGACCATGCAACTCTCTTCCTTTCCTCCCCGACTCCCCTTTCACTCCATCTCGTTAGGTCATATCAGCTTGGCCACAGTTAACAGGCTGCTGCTCGTAGCCGGCTAAACATTAAAGTTTGACGATCGTCGTTGCTTTTAGCAACGCCAGACGTCGTATTTCCCTTAACGAGCCAGTACCTCGTTCCTCTCACCTCACCGAGTCCATCCGCCTTCTCCCTCTTTCTCGCCAACCTCTCATCCCGATGCTCCAGGATCGGGAGCAGCGATGCTGTAAACTGTACATCGGGATAGAAAGCTCATTGCTCCGTGCGTGCCCGATAATCTCGACGTTCCAGCCGAAAATGTCTCGCGATGCACCGGAAACTTCTTCATAATCCGAATATTTCTCGCAGATGTAACCTCGTTTCTGCCTCTCATCCGTGCAGAACTTGGCACCGTTTTCGTTAGCGACCGTCTGATCACTTCCAGTTGTTTTCTACTTCATTGATTGTCGTTAACTGTCTCGTAACTAAGGTTTTTTAAAGAATTACGTCGAAGCAATCGCTATTCTTGCGATACAGACGAGTCAGTATCATGATTTCAAAAAATAATTTGTTCACGTTTTGAGAGAGTAACTAACGTGGCCATAAAAGGATCTGGAGCACAGACTTCAATATTTTCAAAAATTCTATTTTTACTTAATCCATTCAATATATAAAAAAAGACCGGTATTAATGAATGTACATTATAATATTTCAGCTTACACTAATAATGCCACGAACTTATTGTAGAGAAAGTTGCATATAAAATAAAAAATTACTTTTTTTTATAATTCCTACCATTTATTTTTTTTAAATAAAATTTCATTTCACGCAATAATCGAAATTTTTGGAATTTAATAAATTGAGAAAAAAAATTTAATTAAATTTCAGAGAAACATATAACTCAATTGTATTACGTGCCTCTTCCTCGAGATCTAACGTGTAGTGTTCCTTAATTGCACGGTGTCACCACATATTCAAAGTCTAAATGAACTTTTTTTTGTTTTATCCGTCCGCGTTGCAGCCTTCATTTATTATGTCATTCTTCTTCGTTGTGTCGATCAAGCCACAAGCAATTGAATAAAAAATCCGTAACTAGCAAGAAATATGGGAAAACGGAAATATTCTGAAGATTCAGAAGATTCGTCGAGGGAAGAGGAAGATTTGAGAATGCTGATGAAGTGTTTGGCCAAAAGATGACGTGAAAAAGGCCGGCACAAGCATGCGAAGGGTCATAGTAAGTGGAGCTAAATAAAAATTATCTTAAATGTTTGCCGCATCATACGATCGTATAACATGTCAATCTGACTACATAAAGAAAAAAAAAGTGTAATAACCTTTTGTGTCGGTTCAACCGCTGGAAAGAGTTGACAAACGATCACAAGCGAAATTCCAGATGCAATCTAATTTCTCGTTCCGGTCCAACCGGCGGAGGATAATGATAAGTGATCGCAGTCGAGTTTTTGAGGTGCAATGTTATTCCTCGTGTCGGTCTAACCGGCCAAGGGAGTTCATATGCGTTATCACATATCAAATATATACCACAGCCTCTCGTGTCGGTTCAACCGGCGGAGAAAATACAAAAGTTATTACACAACGTGCTGTATTTAAGCGGCGTATACACCGATTATTTCGCATTTTTCGTATTTTGACATATCCAGCGAGAAAGTTTGAAGGGCGAATATCATTGCTTTCCAACATACTACAAGCATCATCTAACCTTTTGCTTGTGTATCGATTTTGATGTCAGGCAATATTCTTTTGTTTTTAGAATTCCGTACTTCCAAAGGAAAAAACGCAACCCTTATTGGATCACTTTGTTGTCCGTCCGTCCGTCCGTCCGTCCGTCCGTCTGTCTGTCTGCCACAGCCCTTTCTCTTGGGAACGCGTGGAGGTATCGAGTTGAAATTAAAACCATATAATCAGGTCTATAGTCTCTTAGAACTGTGAAAAAATCAGACTTCTAAGTTTACGTAAAAAAAAAGATACGGCCGTTTATGCTGTAAAAAACGTATATTTCGACACTCTCAAGGGAATCAAAATTTATAGGGTATTTTCCGTTGACCTAGAACTATGAAATTTGGCAAGTAATACTGTCTTATACTACAAGTATAGGGGGAAATCTGAAAACTATAAATTGCTAATTAAATAATAAAAAATATAGTGTTTATTTGAAGTACGTAATCAATCATTTGTACGGAACCCTCGGTGGGCAAGTCCGACTCGCACTTGTCCGGTTTTTTTGTACATAGGAAGAAAGAGGCTTTATCCAAGGAGTTCAGAACCCAGGGACTCTGACGTAGCCAGTGATGACCATCGGGTCGTACGAAGAAGCTCATTGAGATCATCAGATCGAGAATCTCTTAAGAGCTTACATGGATCGGAGCATTCAGCAAAAGATCCGTCTCCATCGACTTCAGCCGATAAGAATGAGACAAATAATTCATCAAAAACTTCGAAAGAATTTATCGAAATGGAGACGCAGGATGTTACTCTAGAGTCAGAGGTCCTTGGACTCATCGGGAAGTGTCTTATTCAAGAAAGAGTTTTAGCACCGCCAATTCACAAAGATCTTGCGAGTAGATGAGAAGACGTGATTAAGAAAGGTCTCCCGGAGGAAGAGAGAGTATCGATTTTACAAAAATATCCTTGGCCAAAAAATTATTTGTTTATTGATTCTCCGAAATTAAATTTCGAGGTCGAGGCATCCATAGATAATATCGTAAAAAGAGACGAACGCATTATCGAGACCCAGCCAAAGATTGCTGCCGCTTTGGCTGCCTTGGGGAAGGCGTTGGATATCGTAGTAAAAGACGATGGTTCAGAAAAACTGATACTGCTTGATTTACTCAACAGCGCGGCAAATCTCCTCGCAGATCTCCAACACGATGAAACATCAATTCGTAAGAGTTTGATATTAAAGAATATCAGTCCTTCGACCAGAGATACTCTTAAAGATACCGTTACCAGTGAATGGTTGTTTGGGGGAGATCTCGAAGAAAAGGTTAAAGCATCAAAAGCTCTACAACGATCTGCTCAAGAATTTAAACCAATAACGCAGGCTTAAGGAAATCAAGGGATCAGAAATTCAAAAAACTTCAGAAGCCCAGCTCGTCAATATCGGTACAAAACGGTCTCACATCCGACGACGAGCGGGCAGAAACCGAATTCCAAGCCTCAAGACAAGGGGCCTTATTATCGAAACCGCAACTCGTTCCCGAAGAAAAATCAAGCGTTTCGGCAAAAACAACGATAAATGTAAGTCTCCGAGCGAAAAGACTCAGGCATTTTAGAAATCAATGGGAAAAACTGACTTCTGATTCGACAATTTTGGGGTGGATGAAAGGTTGTAAAATACCATTTGCGAATTTAGTGACGCAATCAGTTCCACCGGTCAAGCCTCTGTGGTCCAGTCTCGAAAAGTCATTAATACAAAAACAATTAAATGAATTTATTGAGAAAAACGCTATTCAGAAATATGAACCACAAGAGGGGCAATTTCTATCGAATATTTTTCTGGTACCTAAGCCGGATGGATCCCAACGGTTGATTCTGAATCTGAAACGTCTCAATCCATTTGTAAAGACAGATCACTTCAAATTAGAGGACTGAAAAACGGTAAAAAAAATGTTAAAAAAAGATTGTTTCTCAGCAACGATTGATTTGAAAGACGCATATTATTTGATTTCAATCGCAAAAGACCACAGAAATTTTTTGAGATTTTCATTTGACCAGGAACTTTATGCATTTTGTTGTTTGCCTTTCGGCCTTATAAGGGGAGTGCCAACTATGATACACACCGATTTTGATGGGTCTCAGCTATATTGTAGAGGCACTCCCCCAGAGTACCACCCCAAAGGGATTCTTTCCGATGCGCCCTAGTTTTTAAGAAAAACGACGCCAAAGTTTCATGCGTAGCTTTTATGCCCGTAAAGTTTCCATATTGCCAAGCGAATGAGCGTAGCGCAGCGGCAAGGCGCTCGGCTGGCAACCCGGACGTCGAGGGTTCGATTCCCTCTTGGAACTTTTTTTTTTCAATAGTTCGCAATTTTTATGATAATGATTGATTGCGCACACTTATTTGATTTTATAATGAAATCATTTTTACGAACGCATGGAAAAATATATTATTATATACTTGTATAGTTCGTTGAAATAAAATTATGATAAAATAAAAAAAAAAATTAATCAATTAATTAACCATAACACAGTATTCGTTCATTATTTAATTTATTGCGTGACGTCATTTATTCGCTATTGCTGTCTTCAAAAGGTGTACAAAATTCTGGATGATAATTATCATGAAAGCATTGAAAGCACAGATTATTGCGGCACCATGCACATCTTATAAATGCAACCTCTTTATAGGCGCACGGATTTTTCAGTAACAATACTGGAAAACATTGGTCGTTTGAATTCAAAAAAATTGGTCTTTCATCAATTAATTTCGATGCAAACCAGGCATATTTAATCATGGGAACAAATACTGGCGCGCTTAATTGATGCAACAGTCCGTGTGGAAATTTGTCCTCTAAAAACTGGATTGCTCCTAGCGTCAAGCCAGTACGCCCAGGACAGTACTGCTGAGTAGGCGCTAGACGCTGCCTAGCCGCAGTTAACTGTTTTTCGTAAGCAATTTTGCTGTCCTGATTTCTCGACACAGAAAGCGCCACTGGTGTTCGCTCTGCAGCAAGCGGGCAAGCCCAGGGGGTACAAGCAACCATAGTAAATGGTGAGGCATCGTTTCGCTAGTGGCGCTCGTAGGAGTCGAAGACCGAACTAATGGCTATGACATATATATAAAGATTATATATATTATATATATTAGGGTGCTTCTTATTTCAGCAAAAAAAAATTTTTATACATACATCACGCGTCACCTGTTTATTCTGTTCTAAGACACAAAAAACTATTACATGATTTTTTATTTATTTTTAAAATAATATTTAGTGGTTGCTACCAGCAAATGGAAAATAAAAACATTATATTTTAAAAAATTTGTTTCATTTGTTTAAAAAATGGATAATGTTACGAAAGTCAAACTACTTTTACGAAAAAAAAGATCAGTCTAAGCAGACAAGGTAGTTTTCTTTGTATTAGGGTACTTTTGCCTGAAGTTTTTTACGACCAAAAGAAGAAATTGCTTCTGTTCTTCGTTCGTCGTAATTAATTTATTATATTCTTCGATTAACGCTACGCCACGCTCGGCAATGTCATTCACTACTCTCATTGAACAAACAATGTTTTTAGCAACTTTGCAGTCTTCATCTTCGTCCCAAAGACGAGCTTCTTTTTTTAAAAATGCGAACAAACTTCCAAGGATTCTAAAAAATCTCAACGTGTTGCTAGACACAAAACCCTCAATTTTTTTTTCAGCAACGTGACTTACATCCAAGTTAATGCGCTTGGGGCTGTAATCTGAACCTTCCTCATTTAACGCAGTCACCATTTTCTGCTTGGTTTCAAGAGAAACTTCGTCATCGAAAAAAGCAAGTGCGATAAGTTCTTCAGAAAGATTCCACAAATGTCCTAGAAACTTTGTTAGGGCTTTTTTGGACATGGCTTTGTTCACGTTCTCGAAGCTCTTAAGCTTTTTTAAAAGCCATAAGTCGTTTCTTGGTGCAGAACTTGTCGCAGGAGCTTGAAACCAGCATCTGACATAATTGATAACAACGAAAACACAAATTTCAGTAATCGCTTTGAGTTCCCGTTTCGTCAATTTAAACTGTTCTTGAAACATGAAAAGTTTAAAGCAATAAATTGCTTTTGCCATCCAACGTGCATGATGAAGGCCTGCTGGAGCTCTGAATGATTTTCCTTCGTTAGGCACACCTCCCATGAATATTATTGTCAGTTTCAGCAACTCCTCGTAATCGTCCCGAGGTTGATAATAGTTGAGCTGTTTCTCAGCGAATGAAATTGTGCTCCTCGATACATTCTTTACGTATTTCCAAGCATCAGGGTCTGAAGAAACTGTGCTGAACTTGTTGTGATCGATATGAGGCCAAGCAGTTCTAAAACTTTTGAAAATCAATATCTCTGGCCCACTTGACGGACCTAGTGCTTCACGTACAACTGCTTCTAGCATGATCTCCATTATATGGTGAAGGCAAGCTAACCGAACCACATCTTTTTCCATCTTCTGCTCTAATAGGATGCAAGCACCACCTCTTAAACCGGTGTTGACCGCAGGGGTGTCGAAGCACAAGCATTTTATTTTGTCGCTCAAGTTCCAGGAAAGAATAGTCTCGTAAACAGCTGAAGCACACGCCTCCCCTGTTCAATGGCTAAGTTTGGGAACTGCCAAAAGTTGATCCACACCCTGCCCTGATACCAAAATGGGTAGACGATCCACTGTTTCGTGTCCTGTTATATCTTCGATCAATTTGCCATCCTAATGAATAGTGAGAGGCACATCTGACTTAAAGTCATTCTTTAAAGATTCGGCTACTTTTTGCCTTCGTTTCATACGCTGGCGACGAATTGAGGATGAATTAACGTTAAACTCGGAGGGATCGGTTCCGGCACTTTTAAGCGTTGATGTCAAAACAACAGTTGCTTTCCTGTCGCTCATTTTAGCAAAATCGAGGCTTGCAGCTAAGCGCTCATCTACGAGGTTCTTCGTGCCGCGTTTACGTTTAGGCGGAGGTAGATCTGCTTTCGAAGGTCGTGCCCACACTGAAATTTCCGACGCCGAACGTTTGTTTTCATCATCACTGCTGGTGGTCGAAGAAGACAGTACACACTTTTCTCTTAGGGATTCAATATAGCTTTTTTCTTTATCTGAAAGTCGTTGGAGACGAGCTTGTTTCTCCTCTTTCTTGGATGTTTTTTTTAAATTAATTTTGTCCACGCCACCTATTATACCAGGGCGTCCCTTTTTTCTTTGCGCAATCAAAAATTGTCTGTCTTCCTCAATGGAGATTTTGTTTAAAGCATCAGCGTGAGCTATATCGAAGAGATCTTCCAAGTTATCTTGCCATTTCTTTTCTTTGTTTCGTAGGGCTTCAGAGCGTTTGACTTTGTTTTTTTTATTTTTTTTCAACTTTTGCCATTCAGTGAACTTTTTTTCTATCTTCTTTATGACGTCCTTTTTTAGCTTAGTTGAAATGCTCGCTTGTTCCCACAGTGCTATCACGTCACAAGCAGTAGAATTTGCTGAACTGCGATTAGTTTGCTTCATTTCGATTTTATAGTAAAAAAATAAACTCAGCACTTCTTTTGTCGTCGGCAACTTGCTTTGAATCAAGCGTTCTGGTGTTTGGCCTATTAACCAAACATTTTTTTTGTTTCTAGTCGCTAAAAGCGAACTAGACGAGGACGCCATGATGTCAAAACATACGATGCGTGGCAAGACAAAAACTCCAGTCTACTCCGTATCACAGCGCATCGGTTACTAGCTTGTCAAGACGCGTTCAGGCGCGTGCTACAGGTTGCGTGGAAAATGGAGGAGTGGGGTAAAAACGTACTGCCTCGGAATCATGCGACGACGACGTGAAGTAGCGTGTTTTATTACGTTTAAATAATAAATTAAACTGTTTTGCGTGCATTAAGTTGTAGAT
The DNA here is from genome assembly GCA_946863875.1 of Alloplasta piceator. Lineage (NCBI taxonomy): Eukaryota > Metazoa > Arthropoda > Insecta > Hymenoptera > Ichneumonidae > Alloplasta > Alloplasta piceator. The sequence continues at coordinate 27,502,401 of OX333079.1, forward strand.
GAATAAATTATTATTTTTTCGAACTTTGACACGTGGTAGCGACCCCTCAAACGCAATTCAAAAATTTGAAAAAAATCACAGGTTCGTTTTTTAAGTGATAGAAGCGAATGGTGGGTTGACACAGTTATATTGCAAAAGTCGAAAAATAAGAAGCACCCTTATATATATATATATATATATATATATATATATATATATATATATATATATATATATATATATATAGATTTACCCCCTCTCCACGGTTCGAAAGAGGCTTATTATTATTATTATTATTATTAGTTTTCTATTTTAAACAAGTTCTATCATGAAAAAATGCAATAAAAATGCCAATATATTTGTGTTTCAATATATTTTAAATGTTTGGTATGTTTACAAAATTCACATCTTTACAATACTTGAACACTTGCAACATAATTATATTTACCTTGCTTTGGTGAAGCTCGAAAATGATCGCTCAACACGACGCAACAGATTTTTTTACTAAACGCACAATATACACTAATTCAATAACGGTAAATAAATCTTCCAAATAACACAATCTAGCTCACTGTATAACGACGCGCAACACGCATAAGCACGCAAGTGCCATCCAAGAATTCCAAGATGGAGGGAATTTCGTTGGGTAGGTGTGTGCGAGCGAGACAGAATATTGATGCAATGGCTTATGGGTAGCGACACTGGTGCTCCTAGGAGTCGAAGACCGCGATAATTGAGCCTCACTTTTCCGATCTGTGCTTGGACCCCCTGGGCAAGCCAAGAAAACTAGGATACAAGAGACCGAACTCGGGTGGTTGGGGTAGTTCCGTATATGGCCGCCGGTGCTAAGCCTTCGAACGTGATGTACATGTGCAATGTGGCACTGCGTATGTACATCTTACAGCCCCTGCAGGCCCTACCCCGCAACCCCCGCAGCCCCCATGGTCTCCCCCGCAAAGATGCGCAATATCGGATTGCGCATGGACTCTTCGACGACGCCTAGGACCCTTTTCGTAGCTCGTTAGTCCCTCCGCTCATCGAGAAAGACCAACAGATATTTTGTCATTCGACGCAAACGACGTTTCAAGAAATTTTGATGTTTTCATCTGAATATATACATATGTGTGTGTGAATATACGTGAGTGAAAATATTATTTCTGCGACGGAACATATACTTTCTTGATATTCAATATCGATTCTCTTAAATATTTTGTCGCTGTAGTACGATATAAATTTTCTTGAATATTCTGTCACTGTCGTTGGATATAAATTTTCTTGAACTTATTGTCGCTACAGTTGCAGCTCTATGACTGCCGCCATTGATCAGCAATTGAAAGTTTCAATATAAAATATCTATCGAACAATGTCAACAGAAAGTTAGAAATTATCAAAAAACGAGAGAAAATTTCAAAAAAATTCTATCAAACTATAGCCACTGAAAGTTTCAGAAAATTTATTTCGAACAACAGCATGGTTGAAAATCTCAAATTTTCATAGTTGTTCTTAGAAAAAAAAACGACTGAGTCCATTCATACGAATAAGACGAAGTTACTTAATATAAAATTATATTTTATGCTGTTTCATACTTCGTGGTTACAACGCTAAAAATAAAATAATAAAGATTTGGGTTACAATACTTGGTAGATGTTCCAAGTATTGTAACGATGATTTGACCTTATACTTCCGCCTCCCTCTACTCCATTTGTCATCTAACGTTGGTTTTCCAGCTAGCCAGGCAACGTACTGAAGCACTGGCCATGGTGAGTGAGCACGAGCCAGCGCCTGGATAGTTTCTTGCTTCTACAGGCTAGATTGCGCAAGGTTACACATAGCACTCGGTGCTGGCCAGTTCGCTGCTGTAGTGCTCTGGTGGCGCTAGATAGTATCCAGGAAAACTGGCTTGCGCCTATACGTAGCCGGACTTAAATTTCCACACGGGAGTAACGAGTGTATTCGTATCGAGTCCTCCCGTGACGCGATTTCGTGGTTATTTTTTAACGATTCCGGAGCATTTCGTAGTTTTTTAATAAACGCAGGTAGCAAACATTGCTTAAATATTACAGAATAACATTTTACAGACAGTTTGCTAGTTGCGAAATATTATTTGTCAATCGCCTTGAAAGTTTGCTTTGAAAAAAATAAGATCACGCAATAAATTAAATAATGAACGAATACTGTGTTATAGTTAATTATTTCCTCACTATTTATTTCAGCGTAAGGATTAACTTTTTTTTAAATTTTATCCTAATTTTATTTCACCGAACTATACAAGTATATAATACTATATTTTTCCATGCGTTCGTAAAAATGATTTCATTATAAAATCAAATAAGTATGCGCAATCAATCATTATCATAAAAATTACGAACTATTGAAACAAAAAAAGAAAAGTTCCATGAGGGAATCGAACCCTCGACGTCCGTCCGGGTTGCTAGCCGAGCGCCTTGCCGCTGCGCTACGCTCATTCGCTTGGCGACATGGAAATGTTACGGGCATAAAAGCTACGCATGAAACTTTCGCGTCGTTTTTCTCAAAAACTAGGGTGCATTGGAAAGAATCCCTTTGGGGTGGTACTCAAGGGGAGTGCCCCTACAATATAGCAGAGACCCATCAAAGTCAGTGTGTATCATACTTGGCACTCCCCTTGTTAGCTCGGCCCCCTATACGTTCACAAAAATTATGAAACCAATAGCGAGTTATCTTAGGGAAAAGGGATACTTTTCAGTAATATATTTGGACGATTTTCTTTTATTCGGAGATACTTACGACATGTGTTTGGAAAATATCAAGGAGACACGTTCTGTCCTGGAGAGATTGGGCTTTGTTATTAATTATCAAAAAAGTCAAATTATTTCTTCTAACAAACAAAAGTTTTTGGGTCTTATTTACGATTCCAATAATATGTGCATAGAATTAGGAAAAGAAAAAAGAGCAAACGCTATTAATCAAATAAATAAATTCAGCAAAATTGCAGAATGTACGATCAGAGAATTTTCGGCCTTTATAAGAACGTTAGGATGGTGTTGTACGACGTTTAAATACGGTCGGGTCCATATGAAAGATTTCAAAAGAGAAAAATGTTTAGCTCCGAGAAAAAGTTCTGGAAATTTTGAAGTCAACACGACACTTTCCAGTGTGCTGAAAATTGATTTTTTATGGTGGAAAAATAACATTAGATCTGCAAATTTTCTGATTGAAGAATTTAAACCCATCATTGAGATTTTTTCGGATGCCTCGAACACCGGTTGGGGAGCATATTGTAAAGGCAAAAGAGCTAATGGTCATTGGAATGAACCAAATAAAGAGTACCATATTAACTATCTTGAATTATTAGCAGTATGTTTTGGCCTCAAATGTTTTGCACTGGTTTTAACGATTTGCGATATATTATGACGAATTGATAATACTACTGCAATAGCTTATGTTAATAAAATGGGAGGGGTCCAACTACAAACGTTGAGTAAGTTAGCCAAAGAAATTTGGGAATGGTGTGAGGAAAGATCTATTTGGATTTTCGCTTCTTATATACAATCTCAAAATAACGTTGGAGCTGATTTTGAGTCAAGACGTTTAGAGCCTGAGACGGAATATGCTTTGTCATGGGAGGCATTTAATGAGATAATAGTTTGATTCGGAAAACCGGATATCGACTTATTTGCCACAAGATCAAACACTAAATGTAAAAAATGTTTCCTGGATGCGAGACCCCGAGTCGATAGGTATCGACGCGTTTATGATTGTGTGGAAAAAATATTTCTTCAATGCTTTTCCACCATTTTTAATTATTTCACGGGTCCTAGAACAAATTAAATTCGAGAAGTGTCGAAGAATTGTGGTAGTACCTTTTTGGACAGCACAAGCTTGGTTTCCCGTATATATGTCAATGTTAGAGGGTGAACCCTTTTATATCGAGCCAGATGTTAACCTTCTACGATCTTTGAATAGCCAATCTCATCCGCTGTGGGAAAGGATTACCCTGGTTGTCGGGATATTATCAGCGAGGCCTTCAAAAGAAAAGATGTACCTGAAGGCGTGATGATGCTGCTGATGTCATCCCTCTCGGATTCTTCAATTAGACAATATAACACCGGCTTAAAAAAGTGGTGGACATTCTGCGAAAAAATAACGATTGATCCATACGAGTATGGGGTACCAAAAGTACTTACGTTTCTGGATCAATAATACCGAGAAAATGCATCTCTAGGCTCATTAAATTCTTTTCGTTCGGCAATTGCGCTTCTTCACGGCCCTGAGTTGGGACAGGATTGTCGAGTCAAAAGGTTCTTCAGAGTCATCAGAAAAATTCGCCCAGCAAAGTCTAAATACGATTCAACATGGGACTCGCAAATTGTTTTAAATCACGTGAGCCAGTTGGGAAAAATTGATGACATTCCGTTGGAACAACTAGCGTTGAAGTTGGTTACACTTCTCGCTTTAAAGACTGGCCAACGGATGCAGACTTCAGCTCTCATTGACATTCGAAATATTCAGCGAAGCACGGATATGATACAGATAAAAATCCCAGATACACTGAAGACGTCGGGTCCAAATCGAATACAACCGGCTTTAGTCATTCCAGTGTTCAGAGAGGATAAAAATATATGCCCAGTTTCCGCGCTAGATACATATATTTCAAGAACGAAAAACCTTCGTGGTAATGAAGTGCGAATGTTTATATCGGTTAAAAAGCCTTATAAAGAGGTGTCGAGCCAAACTTTGGCGCGGTGGATTAAGCAGACACTCAGCAATAGTGGTGTAGACGTCGAAATGTTCGATGCTTATAGTACACGATACGCATTCACTTCTGCTGCAAAAAGAAGAGGTGTAAATATAGACACCATTAAGAAGGCGGCAGGCTGGATCACTAAGTCCAGTACGTTTGCCAGATTTTACAATCGCAATATTGTCTCTAACAAAGATGCGTTTGCAAAAGCGATCCTTGATATTAGAAAATGAGGTGTTGTTTGTTCTTTTGTCTTCAACGTGTTAATGTTCATAATAAACAATGATTAGACACGGATTTTTTATTGGAATTTAGTTGCCGTAACAGACTTTAAACATCTACACGTTTGATCTCGAGGAAGAGCCGCGTAATACAATTAACCGATTAAACGAACTTACCTGTAAGTGAAGTTCTATTGTAATTGTATGAAGCGCCTCTTCTGAAGAGATCACTCCCACCCAATAGATACCCATGTTCAGGATTAGACATTACCCACACGGAACCGAGTGTCCATTGGACGTCCATTTATCATCCATAGATCCTTAACACGTCTACATCCACGATGGACGTAATGCGGACATCCATTGAACATCCATGGTATACTTTTGATTGGACAAAACGCAATGGATCACACAGGACGTATATTGTATGTCCACGACACGTACTATTTCTTGAGCTACAAATATACACAACACGGCCATCCATGGTATGTCCATAGGTAGACATTAAATAGCTTTTAATTCAGGATAGTAATTGAACATCCATTGGACGTTCCAGGTTCGTAAACGAAAATCACATTCGGAGGACGTCAATTGAACGTCTATCGGATGTTCCATGTAGGGTTTCCTATAGACGTGAACCTGGAACGTCCAATAGATGTCCAATTACTATACTGAATTAAGAGCTATTGAATGTCTACCTATGGGCATACCATAGATAGCCGTGTTGTGTATATTTGTAGCTTAAGAAATAGAACGTGTGTGAACATACAATATACGTCCTGTGTGATCCATCGCGTGTTGTCCAATCAAAAGCATTCGTCCTTTAGATGTACATTTAAGTATTTCGGGCACCTGTGATATGGGTACGCCGATTGACCGTCGTATGTACGTACAAATTACGTCTATCGAAGGATAACGCGGAAGTTTATTCGACGTCCACGACACATATTTTTGGAGCTATAAATATATTCCGCGCGTAACTTAACAGCCAGGGGACGTCCAATAATCATTTAAGTTGGATGAAAATTTCATTCCGGGGAAGTCCATGGGACATTCCTTAAACCACTATCGGAGATGCGAAACGACAGCGATTCTATGTGCTGAAAACGTTTCGTAAACGTACCCTTAGATATTTTTTAGAGGTACCTATAGACCACATAAAGTGACATTTAATGTACGTATTTAAGACGAATGCCAATATTGCAAAAGATATCTAAGGATCATCTATTATACGTCCCTTAATTTAAACGCTATTGATTACACATTATCCATTAATTATAAATTTCATTACGATTATACATTATTCAAGGTTTGTGAGACAAAGATATATAAGTATATCAGCAAACTACATCGTATAAGGTTTTTACATGCATAAGTTTCTCATAAGTCAAGTTAGTGTAGGTAGGTAGGTAGGTAGGTAGGAGATTAGAAAAGTTAAGCAGCACCCCTTGAATCCAATACTTGGATGGGTGACCGCAGTGTGAAAAATCGAAAACTATTTTTTTTTTCTTTTTTTCTGTAAAATATGGATATCTCGTGGGCCCCGAATATTATATAATCAGTAACAAAGTTTATAATTAATTAATAATGTGTAGTTAATAACGATTAAATTATTTAAATAAAGGGACGTATAATGGATGATCATTGGACATCTTTCGGATCACTGGTTTATTCGTCTTAAATACGTAAATCAGACGTCATTTTTTGGGGTCTAGTCCATCTAAAAACCGTCTCAAGGTACGTATAAGGGATGTTCCCAGTACATAGAACAGGTGCCGTTTCGCACTTCTTTTAGCAGTGATAGGGATACTCATAGACGTCCCTGGGATGGAGCATTCATCCACCATGTATGAATATTGGACGTCCCATGGCCCTAATGTTCCGTGTGGGTAATCTCTGAATTCCCCATTAGTTACAACACTTTAAAAAATGACATAATAAATGAAGGCTGCAACGTGGACCGATAAAACAAAAAAAAGTTTATATAGACTTTAAATATGTGGTGACATCGTGCAACTAAAGAAAACTACACGTGTGATCTCTTCGGAAGAGGCGCTTCATACAATTACGATGGAACTTCACTTACAGGTAAGTTCGTTTAATCGGTTAATTATATATCAGTAATAAATTTAATGTTTATATTTTTGTATGATCTGCATTATAAAAATTTGTTACAAATTTAGTTCCTCTCTGCGACAATTATACTTTTATGGATAAATCAATTATAAAGAAGACTTGTATTTTAAGTTATTAATTATACGTGTTTCAATCTTCCCACTTTATTAAACATCAATATTAAATGAAATTTTGGCTCTATTTTTGGAATTCATTTAATAAGCTAATATGATCACTGGATTAATATTACCCATCAATGATTGCCCAAATACAAATTTATAATTTATAAGAATAATCCATATTATTCAAGACAACAGTTAAGTGTGATTGGATAAATTTAATGAAATTTGCAATTTTTATTCGATGATGATCAGTGAGAGCTCATTTAATTTGTTAAGGTATACCTTACGAATTCAAAGGAGTTATTTTATATCTTATGTTATGATGCTGAATCAAGAGAAGAGATTCGTCAATATCACAGCTCTGTTTTTACTATCATATAAAATGACACCAATTCGTCAACGATGTGTCTTATCACGAAAACTTTTGACTGAATTCATTAAGGGCAAATATACTCCTGGAAACCGAAAAAAGGTTATTTTCGAGAATTGTTTCTAGAGTAACTATTGGAATATTTTTCGAACGGGTTTTTTCGCGTTAAAAATATACACTTTCAAGATTGTTTTCAATTTTTTTGAAGTGAAACTTCTCTAGCACCGTTGTGGTTTAAAACTCGATGAAACGAAAAAGCGAAACTAGAAAGAGACAAATATATTCGTCCATAGGAGTTAGCATGCGATAGAATGAAATAGAATACAGAAATGCAGTGGTTCCTATTTTCTTCGTCTTCTCTTTGTGTGGTGCTTCGTAGCCTCTGGTAGCCACCCTACTCTTCTCTACCAAGCAAGTTCTTATGTGTGCGTCTGCGTATTGCTGAGCCGAGCCGGGAGAAAAGGCGTCGTATAGTGAGTATAATATATGTGTCATTCCATACCATTTCGACCTGGTTCTGACCCTTGACCTCTCGGATTTGGCTCGCGATTTTTTATATGATTTTGCTAACTTTCAAAAGCAACCAGTTTTTTGTTTGTAGATTTTCCCGATTGAATTTGAAGCTTCTACACTTTTTTTAATGATTTTATTGATCGACACAATTTAAAAATCTTCAAAAATTCTGAAAAGTCGTGCGTAAGATATCAAAATTTTCAAGCTTAATGCTGGAGTGAAGAGATTTTCCTTCCTTACTATTTTCATGCTTTTTCCGAAAAAAACGTTTAAAAAATTAGAAGCGGGAGTCATTTTACTATGGATAATTGCTGAAACATTTTCAAATGGCATATCGGATTTTTGAAAAGAATTTCAGACTTTTTGGAACAATTTATATTAGCAAAGTGAAGAAAAAAAATCTCTTGCGAAAAATCTGAAATTTTTTCCAAAAATCCCATATTACATATGAAAATGTTTCAGCAACCATTCATAGTAAAATAACTCCCGCTTCTTTTTTTCAACGTTTTTTTTCGGAAAAAGCTTAAAAATAGTAAGAAGGAAAAATCTCCCCACTCCGGTTCTAAGCTTAAAAATTTTGATATCTGACACACGATTTTTCAAAATTTTTTCAGATTTTTGAATTGTGTGGATCAATAAAATCGTTTAAAAAAATGTAGAACATTCAAATTGGATCTGAAAAATCTCCAAAAAAAACTGGGTGCTTATCAAAGTGAGAACAATCATATAAAAAATTGCGAGCCAAATCCGAGAGGTCAAGGGTCAGACCCAGGTCGAAATGGTATAGAATGACACACACACACACACACATACACACACATATATATACATACATATATATGCGGCTCGGGTGCTACGCGCCCTCGCGTCGTTACGGGTTGGGTTTGGGGGTTTGGGTTTGGAGGATTGGGTTTGGAGGTTTGGGTTCTGGATTCTTGTACACGGTGGCGGCGGCGAAATATTTATATAATATAGAGAGATATATACTAGAGGTTTTTGTGGCTCGGGCGCTCCACGTGTATGTTTGTACGTGCGGTAGTTCTGTTAACCTTGAACTGCCAAATTTTACGAGCTCATGTACAAGTTCTTCATTTAGACAAAATAGCATCGTCGTCGAATTTTCTAATTCTTTCTGACATGTGGATGGATAATAACAACATTTCAGATATACCAAATTTCGATATTGCAGTTCAACATAAGAGACAACATATAAAGGCAGGCAGCGTTGCAATCTATCATAATGTAAATGCCGGAGCCCGTGTTGTCAACCCACAAATTGATATCATCGCACAACAACTAGAATCCTTGTCGGTTCAGGTTTTTAAAGAGCTAGAAATATGTGCTCGTGAAAGCCGATTAGACCATAGGACATCAGTTTTTATTGTGGCGATTTATATTTATCCCAACCAATCGATGAAGACTATTATTGAATTCATCTACGAGAGTTTAATAAAGTACACGCTACAAGTATCGCGGATTGTCAAAAAAGATTATGATAAAATTCCTATGATTTTGAGTGGAAATTTCAATTTGAATTTTGCATCGGATACGGCGCTCCCTTCGATTGAGTTCCTCAATACAGAGTTAAATTAAAAAATGTGCAGCAGTCATACTGAACCGACAATGCGATCGAAAACTGCAATTGGCGCAGTCTTTTAACGATATATTGATCGAATCCAAACTAAAGCATTTGTTTCGTATTTTAGTTATCATAAGCCACTCGTGTCAGTCGTCGAAATAGAAAACATGGAGCCGGAATAATAAAATGTAAAATATCTGCGAAACTTGGTACCAGTGTTATAATAAATAAACTCTTTAATTATCCCACTCCTGATACTGCATTCGTCTCATTCTCTCGCTGCTTTCGATTTCGTAAAGTTTCACTTCTAGTGCGTGTGAACCACACACGTACGTTTTTTTTAATTTAAAAATATTGCAAATTCACGGAGTACTTACGTCGTCTACGGAGTGCCGTAAAAAAATCTGCCATAGGGGTACCCACTGGCGTTTCGTCAAAAATCATGTGAAAGAAAAAACGAAAACAGGATGCTAAAATAGATACTATTATCTTGTCTTTGTCATAGTCAATTTAAAAAATATCGATTTTTGACAGAATGGTGGACACTCGAACTCAACGTAGCTATTTTCAAGAAAAAAACTCGTTTGTTTTTTGACGAAAAAAAACTAAAAATCGGAGAAAAACAATCCTACGGCGAGGACTAGATAATTATTTATACAATATCCACAAAAACTTTGAGGCTTATTGGTTCAGTGGTTTTCGAGATATTTTGGGTACCAGTTAGAAGAACGTAGTTTTGACAAAAATGCGTTACGGGGGTCATCTTCAGGTGCATTTACGCGACAAACGCATGTATTCTTTGGGCTATAACTTTGTCATTTTTTTGAATTTCTACTTGAAATTTTCAGCGAACGTTCTTAACATATCAAACTGTGAGAAAATGTAAAAATTGAAGAGTCGATTTTTCGGACCCTGCCAGGTGTTAACTGCAAACAGTTTTTTAAATCACAGTACTCAATTGAGTTGACTATGCCGCAAAAACTACCCTAATGACTGCTGGATGAACCTGAATGTGACATAGATTGGGTAGCTTGAAGGGGATGATTTTCAAGGAATAGGGGAGTTATGTTCAGCAACTTAGGAGGCCTGTGGAGGCTAAAAGGACTCGGGGATATTGGGGAAAAATTCGAAAGACTGAAATTGAGCTTAGACGGGAGAGGAAATTGTGGGTTGAGAAGAACCTTTAGAGTTGGTGCAGTTTGGGGGCAGTTTTTAAAAGTCGACATAAAGAAGTCCGGCTGGCTGTTGCTACGCGCGAACTATCGACCAGCTCTGCGCGCAGAGTCACAGAGAGCAAGAGAGAGAGAGAGAGAGAGAGAGAGGGAGTATGATGAGAGCGCACCAGAGCACTGCCGGCAGTCTCGTCGACGAGCTTTCTCTCTCTCTCTTTTTCTGGCTATATATCTAACGAACCTGAGAGAGCTCTCTTGGGGCTATGGAGAAAAGAGACCTGGTATAGGTGGCGGTTTTCCAGTGAACAAGACAGAGAGAAAGGGTGATAAAGAGAAGGATAGAAATGGAGAAATAGAGAGAAGAGATTCGACCTGGGAGTGCACCAACCGAATGCTCATGTCTTCTTCTCTTTTTCACTCATTTCACTTCTCTTTCTTCTTCTCCACGTGTTTTTTCTCTTCTTTTTGGCTACTATATATCCACCTTTACAATCTGGCACTCTCTGTATCTTCCCCTCCCGGTGTTCTAGTCGTGCCTACTCCTTTCCTTCTTCCATCCCGCGTTTTTTTCGTTTTTCTTTTTTGTTTGAATCATCTCTTCCTTTGGTTTTATTCTCCGTGTGAGAGAAAAAACTGCGGAGATAGATGGGAACTTGGAAAAGTGCATTGGTTATGCATGAATCGAGCCACGATAGGGAAATACAAGAGAGGGGAGTTCACAGGTGGCGCACCCCACTTGTTACCGAATTTTCAGAGTCACGTCCATCGTTGGGACATCCATTTTTCTTGTACTTTGGAAAATGATTCGTAAATCAGAGGATGATAAGAAAACAAAAGCCTCGAGAGGATATATGAATAATCCGTCACGAGTATAGCGGTGACACCTGTCGTTTCGTTGGCTTATTCCAGTCCATTTTTCCAACGTTTTCGCATGTTCGGTCCTTTCTTTGCCTTTTTTTTACTCCCCTTCTCACAAACGTCTAGACACGCAAAATCGATTCCACTTCCGGTATAGACGCGATGCCACACTTTCACATCGCGGGATAAGCTTGACACACTTTTTTATTTCTCTAGCTCGTCGTAACTTCGGTGTCCTTTCGTGCAGCCTCGAGATTAGAGTCCATCGAGGGGGTGCACATCGATTTTTTCATTTAACACAATATTTTACGAGGTTGAGGAAAATGAAAAAGAGGCTTGCCTACGTTGTTCAGATGTGTCGGGGCACGAAAAAACGACTGGAGACACGTGGCCGGTGGAAAAACGTTAACCACATGACATTCCATTTTCACCTCCATAAGCGATGCTTGTATTTATTGAGGTGAGGATAACATCCAACTGGAGGGGTCTTGCTCTCTCAGGAGAGAGAGCTCTCTCTCCTGATAGGCGAGATATATTTGTGGAACTTTCGCGAGGCAGCCAGCTGCAACATGTGTGTGTGTGTGTGTGTGTGTGTGTGTGTGTGTGTGTGTGTGTGTGCGTGTGTCTGTCAGTCTGTCCGTGTTCTCGACACGCAACGTCAGACACGCTGGGCCTCCCAGTTGCCAATGTGCGTACGTGTGTCGTAAAGGGGACATAAAAATTGCTCCGTTACTGGAGGCACTAGAGTGAGAGGAAAATTATACGGAGAAGAAGGGGGTGGAGGAGGACGAGGAGGCGTAGAATCGTCATGCTCGTAAAGCAGGAGTTGGAAAACGTCCGGAAATAGCGCGGAGACACGTAAATGAGATACGTGGAAAATAAAAGGGGCAATTCCAGCTAAAGCAGTGTGCATGCATATTGTAACGGATGTCAGAGAAAGAAAAAAAATCATTGGAATATAGCCACATTGCTACGTTAACATTTATAATTGCAATTTTACGGGACTGACTTGTGTGCCGCTATTAAACCTTGGAAATCACTGGCGGAAACACCTCTGTTGGACTTATTCTTCAAAGAGCAATTACATCCCAAGTCACCTGAATCCAGTAGTCACAAAAATGTAAAATTAGCAGTCTGCAACTAATCACGATACAATTACCTACTTAAAACCTTGACTTCCAACAACAATTCTACCGCACTGTTGATGCCGAAGTCACGATAAGGATTGCAGTGGGCACCTCATCTATTTGGAAGAGGCCATACAGTAACCAAGGGGTAATTTCATTGCTAGTTCTCTGGACTCAAAATACCCAAAAGCGTCAAAATACCATTTGGAGCTGCACCTTAAAGATTGCATCGAACTTTGGGTTCACCAGTCCACTTAAACGGCCGATCCATTGCAAGTTACCTTAATGGAAATTCCATGGAGAGCATGGAATCGACGTTTGGCCATTTTAAAGCCAAGTGACCTCTTCCAGACACAGTACCCCTGGGGCCAATCTATTCTTGATTACCAAGATCAAAGATCATTCGTAGATCTTCAATCTACTATTTGTTTGATGATTGTAGCTTTATCTCTTCCAAGCTAAATGATTGATTCTGGCCGAAAGGGCAGCTTCGATACATTATCTGACCCTTGAATACCCAAAGAGCCAGAAAAATAATAACCCTTCCTCTATATTTGCCAATCATTGGAGGTAATTGCACGGTAATTGCACAAAATTGACACGGTCATCTGTAAAAAAACACTCAGGCATGCAGAAATTTATGACAGTGGCCTGTTGGACTGTTGATTCAATAGAGGCGGCATCGTGCAACGTCAAAGTTCGCGTGTGTTCGTGCACGTTCGCAGAAACTATCGACCCTGCATGCTCATTACACCCCGCGGTTCGGATGTATATAGAGAACGTGATGGGCTTATAGGAAGCGCAAGGTGCGGTGTGCGTCCAGGTCCTCGTGTCTCATCCCTGTCCTTTCGACCATGAAGGGGTGGATGGGTGGGTGCCTCCGACTGTAATAATTTTCCGGTCTGACCCGGAGGCTACCCGGTCGGTTGCACAGCATCGAGTGAGACAGATAGTAGCACACACACACACACACACACACACACACACACACACACACACACACACGCACGCACGCATATTTACAAGCGAGGAATTGAACCGATGTCTAACGTGTATAGGTTAGTCAGCAGATTACGAACTGTACGTGTAGAGGGCTAGCTGGATTGGTATACCAACCCAGCTTTAGGGGGCTGGTTGAGGTGACCAAGGGGTAATTGGGCCGGCGTCCTCGACATCTATAGCTTCATACTTCTCTCTCTCTCCCTCTATTACACACAAACACAAACACACACAGAGACATACTCACACTATGCCTTGCCTGGGCTGAGCTTGTTGCCCGTGAGCGTACCAGCCGGTCGCATTATCGAGAGATCCGAACCTAAACCGACCTAATCTCCTTCTCGTCTACATACATGTATAGGAAGAGGGAAGACAATTCAAGAGTGAAAGACAGAGTAAGAGTAGGATCTACGGTTAGTGGGACTGGCATAGTTGGAATATCCTGTGGCACTGGCCATTTCCGCTTCGCATAGTCCTCTTTCATCGCGACACCACCAATAGCATTGGGATGTTGGAAAAGCCAACCTTCCCTCCTTCACCATCCATCTTTGTCTGTTCCTCTCTTCCTCTCTTTCTCTGTGAACGCCACGGAGACTTTCTACTGCAGGGAAATTTTTAATTTAACTTTACGACCCTATCGGGACATTTTCCCTCAGTTTCCTCACCAACTTTTCTCCTTCCGGCTCTTTGCGCTCGCGACCTTCGTTCTTCTTTGGTACCTCTTTCTCGGAACCTCTTCATTCTTCTCTTCTCACGAGAGGGATCCTCTCCTATTTCTCTCCGTTGTCACGTTAACCCGTACGCAGAAGACTCAAAGATGGAAACACACAAAGCGAACGGGATTTATGAGCTAAAAAGCTCGAGACAAGAGACGCCCGGGATTTAGAGATCTCGTCATCTTTCGATCTATGTCTGAGCTGTGGTCATCAGAGGTCTCTTAGAGCTTACACATTTCGTACGACCAATGGCTTGCGCGTAGATAAATTAAAAGGTGTATTCGGACGATTAACAAGGTCTGGGAATAATCCAGTTGGGATTGTAATGAATTCAATCGAGATTCTACAGGTCGGGAAGGCACCCATGATTTTTGCTTATTACAACGAGAAGATGCAAGAATTAATGGAGGCAATTGTATTTATTTTGGAAACTTCGTGGATGTGAATGAGTTGCATCCAATTTTAAGAGGTTGATGAAAGAAAAATGTAATTTTTTTAAATTTTTTTAGAAAGTCGCAATAATTTAGTATTTTTATATGAGTTAGGAACTTGAAGATTTTACATCCAAGTTTGGACAGTCACTATATTTATTAACTTTAATTATCATTATCGCAAAAAATGCACATTTAGTTAGTGTACTAACTTTTTCTATGATTAGTCGCAGGAATTTTCGAATAATTAGATTAGAACAAAATGGCGACAGTCCAAAGTAAGAATCTTGTTTTCCTGTGAAGAAGGCCTCATCTAAGTAAAAATGTATGTCGGAAGAAAAAGTTCTTTGATGAAATATCATATTCTCACATCCGAAAAAGCCCAAATATTTCAGAAAGATCAATTCAGTAGCGCTTTGTAAAACTTGAAAGATATCTTTAAAGTTTGAGAAGCGAATTGAATTTGGAATTTTAATGAATATCTATCTTATCTATCTTCTCAATCTTATGAATATCTACCTAATATAAAATGTTTATGAAATATCGAAGATTTATGCTGTTACATTTCAGAAAAAATGTTGACCATAGTGTATCCAATATCCATATTAGCTTGACCTGAAGATAGTAGAGAACTTTTGAAATTCAATTTATGGGAAACAAGAAGAGTACCAAAAATTCCAATTGAGCATGAAATTAACACCTAGAAAGTACCTAATTCTGGTACAATTTAAATTTATTTTGGAAACTTGTCTCTGCTAACTTTAACATAGATGATACAGAGAGTAATATCGTTTTTAAACATAATTTTTCGACTCTTGCGACTGGATCTATAAGCCCGCGAAGAACAAGACTGGTATTGCGACATTTAACAAGACCGTGTGAAGGACTTGCAGCGGCATTAAGAGACTTGAATTGCAGAGAAATACCAGAAACATGGAGTAATGGAGTTCTCATAGAGGGAATTGAAAATTGAGAGAAGGCGAGAGACAGCGCGTAGGATGGAGTGCGTTGTAAAAGTGGAAAGGAATCGGAGGGATGAAGAATCTCTCATTCAAATAGGGTAACTTCACCAGTGAATGACCATCGACATGTAAATTATATCTATATATAGCGATTTTAACTCGATTAGTCATTCACTGGTGGTATTTCTTAAGGGGACCGAGTCAGCGTGAAATCGGAAAAAAATCGTTTATTTTTTTAATTTTTTTTTCACGTTTTACAAACGCTTTTGCACTTTTTTACCAAGGCATAGACCTCAATTTTGAAAAATAGCAAAGTTACAGATGAATCTGTAAAAGTAGAATTTTGAAATTTTCGAAATCCATTTTTCAAATTCTGCTATTTTTTTCACAGATTCTGGATCATGAATAAATAATATATATCATGATTAGAAAGTGGGATGCGGTTGCCTCCTTTCTTTGTTAGAATTTTTTTTTCTTTGAGTTTCTGAAATTAAGAAAATGATAATAATTTATAATATTTTTTATAGAAGTGAAAAAATAAGACAAAAATAAAACATGTCTTGGAAAATTTTAATATTTTGCATATTCTCCAAAGTAAGTGAGAAAAATCTTTTATCGAAAAAAAAGTGTTCTCATTTATTTTGAAAAATATGCAAAATATTCAAATTTTTCATATGATCCATGTATGGACCAATTAAAACGCCCAAAAGACGTGATTGGCTCATACAATTCTACGGGCCAATCAAAAATCAGAAAGTGCCTCGAAATCGCAGGATCAGATCCATCAAGCGATTTGGTCAGGATTGCGCACAGCGTGTGAAACTCAAAAATTTATTTATAAGAGAACTGCTGCACCTCAAGAGTTCTAATTAGGGCCAGAAATTTCTACAATTGATACGTCAAATGATAGATCATTGATAAAGTTTATACCAATCCTACAAACATTTATATTTATGTTCGAAAATCGGCGTTTTGACGCTGACTGGGTACCCTTAAGCCGGTCATTCACTGGTGACTTCACCCTATGCGTCGAAACCAAAAAAACAAAATCATGCTATGAAACTTGAAGAGTCTATGTACATTAAAAAAATATCGGAACAACTTTAACGTAATACGTATCGCGTAATAGGATATCGTAAAATTGGTCCAAAACTTACTATTGGCAATTTTTTTACGCAGACGTCGTAAAAGCACTACCGCTTCTTGTAGACCAACGAGATGATTTACATTTGATGGGGGGTTGACGAATCAATAAATTAGCGACCTTTCCAGCTTTCAACGGTCGCAGGTGCCTAGAAATCGGCTTTGTCACAACTTTCCTCTGTCACAACCCTTCTCAGTCTCTCCTAATTTGTCTGTCATTTTTGCAATTATTCTTTTACAATTAAGATCAATAGGCTCACCGATAGGAGAAAGTAAGGGGTTGTGGAGTAACATTCCCCCCTGCTTTTCGATTCGTGCCAATCGGCTTTGTCACAACTTCCCTCTGTCAGAACCCTTCTCAGTCTCTCCTAATTTGTCTGTAATTTTTGCAATTATTCTTTTACAATTAAAATCAATAGGCTCATCGATAGGAAAAATTAAGGGGTTGTGAAGTAACATTCCCCCCTGCTTTTTGATTCGTGCCAATCTGCCTTTCTTTTGGAAATAAGTGTTGAAAGGGCAATGATCTTTCATGAAAAAGCAATATGATTGAAATTTTATTCTTTTGTTTTTGATTCACCGGTTAATCCGGCAAAAATGAAATATCGAGCGACAGAGAAGGAGAGGACTTTAACGTTACGTAATCATCTCGACACAGTCAGGGGGGAGTTCGAGCCCGAGACTCTGATCGATCGGTTCGCTCGAGCATCTCACGTTCTATTATTAAACGTTACGACGTTCAATCCTCATTTCCTGTCGTTAATCTCATTTCATTGGCATGTGCAACGCCGAAAAAGCCGATACAAATTGATTGCACAAATTGCATTGAAAAAAAGTGCGAGCTGCGAAAAATATTTTTCAAGGCTCGTGGAATTTCTTTATCAAAACGACAAAAGGGACAATAAGGTTTCCAAAAAAAATTTCTCTGATCGAAAACGTGATCAAAATTTACGATTTTCATTTACCATAAATTTATCATCATTTTGCAGTTTCTTCGATAATGTTTTTCTTCGATTGTTTGTTAGTTGGTTGCACTTTCGATCGATTTATAATAGGCCAAAAACAGCATTTTTGTTAATTAAAAAATTCGGTTAACACAAAATTTGTTGGCATGTAAAATGTTTTTGACAAAACGAAAGTTTCGTGTGAATGGAATTGATAGAAACGAGATAATAGAAAAAAAGTTAGCAAAAAATAATCTATTTTTACAAGCTTTCATTTAGTTTCACCTGTCTCGGTAATCTGTCTGTAATCAAATCTTGAAAGTTGAATTTGACCCACGTCCCAGTTTTCGATTGAGTTAAAATTTTCCATGCATATGTAAATCTGATGACAATGCAATATTATCACAAAAAATGTGCTAAATTTGTGCAAAAAAATTGTTTCGCAAAAGTTTTCCCTAAAAATCTTTAAGGTAAAAATAATCGAGATAGCAAAATTTTGGACAGCATTTATAAACTCGTTGGAAAAAAATTGCACGGTGTTCAAGTTTCATAAAAACTTTAGTTTTGTAACAAACAATTTGCGCTCAAATGGATTTTGCGATATCGGAATTTTGAAATTCCGAAAACCATTGTTTTTGACAAATTAAAAAAAACTCCATAAAGTGCCCAATTAAAAAAACGTGTTCTTTGTACTTCCTCAATATGCGTACACGAAGCAAAGTTTTTGCCTTGTGGACGCTCCCTTAAGGTTGTTTAGAAGCAAATCAAGTTTAATGAGAAAATTCTGAAAATTGTGTATGTTTTTCAATGAAGTATTTAAGAAGTCGTGTAAAAATGTCACGATAATTTGAAAGCTCGTTATCGAATAATTGAGATTAACAAATAAAATAAAATAAAATGTAGTCTCATGGAAACTGACATAACTTTGCGATAAGTTTTTTTTTTACCTCTCAATTTTGTAATACCCACAATATACTGGAAGTAACGGAAAGAAAACGAAGTTTGTTGATAAATATTTTTTTATTTGTTTAAAAAATTGTTTTTAACGAAACATTAATTTCTTAATAACGAGCTTCCTAATAGTCGTGAAATTTGTACATGACCTCTTAAATACCTCATACAAAAACATGCCAAATTTGCAGATTTTCTCAGTGTTTTTTATTTTAGCCCTTAAGGAGATTGAAGTAATGATGATAGGATTCTGAAAATTTGGTATGTTCTTACATGAAGTATTCAGGAGGTCGTGTAAAAATTTCACTACGCTTTGGAAGCTATTTATTGAAGAATTAACTTTCAAAGGTTTCATAGCTTCTAAACAACCTTAAATTGGCATCCTAGGAACATTTCTTTGTTTTCCTTGACTTGTGGAGCAAAACCGTATTGTCAATACGCACTTTTTTCTCTGACGGAAGAAAAAGAGAGAAAGAGAAAGAAAGTGATCAAGAAACACGATAGAGAGGGTTGAAGAAAGAAACGTAAAAAAAAGCGGAAGGAAATCTTTTTCGCTTAAGGGGAGAACATTTCTTCAACCGTTTGTGTCACCGCGTAGATATTTTAACAGATGTAAGGAAATTCACTGAAATTAGAGCTGCTTCAAATCGTTAGTTTCCATCTATTTTTCCCATTGACACGCAAAATTCGTTGAAATTAAAGACAAAATCAATTTTGGATATTGAATCTTGAGAGTTATCAAATCGATCATTTGTCGATTCAACAAACAAAAAAACGTAAATGCTAGTTAGATGAGAGTTAAATTTCGGATACGTCAGATATATTTATGAGAAAAAATTCGCTGTTCCAGATATATTTTATAATAGACTCAACTAAACTATATTATATGTTAGATACGTTTCTGAAAAATAAACGACAATATACGAACGGCGATATACAAACAGCATCACAAAGTTAAGGGGGTAATCTAGTCTAGAATTAAAAAAAAAAAATTTCTTTGCATATTCTTAAAGTTTAAACCTTTAAGAATATATCCTCGGAAGGAAATGTTAAATTCCGATAATTTACGGAGTTATAGCTATTTTAGTGACGCAGCAACTACGCCCGTCACGTCGGAGCAAATCGGACTATAGACGTTTTTCTCAAAATTACTTTTCTTAACACGGCTGACATGATATCTCAAGTTCTACTCAACCAATTTACTTCAAAATTTTCACCAATCATCAATGTATAACTCTCTATCAACTCTACCACTTTTGTATCGAAATGACTTTCATTAAGTATTGTAAACAAATTAAAATCTATGAAAAAAAGCCAAAACACGCCTTTTTTGTTCAGACAGTCGCCATTTCGAATTTTTTTTCTTTTCTCTGAGATAGGGGCTAAATAACGATATTCTTACTAATTGAGAATCTGTTTTTTTAATTTTGTATCAGATGACTACAAAAGTTGCAATCGTGTCAGCCAACACCTGTTTTCACCCCCAACCTTCCCAGGTTATAACTTATTTAATTTTTTTTTTTCTCGAACAATTTTTTGTTTTATGTCAAAATATGAAACGATAAGAAAAGTCTAAACCAAAAAACCGCCTTGAAAATCTAGAATTCGAAAAAAAATTGTTTTTCCGTCGTTAAAGCGTTTTATCGATGGCGATTTGTAGACATTTCTCTAGCATTACGAGACTTTCGCTCAAGCTTTCGCATTCCTCCTGTCTTGGCGTTAAAGGCAACGCTTTTTTTTAAGTGCACCAACAGGACTAAAAATCACAGTGGCAAATTTACCGGCGAGGTATAAATGAAAAGAACCGCGATGGAAGCAAGCAGCAAGGAACGC
>OX333079.1:27523358-27631463 GCA_946863875.1 Alloplasta piceator
TTTTTTTAGTACCTCTGAAAAGCACTCGAGATTTTTATTCAGATTTTTTTTTTGTGCGATTTGACTCGACTATAATTTTATTAACAAATTATTTTTATCCCAAATAAAAAAATCGGAATAAGTTCACAAAAATCCTCTTTTGTACATGAAATATTTCAAGCGTTGAGCCAAAGTGAGCAGGATCTCTCTTCTGCTTATCACAAGCGCCTTTTCGAAAAAATTTAAAAAATAGGCAGAAAAACTTAAATTGAGTGGGCCCTTATCCAAACATTTTTCGAAACACTTTCAATTTATACAAAAATGTTTGAATAACGGCCTAGTCAATAGAGGGTCCTCCCTCTATTAAAAAAAAAAAATTCCTACGAAAAAGCATATTATAAACAAAAGGAAACTCCTCAACCAACTAATTCTTTTTTTTTCAAACTTTACTGTCTTTGTGTGGGTTTACTCGACATTCTGACTCCTGTGCCATCATTACTTGATCCTTTATTTTTTAAATTATTATTCCATTTATTAACTGTTAAAAATGAATTGATTTTGTCATATTAAACTGTACATTTGTTAACAGTCATCAAATCCTAGTACATTGTTTTCTCAGTGTGCGATTGAGATCGAGAATCCTGTAGCTTCGCGGTGAGATATCTCAGAGTTTGAAGTTTTTACTTTGCAGATTAGAGCCAAAGATAGATCCTGTATTGAGCAAAGTCCAGTTATACGATGTATCCGTGTCCAAATATATTAAGGCGATTTTTTTTTACTTTTTTTTTCTTCGATTCCCCACCCGAAATTTCATTGCATATGTCTGAAAGAAAATTTCCTGAAAGTTGCAGCCCTTAATATTAATATTAAGTACTTTCCCTTCGTGTCATAAGTTTTTCCATCAAAAATACACGTTAATCAAAAACTTTTTCGTCAAAATTTTACCACTTCGCGGTTTGTTATGCTATCACATTGATTTTTGTCGCAATTTACGTAGAATGGAACGAACTGTAAAAGTGTCTCAAACAGCCCAAATGTAAGCTACACTGGTGAGATGTTACGGGTCCCTAAAGTTGATTTTCACCCAAAATTCTCGTTTTTTTGCTGTTATTCTGAAATGATTCACTTTACCAAAAAAATGTAAAGAAAATTTTTTCTGGAAATTTTATTTGCTACAAATTTATACCTAACTGCTAAATTTAATATTTCTTGAGATATTGAACCTTAGTTTATTTATGGTATAACATTTGTATAGTTTATCGAACCAAAAGTTTTTAATTGTTGATATTCCATATCATATCACCATATCACATATCATATCACCATATCATACAACATATCATCAGTGGTGATATGACATGGAATATCAACGATTTGAAACTTTTGGTTTGATAATCCATAAAAATGTTCATATCACAAATAAGTTGAGATTCAACATCTCAAGAAATATTAATTTTGGCAATTAGGTCTAGCGGACTTTTTTTGTAGAAAATAAAATTTCCAGAAAAATTTTGTTTCGCATTTTTTTGGTAAAGTTAATTATTTCGGAGATAACATCGAAAAAACGAGAATTCTGGGTAAAAATAAACTTTAGTGACTTTGTACTATCTTCTCACCAGTGTAAGTTATACTTACGCTGTTGAGGATACTTTTAAATATCGTTTAATTCAGCGTAAATTGCCATCAACATCAATGCAATAGCATAAAAAAGCGCGGAGTTGTAAAATTTTGAAGAAAAAAGTTTTTGATTCAAGTACGTGTATTTTAGATAGAAAAACTTATCACGCGAAGGAAAAGTACTTAATATTAATATTAACGGCTGTAACTTTCAGGCAATTCTTTCAGACATAAAAATTAGTCTATATTAAGTCTTCGATTAGTTTCTCACGTAGTCTACGAAAAGTCTCTCTAATGGAACAATATAGACTTCGGAGATAGACTTTTCAAGGGAATTTACGTTCCACAATAAGTGTCTCATAAGCCTACATACTAATAAGTCTATATTCATATAGACTCATAAATCTATGTGCACGTGAATTCATGACTTGCTCTCATTTAAACTCTCAAAAGTCATTTTTTTGAAATATGCATATCGATTTATGAGTATAAGTCGATATTTATATAGACGTATAAGTCTACATCAATATATAGATTTGGTTTGGGACTTTACAACTCAATGAGAATTCATGAATCGAACTTATTTTGTTGCCCAAACGCCTTTCAAAAGTCTCTCTTTTAGAATAAATTCAAATGATATCTGTATTTATCCGCGGAAAACTTAATTGCAACATTCCTGACCCTCATAACTTAATTTCAGGATTCCTGACCCCTTACAAATTGAGTGACCGCTCATAACTTAATTCCAGGATTCCTGACCCCTCATAAGTTAAGTGACCCCTCATAACTTAATTTCAGAGCCCCTGTCCCCTCTTAACTTATGAGGGGTTAGGAATCCGGGAATTAAGTTAAGAGGGGTCACTTGACTTATGAGGGGTCAGGAATCCCGAAATTCAGTTATGAGCGGTCACTTAACTTATAAGGGGTCAGAAATCCTGGAATTAATTTATGAGGGGTCAGGTGTTCTGGAATTAAATTATTTGCGGTCATTTAACTTATGAGGGTCAGGAATCCTGGAATTAAATTTGCGGCGAATAAATACAGATATCGTTTGCATTTATTCTAAAAGAGAGACTTTTAAAAGACTTTTGAGAGACAAAATAAGTTCGCCTAATGAATTCTCATTCAGTTGTGAAGTCCCGACCCAAGTCTATATTACGTAGACTTATAAGCCTACATAAATATCGACTGATACTCATAAGTCGATATTCATATTTTAAAAAATGACTTTTGAGAGCCCAAATAATAGCGGGTCATGAATTCACGTTCATATAGATTTATTAGTCTATATGAATATATACTTATTAGTATATAGACTTATGAGACAATTATTGTGGAATGTAAATTTCGTTGAAAAGTCTACATCAGAAGACTATATTGATCCATTAGCGAGACTTTTCGTAGACTACGTGAGATACTGATCGTAGACTTAACATAGACTAATTTTTTTTACATATGTAACAAAATTTCGGGTGGGGAGTGAAAAAAGTAAAAAAAGTTGAAAAAAATCGCGCTATTATATATATCTACACAAATATGTACTATATGTCCATGAGAGATGAGACGGATCTTCAGTGGACAGGTGTTCCGGTGGTTAACTTTATGGCCTGATCCTTGCCGTTTCGCTCGTCACCTCCACTGGCCGCCACGGACCAAGTTTCCTCTGCTCGTCAAAAGGACAAGACGGAAGCCACAAACACATATATAGATATGCATCCATATTCGTAAGAGGTAGAAGCATTTCACGAGAAGACAATTAATTAATTTACTGAGAGCACTTTTTTCCGACCTCTTCTTATCGTGTAGGTAGATAGACATCTTGCCCTTCCTTTCTCTCTCTTTTACTCTCTCTGAGCTCATCTTCGCTCGTCTCTTCTCTTCTTTGTTCCTTGGAACGTCGATTCCCGCCCATTATCGGACCGTTAACTTAAATTGCACGTAAAACTTGATACCTTGAAGCCGCACGTTTACTAAACCAGGTGGAAAGTGAATTAAAGTCAGCCCTACCATAGCAATATACTATGGCACGAGTATCTCCGTGATCGTGAAACTCAAAGAAAAAGAGACACAACTGCATCAAGGAAAATGCAGAAAACGGAGTAAAGCCGCAGAGAAAAAATTACAAAAGGTATTATACTTTATCGTCAACGATTGCAACTTACATTTTCGAGGATTTAGGAAGTCAATCGGTATTGCAATAAGTCTGGTATTTATCCTTTGATAATTGCCATTGTAAAACGGAATGTCAATGATCTTAATGACACAAACGAGTCTGTAATGCCTGCGGATATAAAAAACGATCGATTGAAACCGTTGTTTTCAAATCAAAATATTAGACAATGAAGAAAACGTCCGGACCAGCTCCATACGCTGAGAAGTAAGAAATCATTTAAGCATTGTTTTACTCAATAGTTTCTGTTAGAAAATTACTACTTCTTCATCAATTACTAATGTAGTTACTGTATCGATCATGCCAAAAGCCTCAATGACTCAAGCGACCCCTAAATATCCAAAACCCTAAATATGCCCATTAGAGATGAAACCTTTTTTTCAGAATCATCTAAATACCAGTAAACTGAGACAACTCTCGGATCCCCTTTCTATAGTCAGAAGTGAATGACAATCCGGGAATTGAGGTATTCAAACGAAACTATGCGTGAGATTGGAACACAGAGAGAAATAGATTTATTACGCCAGCAAATATAGTGACAGCAAAAGTAATTTTTGCTACGGTTACAAAAATCATTTGTTGTGTCAGCAAATTGATTTGCTGGTCTAGCAAATCATATTCTCTGTGTGTATATGGGTTTGCTAACATAACAAATGATTTTTGTAACCGTAGCAAAAATTACTTTTGCTGTCACTATATTTGCTGGCGTAACAAATATATTTCTCTCCGTGTATTTCTTTATTAAAGCGGTATTCTAGCCTAGAATTTGAAAAAACTATTTTTTTCATATTCTCATAGCTTACACGTTTAAGAATATAAGCGTTAAGAGGAACTTTTTAAATTCCAATAATTTATGATCATCGTTATCTTCACGTGCATGTGCGCAACGAATGCATGAACTTCTTGGGCTATAACTTAAAGTCAATTTTTCGAGTCCTGCCAGGTTTCTTGCCCTCTAATAAACATGTTGTGAAAAAAGAACGTTAAAATATTTGTTGTTTTTTTGTATTGACCTCGAAAAAACGCTCAAAATGTATGTCTATAGACCAGAATACCGCTAATTCTCAATGTCGCCTACGTACCGATGACTCAAAAAATCTTGATGACCCAAAGGAGGTGGAAATAAATGTCTGCCGGACCATCGGTTGGTACCTTCTACCCCTTCTTTTTTTGTTCAATAGCCCAATATTGTGTATCCGGGAGATTTCGCGGACCTCAATGTGCCCAGAAGCAGGAAATTATTCGAGGATTGAGGTAGTCAATCGATATTATTATACGAGGTAGCTTCTCCCTTCATCCGTGCGCTATAATTCAATCCCTGGTCCCCCATTTCACCTCTCGCTATCGCGATTCTATCGGTCTCTCATCTCTAACCACAGTTTGCCCTCCTTCCCGGACATAATAGCGTCGACGTAGCTATATCTTGGCGTCGGTATATAATGAACGACTGGGTTGGCTGCCCGGAGGTCCTGATGCGATGAGCGATATGCATCATCTCTCGCGTGGACATCGCCGGTCCTGATGCACGCACCCAGGATTATCTGCAGAAACAGGGGAGAATATAAGAGAAAAAAAGAGAGGGAGACGAAAAGAGAGAAAAGGAGAGATGACAGGCCCCCATACACGGCTTCGCTTCGATGTGCCTATGATGCCTGACTGCCAGCTCGTCTGCGATTCTCTTCTGGCTTCCAACAGCTGCGCGTGCGCTTATGTAACCTTGACATTGACTTCTCCCTCCACCATTCAAATATCACATCTACAGAGTGTCCCAGGAGTAAAGGTCAATACCGTGAGGGTAGATTCCCGACGTAATATCGAGTAGAAAAGTCCTTTGCCATTTTTTAGTATTTTGAACTCCTGAATTGTTATTAATTTTTTAAAGCAGCCAATGAGCTGCTCATTGGCTGATTAAAAATTCAGGGGTTCGAAATACCAAAATATGGCAAAGGACTTTTCCACTGGATAATACGTCATGCATCTACCCTCACGGTATTGACCTTCACTCCTGGGACATCCTGTGTATATACATAGACTTTATGGTCTGATATTGTCCGTCCGTTTCTACTCTGCTCTTTCGTTCTTCTTCGGCGACTGAACCCTCTCTTCTGTCCTTCTCTCCGGCTGTCCTCTCAACGGTGAACCGCCACCATCGACCTTGCTCGTCCAACAAAAGGCCCTTAACCACTGTATTTTGAGCCCCGGAGTATCGCTAGTTGCGACCTTTTGTCTGGCGCCAAGTCGATATATCAAGCGTATCTTCATGAATGACATAGACTCACAGAATGGATATAAATTTACTCGATGATACAACCGTCCGAGAAACGCGTTGTATATCATCGTGTATGGCGAGGTTCGCGATGAAAATAAATAAAATACGAAAAACAGCGATTCATCGCTTGGGCTTCCTGGTTGAGAACCTCGAAGCGAAGGAGAGAAGAGACTCATTTTTCGGAGGGGAATTTTGGTCACGTGTATATTCCAGACTCTTTTAGGTATCGGAGAGACGGGGGATATAAATTGGAGGAGGAAAATATGAAGAACCTTCAAGGTTGACGCCGTGAAAGAGAGAGATAGATTGCAAGATCCTAACACACCCACCTTTGATATATAATTATGCTTCTCAAATTTCCGTATAGTCAAAGACGATTTCCTCATCGTCTGTGCTATTCACTTTTATGGCACGTTCGATTGTTGATTTTTTTTACATTCGGTGGATTTAAAAAATGCGATGAAAACATATTTATTATTATTATTATTATTATTATTATTATTATTATTATTATTATTATTATTCCACGCTTCAAATGAAAATATTAAAAAATGAATATTCGCACATTCATTGCTTTGATTTCTGTATGTCAAAGTCGACGAGTTTATTTTTTTGGAAAACTGCTGCACCGATCTGTCCGAAATTTTCATTGAATTTTTTCAAACATGAAAATCTAGTATTTGATGGAAGGATTCTTTTTTTCAATTATTAATTTTGAATTAATGGATGAAAAGTGAAAATTTTTCTCAAAATACAAAGAAAAAACATTTTTATTTTTTGTTTATTTTTTTCCGGAAAGCATATTGTAATAGACTTTTCGAATAGTGTTTCTCGGACATTGGATGCAACTTCATTATACATAATTATAATTTTTACCACGATAAAATTACTGGCTACTCTTTATGGATCACTTTTTGAATTATTAAACTTTCATAGAAATATATAAACACGAGTTAAAAAAAAATATATCCCCTGAAACCTTTAAAGACCGATCCATCCGCATCTCAATCGGATTCATCACTGAAACAAAAATTGAGCTTTTCTATAAAAATGGAAAATGTAAAGTTTTCAACAATCTCGAAGCTTTCTAATATTGTTTGTACCAAATTTCATCATTAGTATGAAAGATATAATTACAATCTTACGTAATATTATAATTATAGAATAGACGCGTCAGCGTCTCGACGTCAAGGATTGAAGAAAATGAGGAATATTTCAACACAAAAAATTATTATTATCTGAGTTGTTACTTTTTGGAAATACATAAATTCTGCGGAAATATATCATTACGATTGCTCAACAAAAATTCTCCAATATATCCTTTTTCAGTCGTCGATCAGATGACCTCTGAAGTACCAAATTTTCCCAAATTACAACCAGATTTTTAATTTTCCAAAAATGCAAATGTCCATTAATATCAAAAATATGAACGTTCAATCAACTTCAAAGCTTCCTGATGTCCGTTTTCACGCGTTTTGCTACCACTGCGCAAAGGGTAATCCGGTATAATGAACGTGAGTGATTAATGATTATTCAATCGAAAAGCGATATCACGTAACATGGTGATTATTCAATAGCTGAGGCTGACGATTTTCGGAACATTGTCGTATCGAACGCGTAATCCTCCGACCCTTGATTACATGATTTTTTCTCGACCACACTGAGAGAACAGTTTATTTGTAATAAAGAAATATATTTAGATGACACTTTTACTTAAATATTCCTTAAATATTACACAATTTGTCAGTCGTTGAGAAATATTTCATTTGTGTCAAAATAATTTATTAATTGATTAAAAATATTAATTTAATTTATTAACTATTAAAGAATAATCGATTTCGCCATATTCAACTTTCCATTTGTTAACAGTTAACAAATGCTGGTACATTGTTTTCTCAGTGCGTTCAGTGTAAACCCGTCAAATAAAAACCCCAACCCCCGACTATTACTACATTTACAATTAATTATTTTATAAACAAAGGTGTTACGTCCCGATAATAATTTTGGGACGAACCTGTTAATATGTTTTACTGCTCCTTTTAGACAGGAATGCGCCCGTCAGGGATTGGAGCACGAGCGGGATTGGTGAAGTGAAAAATAACGTAATCCAATGCAGGTTATTGTTTAATAATAACAAAACAACACTTTTATTGGATCATGTTCTCGACCAATGGTCGAGATATTTTGCGAAAATGAATTTACACTTTTAATCATTTCTTATTTCTGACTTATAAATGTTTTTTTTTTTTAAAGATTTCTTATCGGTTTGTACACAATCACAATTTGATGAGGCGTCTCAGAGGTGCTGTAAACATGTCTGATTAACGATTCAGAGGTGTGACTATACGTGATCGTCAACAGCTCAGAGGTTTTATCACACGTGTACGCTCATTGGTCGATATTTACTTATTGATTGGTTTTTATAGTTTTTTGGAGAGACCGCACTGATCATTTTATGGCGGGGGGGGGGCCCTCTGACCACCTCCCCCGAATACAACTGATTAATTAATTTTTACGGGAGCGACCATTCAGGTCGCCTCCTCGAATACAACTCTTTTATTAATTTTGCGGATGCGACCGCTCGGGTCGCACCTCCGAACGCAACTAACTGATTTGATTCGCATAAAAATAGTCCAAGGGACTCCATTGGATATCAGGGCGCGAGCGAAAATGTTCTTACGCCGAGCGCTGCACATCTCTTGTATGTGCAGCGTCTCGCGGCTACCGTGAGATCTCCTTGGTCAGCACAAAAGCTGCAACCAAGCATCGTGAGATCGTCAACGGCCACTCGCTCGCACACCGATAAGCCATTACAAAATATTTTTAATGGTTTTAGCTTCTCTGAGCACCAATGATCATTATTTATATTAATTTCGTTTTCGAAATAAATAAAATAACATAAAATGGTCGTCGCACAACCGAGGACGTAACAAAGGTGAGTATGGTGAATCGGCCCGCAGCGAATTATGTGGGGTCGATTTTTTACAAAGTTCCTAGCTAAAAAAATAATTTTGTGCAAAATGATGGCTTTCTAAATTGATGCCGAGGGTCCTTTCGGCAAAAAAAAATTGTATTTTCCATTTATGCAGTTTTTAAATACCAAGAGGCGACCGAAAAAGCTTAAAAAATTTCGAAAAATCCAAAACATCCCAATGTTAATGAGAATTTTTATCGGTTTTTTAAATGCTAAACTCTATTTTTAATCATCGAATGTTCCTTTAAAACAATTATTTTGTAGCGAAGCGACGTTTTTACTACTATGACAAAAATTGATATGATTTTACTCTTTAATCCCTACATTTTTTTTTTAAAATCCCAAATATCAACCTGTAATTCATTGGAAAAAAAAAAAGAAAATTACTCGTTTTTTATATTGGAAATCCATATATGAACCATTCTCTCGGTTTAATACAAGAGAGCTCATGACTGTAAAATAGGAAGCAGGACTCTTTGATGTTGAAGAAGTCAATGCCGTGATCAACAGGGATAGCGATGAAGATTGATATGCTGCAATGAAGATAGTAGGGGTGAATAAACTAAAATGAGCAATGAAACCGTAGAGTTTATATCTATTTGTTATGTCTCACAACTACTCCAGCGATGATCACCCATTAATTAAACCCCAAATAATGATTTACTTTTTTTCAATGTGTTGCAGGTTGAATTTTGAGACTTGTTTTTTTGAAATGTAGGGAATGAAGAGTAAAATCATGTCAATTTTCATCATAATAGTAGAAAAATCTGTTCGTTACAAAATAATTTTTTTAAAGGAAGATTCGATGATTAAAAATAGAGTTTAGCATTAAAAAAAAAAAAGAAAAATTCCCATCAACATTGACATGTCTTTGATTTTTCAAAAATTTTTAACACTGTTCTGTTGCCTCTTGGTATTTAAAAACTGCAAAAATCGAAAAAACACTTTTCAATCAGGAAGACCCCGCGGCATCGATGTAGAAAGCTCTAATTTTACACAAAATTGTTTTTTTTTAGGTTAGGAATGTTGGAAAAAATCGGCCCCGCAAAATTTGCTGGGGGCCGATTCACCATTCGTATCCGACTAAATCCTTTCTTCAGTAAAGTCTCCGTGGAACTGCCACCCAGTAGATAAAGTCCGCGTTTGGTCAGACGGTCAATGTTGAAACGCTATAATTCGCATGACGCAAATGGATAGCCCTTCGAGAGCGAACGTCCTTTTTCCAGTTTTCCCGAGATGGAAAAAAACCAAATTACGTCGAAGGATACGGGAAAAACACGGGGATTAAATTGCAGTAGATAAATCCAGTGGCTGATGACGGACCTGGAATTGGCGAAACTTTCCCCGCAGCCGGAGGAAAAAAGCGCGAGAGAGAGAGAGAGAGAGAGAGGGAGAGAGAGAGAGAGAGAGAGAGAGAGAGAGAGAGAGGAAACAGATTTATAGAAAATCGTTGTCACGCGTACGCGACCTCACGTACCAACAATAACGTCTGCCCTTCCTATGTTCTTATTCCGCCATATAGGAATATACCTATCGCGGCAATGTTTAACGTGCAAAAAGGGCCTTTACAACCGCGCCCGCGCTTTTTCCAACCACGAAGCAATCTACGGGAAACCCTGGAAGAAAATGGGGACCAGGAGAAGGGAAAAATTACCAATTTTCTTTTCTGTGATGATATATACGACGGTTTCTTGACCGAATGTTCAAATTTCGACTCTCAATCTCTTTTGATGGGACTAACGATTTTTTATCTACGTTTCTCAACAACGTCTGAAATATTTTTAATCCTTTTTCCATGAGGACCATTTTTTTAAATGTATTTTGGACCATTGAAAATTTCTGCCTCTATTGAAAAATAAATTTAAAAAAAGCAAAAATAGTGGGTCAGGAAAATAATTACTCACAATTGCTTGAAAAGTGAATCAAGAATTGTTTTTCCGATTTTAAAGTTTCTGTTAATGATATTTTTTACATCCGGAAGCATTTAGAGTAATGAAAAAAAAGATTAGAAAATCTGTTGAACTTTTGGAAATCGAGTTAAAAACTGTTGCTCACCCTTGAAATATTTGAAAGTTATTTTTTCTTACGTGTCGCCTCATTTTTCGAAATTTTTCAGATCACAAAAAATGTTTGCTTATCGGCAAATCGCGACAAAATCCAGAGAATTGAGATACTCAAAATATGCAAAAATTTGGAGACAAGATTGTAAGGAATAAGGGTTCAAAATTCCCGAATTGGCTAGGAATCCTTTATAGATCAACACTAATAGCTGAATATTCGAAATAATTGACCGAATACGTTCAACTTCGAAAAAACTATTTTTTTTTGTTGAACCTATTGATTTAATTAAACTAAAAATTCTTTTATTTATATTCATGTCAACTTTTAAAAAAATATTTTTTTTAGTTTAACGTAATGTGGTATTCTCGTAGGGAGGAAGGAATGTTCGTTTTTGAAATAAGAAATTTGGTGGAGGAAATTTTTTTTCTCACCTGCGTAAGATCGGTTGGCGGGCCTCGCCCAACTCGTTTCACCGGCACACAGTATCGAGCGCTTTTCCGCCGTTTTTCTTTTTTCCCTTTCTTTCCCTTTCTCATTTCTCTCTTTAACCTTCCATCCTCGATTCCAGGACATTCTTTTTCATTCTTTCTCGCTTCTCTTCGGTTTCACCATTTCGGTGAAAATATCTGGAAGAGCCTTTTTATAGGCAAAGCATATATATACACATACGGAGTTATAGAGTGAAAGAGAGAGGTCCTTTTTCAGTAGGAAGCCTCGGTAATATCACTGACAGGACCGAAAGCTCTGCGCAGGATCGTCCACCGCAATCCGGTCGATTCAGCAACCGTGGCAGTGCAGAAAAGACAGAGAGAAAGGGATATAGGGAGAGAGAGATGGCAAATTTTGTCGGTGTTAAGACCTGTTATGCAGAGGCAGAGTCCAGGACTTTTTCATCAACCTTTCGCTCCCTCTCTTTCTCTCTATGCTCCATGGAAATTACTTGACCTAAAAAAAAAGCGTCTGCCTGCTATTCTTATTTTTAAACCGAAAGACTTTCCCCACTTGTGAGAGAAATACTATTAAAAATTCGCATGGACGTACCTGAAGATACCGTCTTCGCGGAGTAACGAAGGACCACGTAAAAATTTCAGAGCTTCAAATAAAATTGCATGGACAGGAAAATTTTCTCCAATTTTTTGCGAGTTTAAAGGAAGGACAACGAATAAAGGAGATATTGATTGCTAGCTTTTGTTTATTTGTCATTGAATCTTTAAGCAAATATGAATATAGCTTAGAATATCATGAATCATTGATTTGCATTAACAAAACATTATATACGACCCTGATTTTGTGTGAAAATTTGTAAAATTCATTGAATCTTCTTAGTATCTTGAAAACTGTACATTTTAGATAGTGTTTTTTTTTATTTCAAGCATAAAAAAGATAATCAAATTATCGGAAATACCAGATTGGAAGATATTTAGTTCGGTCGTTGAACGAAGGATTTGAAATGATATTGATTTAGCAAAAAATAAGCACAAAGTGAGAGTCTTAATTTTCAATGATAAAAATTCTCCCAACGTCCTCCATATAGATTCGTGGAGTCGTTATGTGATATCTTGGTCACCGATTTTGAAAAAAATGAGCTCAGTTTAATAACTTAATTTATTCGATCAATCGATTTTCCGAAAATGTCACCTTCGCCTAATTCTTTAAGGTACTACTCTACTTTAGAAGGCCAAAAAAGCCAATTTTTAAGATTTGTTCTCAGCTCCTTTATCAGATATGGCTATTAAACTGTTTTTACAACATTGTTTCATTCTTCGAAAATACAAAAAAAAAATTATTTTTCATCTTGATTCTTTTAATAATTTATAGAAGGCGCTGAAGTCGAAAATGTTTTATTCTATGGCCAAAAGTTCATTTCAGGATTGGCAAGTCTGAAACAAAAAAAAACGCATTTTAAAGAGGATAGTTCCTTACCCAATAGCTTACTACCGTTAATGAAACATCTTTAAAAAAAAAAGCGGGCGTTTGAAATGAAAATGAAAAAATGAATTTGTCACAATTAATTTCAATCATCCACCATTTTTTTAAAATCGATTTTTCATTAACAGTGGTAAATTGTTGCGTAAGAAACCTTACTCTTTTAAATGCTTTTTGATTTTTATTTTTCTGACTTGCCAATCCTGAGATTAAATGTCGGCCATGGGACGAGACAGTTTTGACTTCAGCGCCTTCTATAAATTATTTAAAAAATTAAAATTGAAAATTATTTTTCTTTCCTATTTTCGAAGGATGAAACAATGTTGTGAGACAGTTTTATAGCTATATCTGATAAAAAAGCTGAGATAAGAAATCTTGAAAATTGGCTTTTTTTGTCTTCTAAAATAGATTAGTACCTTAAGAATAATTCTATCAATTTTGTGAAATTTCTTCATGCAAATACTTTTAACGTCACGTAGCATTTTAAGACAATATTCTAGGATAGTTCATATGTCCCTCAGTTTATATTTTCGAGCTCATTGCAAAGGAAATGGCGTGCCAATTTTTTTTACTTCCTGAATTAGGGTAAAAAATTGACTTTGCAAAAATTCGACTATCATCTGATCGTCGATAAATCGCAATTTTAACATGACCTAATGCCCTGTTACGTCAAAAATAGGAGTTTTCGTGAACTATTAATAATTTTCGACGTATGATGTGCTGAATTCGACTGAGACTCTCTAGTCGTGGAAATAAATTTCAGTATTACTCCTGGAATCAGTCTCGAACACATATAACCCTGTTTTTGAGCCTAACCTTTCCGAAAATTACTCGGGAACCGGGCTTGGATTCATTGTTTAATTCTCAATAGTGTGAGATATCTACTGAATTTTGAGCCCACCGTTTCGATATAATTTACTATTAACTTTACCACGCACTGAGAAAAAAAATCGTTGAATGTGCAAAATCGTTAATTGAATACGTCTAACTAAATGTTTAGTTGTGCAATTCAACATTTTCTTGCTCGAATAATATTTTGGTCAACCGAAGCGCAGAATTATTCAAGAAACTAATTATTTAGTTAGACCAAATAAATATTTAGTTGTACGTATACTAACAATTTCGCACATTCAGCGATTTTTTTTCTCAGTTTTTTCTCATAAATGATCACGGGATGTTCAATAATTTCATTAGCAATGGTTTTGAGCTTTTTGGTTTTCTTCACTGTTTGTACTTGCTTGAATAATGCTTCAAATCCAAAAGTTGACGTTTGAGACTCCGCAAGTGCTTTCAATCTGCTTGGCCAAGGATTCGTTGCTATAGCGTGGAGTTTATTTATCTGATACCTTCTTCCAGCCCTGTGTGATCGTTTCTTTTTGGCGGAATTGGTGTCGGGAATCGTGGGTTCTCTATTAAGGATTTTCGGACTGCAGGGTTTTTCCATAGACATTGGATTTGGTACCCAATTGTAAATTCTTAGTGTAGGGCTCCGCTAGCCCTGAGACTCACCAATCCTCCGCAAGAGGAGGGAGGTAAGGAGTTGATTTATCACTGGGAAATTATGATATCTTGGTGTAGGGCTCCGGTAACCCTGAAACTCACCCGCCCGTCACAATTGGGAGGAAAAA
The DNA here is from genome assembly GCA_946863875.1 of Alloplasta piceator. Classification (NCBI taxonomy): domain Eukaryota; kingdom Metazoa; phylum Arthropoda; class Insecta; order Hymenoptera; family Ichneumonidae; genus Alloplasta; species Alloplasta piceator. The sequence continues at coordinate 27,537,983 of OX333079.1, forward strand.
ATAAAGATGGAATTAATCACTGGGAAATTATGATTTCTTGGTGTAGGGCTCTGATAGCCCTGAGACTTACCCACCCGTCACAAATGGGAGGAAAGAATAAAGATGGAATTTATCACTGGGAAAACTATCGCTTGCGGGGGCTGGGAGAAACTTTACGTCACGTTTTATGCAAATATTCGCGGTTTTCGGCGAGTCACTGGTTGCGAGAGTCTCAAAATTGGTCAATTTGTTACTAAACTTTTTCTTAAATTTCATTTTTTCCACGATATTCACGTTATTTCGATTATACTAGTGAAAGGATTGCTGGTGATTCTCAAATGCCACGATTTCAGTGATGGAATAGGGTAAAGAGTTCGAAAGGCCTTTGTTGAACTTCACTCAGATAGATTTTCTTGTCTTAAAGTATTTCCAAGAAATTGTTTTTTATTAAGGTTTTTATGAAAAATTCAATCATCAACGCCGCAGGAATAATCTGAGTTTAGGATTCATTTGGGTAAGAATGGATTTTCTTCTTTTAAATTATTCTAAATAGATTAGGGGAGACCGGGGACAGTTGTAACAATCTGTATTTTGGCTTTTCCTGGGCCCAAAGTATAATGCTTACGTAAACCACACGTATACTCCTGCATAGAGCATTTAATGGTCTACAAAATGGTTCTATGTTGAAGTCTGTAACTAGAATTGAAAAAAAAGTATAAGCCTTTATAAAAAGTATGAGAAATTGTTACAACCGTCCCCCACCCCGGGGCAGTTGTAACAGTCGATGGGGACAGTTGTAACGGTCGATGGGGCTAGTTGTAACATAAGATTTTAACACAAAATTATATCTTTCATTGTGACCAATATTATATAATATTATTACAACATCAAACATTATCACAGAGATAAATATTACGGTCACAATGATAAAACCTTAACACATGGAAATAGTCGTATCGAATTGATAAAAATCATGAAATAATTGAATAAAGTCTCAGCCATACCAAACTTGTCAAAGAAACATGACATATAACCCAAAGACACGTGCCGTGGTTGCCTGTATGATCCTTATGCGTTGCAGAGGCATTTTTGCACACAGAAACTTAAAAAGAAGGTCCGTTTGACGTTAGATTCAATGTTTAGATGTGAAATTATCATGACAATTGACAGCCGACAAACTGTTACAACCGTCCCCGGCAAAATTGTTACAATTGTCCCCAGATGGTTTTTTCTACTTCAAAGTTATAGTTTGATCAATTTTCTCAAGCTAGAGGCTTTAAAAACCGCGAAAATTAGCAAAAATTAGCTATATGTAGCACAGTAATCGAGATATTCATGTTTATCGAAAGCCGCAAAATTTTACTTTGGGCCTGACAATACCAATACAGATCTCTGGTCAAGTCTGTTTAGTGCGGATGTCTCCTAGCCTAGTAACGAAATGTGAGGAACTGCAAGACGCATTATGTGCCTGCGGGACACGGTGGTACCTACTATAGTTTGGGAGATATTCGCTATGTTACAACTGTACCCTGTTACTTTTGTCCCCGGTCTCCCCTATTTTAAATTAAAGTTTTCATGAAAAATTCAATCACGCACACAGCGCAGGAATAATCTGAATTTCGGATTCACTTGAGTAAGAATGGATTTTCTCCAAAATAATCAGCAAACCGGGTTTCAATTGAAGTAATTGATTAATTCCGTCCGAATTGATGATGTTCACTGTATTCAAATTTTCCCAAACTATTCTTCACAATTACACGAAGGAGAATGAGCTTATTGTAAATAAAACTTCACTTACATGGTGAGATATTCTCCAGATGGGAAAGGGAACAACATTTGTACACGCAGCTGTGACCCGAACGGAAATGATGAAGAAATCAGTGGTTGATCAAGGGCGTGGCAGGTCGACGACGGAGTCAAAGACAATGTCGATGCACAGAATTTAATTTACGAGATCGAAATTTTATTTAAATTATTGTTAAAAATGGTTTACAAAGAAAGATTATTCTTAAATTTCGCAATTTATTTAACAATAACCGCGATTTGTACGTTTTTCAATAATTCGTGGATTGTGGATGTCAAAGTAAAATAAACGAAAATTATTAGACAGAAAATAACAACTAGACAAAGAAAACTAAAATAGAATAAAACGAGATCCAACGTCTCTTCCGACATTTAAGGTTGTTTAGAAGCAAATCACGTTTAATGAGAAAATTCTGAAAATTTGGTATGTTTTTCAATGAAGTATTTAAGAGGTGGTGTAAAAATTTCACGACAATTTGGAAGCTCGTTATCGAATAATTAAGATTAACAAATTAAATAAAATTAAATTTAGTCTTATGGAAACTGATGTAACTTTGCGATAAGTTTTTTTTTTACCTCTCAATTTTTTAATATCCACAATATACTGAAAGCAACGGAAAGAAAACGAAGTTTATTGGAAAATATTTTTTTTATTTATTTAAAAAATTGTTTTTAACAAAACATTAATTTCTTAATAACGAGCTTGCTAATCGTCGTGAAATTTTTACACGACCTCTTAAATACCTCATACAAAAATATACCAAATTTTTTCGCAGGTGTTAAAATTATCATTTCTTATATCCCATTGTATGTTTGATTATTGTTAAATATGAAATTGTTATTTTTGGATTAAACGTGTGGAATAGTAAATTAGATTAATTAAATATTTTTGTTGTGCGATATTTTGTTAGTAAAGATTATGAAGAGTCGCGATAGCGACTCGAGACAAGTACATTTACCTAACCTCACCGACTCGAGGAGCTTCCAGCGGACTCTCTATACAGCAAGGATCTTGCTTATACACAGGAGTATATCTATATTAAAAAATAGATTTTTTCGATTAAACTTGAAATATAAGGTGTAGAAAATTTTAAAAATACACGTATTGTTCGTTATTTTTTTCTCCTTCCATCGGCACCCAAATGAATGGTACAGGTGTTTGCATATGGAAGATATCGAATTTATATTGTTATTTTCCGAATATTACGATGATCATGGTTTTTCTCCTTCCTCGATTTTTCGCAAAACGAATTCCCACTGCATAAGCCAATCCCTATCGCTGACACAGTTTGCAACTCTGTGATTGGCTCGTGGTCAGACGATAAAGCGAACCACACAGAAATATATTTTCACACTATCTAACAACAGATTAAACAACTAAAGTTTGGCTGCTAGACTAAGCGCTAATTTCACGAAACGATGAATGAAGCGAACCCACGGTCGGTATGTACGCGACGACCGTGAGCGAACCAAACAGAAACTTACGCATCATCATGTATAACCTAAAAAATAAATGTCGGTGCAGCATTCTTCATTCGTAACTTTTTATTTACTAATTGCAGTGTCGATTTTATTTAATTGATAATAAAACATGCATCGAGTATATATATACATATCGTCACATTTGTTTCAGTTTATTTTCATACATGATTTTAAAAAATACTTTAAATTCAATGGTGGTTTGACAAAACACTCATTGTACATAGAAATGATTTGTTTACAAAACGTGCATCGACTTAATATGTATGTATAACATTTGTTTGAATTCATCTTAAATATTTGAAAACCTTAAAAAAAAAAAAAATGATATGTGCTCAATAAAAATACAAAAACCATATTTACAGTTTGTATAGAAAATATTGGTGTAGTGATTTGGGCTGCCAAAATATAATAATGTATGTCCTTGAAGATTCGAATATTCCCTTGAACAAAAAAAATGATAAATTTATTCACTCAACGCGAAATTAATTCGTTGAAAAAAAGTTGTGAACCTCAATGTTAATACTATTTTGTCCTTGCACAATGAAGAATTTTGTTCGCCGCACAATGGACAACCAGGACAACATATTTTGTTCACTGCGACGTGGACAAAATTCTATTCATAATAAGTCTTCTGATTTTTTTATTCATCGTTGGTAGATTTTGTATACAGGATTTAATTTGTGGTGTTAGTTGAAGAAAAAAAGTTATGAACCTCAGTATTAATAGCATTTTATCCACTACATAATGAAGGAAATTCTATTCATATTGATGTTCATGATTTTCTCTCTCATCGATGGACGTTTTTGTTTCAATCCTAAATTGTGTATTCCATTAGACGAACAAATTACTATAATTATATGAAAATTATATATTTAATTGAAATTATAAATAATATTATACTATATACATCTTTGTGGATTATTGCGGATGATACTAGCTCCAGAAAAAAGGCTGGTCGTGAAACGCCAAAGCTGCATACATGGTTTTTTTTTCTTAAAACCAATAAATGATATAGCGGGAATTAAGGTCAGGATTAGGTGAGGATTATCGGTTATGAGGTATATGATTTATTATCATTCATGGTAATTGATAAGAAAACCAAGAATCTCAGATTTCATAGCATTTCGTTTGCTGCGCACTGGTGAATATTTTATCAATAATGAGGTTTATGATTTTTAACTCATTGATGGGAGTTTTCGTATCCACAATATGATTTGTAGAGTTAGGTGAAGGAAAATAATAATGAACCTTAGTATAAATAGCATTTTATTCACTGCACAATAAAGAAAATTCAATCTATATTGAGATTTATGATTCGTTCTCTTATCGATGAATGATTTCGTGTCTAAAATATAATTTTTGCAGTCCATCTGGCTAGCGAAATTATAAACTAAGTATATAAAAATAATATAATTACATGAAATTATTAATAATATTAAATTATATAATCAAATAAAATAATGAATTATGTATAGTTGAAAAATCTAATGGAAACACTTTGAAAAAAGTCGACAAATCACCCCCAAAAACACCAAAAATGGTGTACAAAAATTGAAGACAAGTACATTTACGAAAGTATCTCTAATTCAGTCTTCTTACAAAAAGCTGTGAAATAAATAGACATGAAACTCACAACACGCATTGCCAAGCACATGTACTTTCCAAATGTAACGTTAACTGCGTAATCATGATTTTTAGGGGTGGAGTCAAAATTAAAAAATTCGAAAAGATCTTGACGGTAAACATTTAAGAAATAGTGAAATCAAGTGAAAATCGTTAACAAAGGGAAATTATCAATGAAAAAAATAATAAAAAAAATAAAAAGTACTTGGCGAGTTTTTTCACTGAGCATACCTGGTTTTCACCTGTTAACCAAAAACTCGTTTTGACTGATCATCCGTTAAAAACGAACTCGCCAAGTACTTTTTATTTTTTAAATTATTTTTTTCATTGATAATTTCCCTTTGCTAACGATTTTCACTTGATTTCACTATTTCTTAAATGTTTACCGTCAAGATCTTTTCGAATTTTCTTATTTTAACTCCACCCCTAAAAATCATGATTACGCAGTTAACGTTATATTTGGAAAGTACATGTGCGTGGCAATGAGTGTTGTGAGTTTCATGTCTATTTATTTCACAACTTTTTGTAAGAAGACTGAATTAGAGATACTTTCGTAAATGTACTCGTCTCCAATTTTTGTACACCATTTTTGGTGTTTTTGGGGGTAATCTATATTGTTATAAATCATTTCGTTGACGGTTTTTATGGATTTTGAATGGATAATGTTTTAAACATTTATGATTAAGAATAATACTGGGTTTGCAATATCGGCTTTCCTAAGTTTTTCTTAAACTTGTATTTCCGTAGGGTTTGGTCGCATGAGCCTTTTCGTATGAGTCTACTAGAAAAGAGGGGAAGGTGGATGACTACGGCGCATGACTAAAAAAAATCTCGAGTCCCCTTCGCGTCCTCTTTTCCACCAAGAAAGAGATAGGGGAAATATCAGGGTGGATAAAAAAGGAAAGTGGCTAGAATAGGGGGTGTGGAGTTAGGAAATGTTCGAGGGATCTCCGGGTAGCGACTAGAGCCAAGTCTCCCGTTTCGCCGCGCACGCTCCGTGGATCATTGAAAAAGAAGAGGGGACTTATGTAAAGGAGCTTTGCCTATGATCGTGGACTTTAGAGCGTTTCGTTTCTTTCTTTGTTCTAGATTTTAATGTAGGAAAATAATATTTCGAGTTTCTGAAATTATTTTAGTTTAACGATATAAATTTTGACTTGCTTCTTCTGGAATTTGAATCTGGCCTTAAATTCTTTATCTAATGAGTTTATAATTCTGTAAATTCAATGCACGATTTTATTTCGTAATTATAGATATTATCGATTAGTTCCTCGAGATATTCTTTATATTTGTTGAACGATTTTTTTATTTGAAAAAAATAATTAACATAGGTGAATTGTATTTAAATGCTTATTGTATTTAAATCTGTCTAACTTATTGTTTAATTTGGATCTCGTTCTTAATTTTGATCTTTGATATCTATTTTTTTTATCAAAAGAGATATAAATATGTTTTCAACTATTTCATTTGTTTATTCAACTATGATTCCATTTCGTTTGTTAATTTCATTGCGAATTTGTCTTAAAAGTTCGTTATCGACTTAAGTTTTAGTTATTTATTTTTAAATTTCATTCTGGTATGGGATAGGAAATCCATCGTTATTTAGAGTTATTCCGTTCGTTTTTGCTTTGATCTCGTAAGAATAGATGCATATATGTATATGTGTGAGAAAGAAATGGAGAACCGTTACCTTGTATGTATTTGTTCTTTAAGTGCGGCAGAGCGAAATACCACATGCCTTATTCTTTCTTTTTATAATGGTTAGAGCATTGCCAGATCCAAGAATGTATAGCTTAGGTCGATAGGTTGGTATAGGGTACGTCAGTTAGGAAAGTGTCGTTAGTGTGCCTGACCCACTAGATGATGTGAGTTTATGGCTTTTTTCAAAGATCTTCGGCCCTGATTTTTCTTCCATACTACCCGATTCTACCGATGGCCGTTTCCTTCAGATTCAAGTCGGTTATATCAATCTCTTATTCTTATCATTGAACGGAATAGACATCGGAACGACAATCCTTCTTCTCGCAGATCTTCAAGTTTTTAATTATGTTTTTGGTGATAATTTCGTTGAAGAATAAAATTTATGGCAGTTACGTCAGGACGTAACAGCCCTATAGATCATATTGAAATTTATTATTATTGAAGTTGTAGAAAATTATTATATTATTTTTAAAGTTATAGTAAGCATTAGTTAGGCCAAGTTAGCCGACACTAATGGATAAATTAGAGCCGAAGAAAAAAATGAAAAACCAGAGAAGTACACTATAAATGTTAACGATAAGATGGATCAATATTGTTGCTACTATTATTGTTACTAAGCCATAGTGAAGATAGGAAAAAAAGAGAATGAGAGAGAAGGAGAAAGAGAGCCAGAGAGCTTTGAAAAGGGACGAAAAGATGGAAAAATATTACTTAGAAGAATAAGATAGAAATACGTGAAATTTCGAAGTCTGGGAATCGGGTCGAATCTATAAATCGTCCGGAACCGTGAACGTTTCCACTTTATTTCTTTTTTTATTCTCTTCTTCTCGTTCTTTTCTTCTCCTTCTTTTTCTGTTTGGAGCGCTTCTCTTCATGTCCTGGCGCTTTTCTCATATCTTTTCACCCTCCTTCTCGCTCTTTCTCTTCTGTGCTTCCCTCTCCGTTGCTGCAAAATGTCCACTACGTTTCCCTTTGGTTTCTGGTACAGTATAAACGTGGCAGTGGATTTAAGGCAGTAGCCGAAGGGTTGGAGAGGAAACTTTGAAGACCTTAATCATATGGGCCTCCAAGCGCTGGCCATAAATATCCTCGATGCAAGCTTGCAGATTGGCCGTTGTCCAAGTTCGTTCAACCCCTGCTTAACAATCTTGGACTAGGTCCGATGTGCCCGTTTCGCATTTAGCGAATTTCTACGATTTCCCCGTCTCTGTCCACCTTATCCCCTTGTCTATTTCTCTATCCCTTTCCCACTCTCCAGCTTATACTGTATCTTTCTTAATCGCTGCTATCTTTGTCGCTGTATACACACCCCTATTGCCGCCATCCCTCTCCCCGGTGGATTAGAGAAGCCTCGAAAATTTAAAATTCTAAAAATTTATATTTCTCCTGTCTCTCACTCGTTCTTTCTCCTCTTATCTATTTCTGGGTCTCTCTTGGGTTACCGCATTCGAGATGAACGTGGATATATTATGTTAACCGCGAGAAACTCGAGAAATCGGTTTCTGTCTGTGGAAAAGATTAGAAAGATTACACGCGAGAGGGCTTAGAAGCGATTTAAAATGGTAGAAGGAAAGTCGCGACTGTTGGTGATTGCGAAGGAGATATATGCGAAAAGAAATGGAATGAAGCAGTTAAATCAAAAGAAAACAGAAACCAAAATCCAGTGGACACTGTGACGCTTTTTTTTCGTCCACTTCTTCCAGTGCTTTTCTTCAATTTTTATTTCTATTCTTTCTCTCTATTATACACGGAATTTATTTTAGTCTCATTAAGTCAAAGTCTATTTACATACATATTTTTAAAAAAGCCAATCCTTGGATTTTTGGGAGCTTTGTCATAAAATTTGTGCGCTAAAATTTGATTTCTTCATTTTCCAAATCATTGATCTTTATTCATTCGTAAAATCTCATATTTTTTCAAGCCTAGCCTGACCCATCAACATTAAGCTCAATTCTTAAGAAAAATCATACCTTATAACCAACTCAAACTTTCAACGATAAAAAACTCTGATGCGACAGAATCGACAATAATTAATATTAATATTAAATAAATTAATATTAATATTAATATTAAATATTTAACAAGAGACGCGGCAGCGTCTCGACGCCAAGTATTAAAAAAACTGAGAGAATTTCAGTCGAGATCGCCGCGCACTCTTATATACGCGAATATGCCTCCCGACGAATCCGATTTAAATTTCAATCCAATATTACTAAGAAACACGACAACTTTTTAAAGATCTATGAACAATGGTGATCTAAAAAAAATTAGCTTTCCATTGATACCATTTTTATGTATATCCGTCCAGACAATGCTGAGACATGATGATATCGAGTGAATTTTTCTCAAAGTCTATCATCGTGAAAATTCTTTCACAATTCCCGTCACCTGATTAGCTGAAATTCGGTCACGCTTATACACGGGATGTATATCTATAGCTATGAGAATCATATTTCGGCCGCTGAGGTCATGCACGGCGAAAATATAGCTAGCTAGCTATGAGCGTCGTTCACGGCGAATATATATTTTATCTATATTTTATCTATATTTATAGATAAAAGAGTGTGTGTGCGAGTGTATGCGATGGTGTGCGAGTGTGTGCAAGCGCGTGCAAGTGTGTGCGAGTATTTATATGATGTATATTAGGGTGGCCGTTATTTCTCTCTACATAAAAGAGAGATATACGTATTTTTATATATACATATTCATCAAGAGACGCGGCAGCGTTTCGACGCCAAGTATTAAAAGAAACTAAGAGATTCCCAGTCGAGACTGCCGTGCACTCTTATATACGCGAATATGCCTCGGACTACGCCCCTTTTACATTTCAATTCGATATTACTAAAAAACACGACAACTTTTTCAACATTTACAAACTATGGTGATCTTAAAAAAAACAAGATTTCCATTGATACCATTTTTATGTTGATCCATCCACATAATGCTGAGATATGTTGATATCGGGTGAATGTATCTCGAATTCTATCATCGTGAAAATTCTTCAACATTTCTTCGTCACCTGATTGGCCAGATTTTTGAAACGCTTATACACGGGATGTATAAGAATCATATAGCTATAAGAATCATATTTCAGCCGCTGACGTCATGCACGGCGAAAATATATCTATCTAGCTATGAGCGTCGTGCACGGCGAAATATATTTTTTCTATACACTGCGACCTCGATAATCGGTACCTCGATCGTTGCAATTGCAGCGTAGTGGGCGAAGCGCCAAGCCAATCGCGTCAGGCCGCCGTCAGCCATCAGCGGCGCAGAGACGGTTCTGTGCAATGTGCGCAACCCCACTTCTTGCAAGAGCCGGTCCCGACGGATTCCGATTATCGAGGTCGCAGTGTATTTATAGATAAAAGGGTGTGTGAGCGACTGTGTGCAAGTTTGTGTGAGAGTGTGCGAGCGTGTGCTAGTATTTATACGATGTATATTAGGGTGGTCGTTATTTTTTTATATATAAAAGAGTGTATTGAGACGGCCCTGGCAGGCCAGGGCCCCCAAAGCACTAACTACGGCCCTCGATGACGTGAGAAAAGCACGGAATCCACAATCCCATGAACGACGAGCCACGAAATGACGTCGAAACGCACCAATGGGAAGCAGATGTCGACATCAAATGCCAATCAGAAGCAACGGAACATCAGGCGATCTGAAAAGGCAAATCAAAATGCTCAAAAACGACGAAATACGCGCCAAACACTAACACAACGACGAGCACGGAACGACCAATGAAGAAAAACGAGCATCGGGGAAAAACGAGTATAAAAGGGCGACCAAAACCAGGGAAAGGCACTCGAGAACGAGCAAGACTGCGAGCAATACCTTCTGGCGCAAAGTAGGAAGGTAGAGCCAAACAGTCGAGCCATTCGCGATAAAGAGGCAAAAAGGCGGCCCTGACAACGCGTCTAGACGACGGTTGACAGCCGAGATACCGAGGGAGAAAGAGAGGGGGAAGGCACCGTGCGACACACGCACACTATCACGAAAAAGTCATTAGGACGATTTCGAGCCCAAAGGAACAATTTGGAGATATTAAAACTACACGAACACACAGCGGAGACGGGCCGGAGCAAAGTAAAAATCCCTCAGGCCGGGGAACGGAGCGTGAGACAAGAAATCACGGTCTTGACGAGAGCAAGGGACATATCCACACCGCCACACACTCACATCAACCCGCAAGGGCCATACGACGAGACCACGCACAACAGAAGAGGAAAACGGGTGTAATTCAACTCAGGCGCAGTCCGCGGTTGATTACGAAGGGCAGGACACACACACCGACGGCACTCCGCACAAGAAAACACAAAAACACACGAAATAAACTCGAAAAACGCACCGAAAGGCGACGACGTGAGAGAGCACGCCGTCACCACACCACGTACTGCCGCCATCTTGTAACGAGTATTCGGAAATCGATCAAACATCGATAAATCGATCCAGCGGAAAGCTCGGAGGGAGTGCCCACCAATCAGAGCAGTGCGACGGCAAGAAACGGTGGAACGAAAGAGAACAGAAAGGCGCGCTTCCCTCACCAAGCAGCCCGCATTCGCGAGAGGCAGAGCGAGAGGACCACGAACGAGGGAAAACAGCAAGGCGCGCTCGCCCCACCACGCAGCCGATCCAGCGGCAAGCACGAAGAGAGAGCGTCCGCAATCAGAGCAGCGCTCACAGCGCGAGAGCGGAAGCCAAACCAAACAGCGTGAGAGCACGACACGGTGCAAGCCCGGAAGCAAACCCACGGGACCCTCCACCAAGCAGCCCGCACTCGCGAGAAGCAGAGCGGGAGGACCACGAACGAGAGAGAGCCCCAGTGTACAGCGGCGAGCCAACTACAACACCGTGCCACAAGCCCGCCCTAATATTATTTTTCAAACCCACACAACCAACTCTAGGCTTCGCAATCTGTCAATATACGAATGAACAATTACGACGAATCAGTTTGCATGTGTGCGTGAGTGATTGTGTGCAAGTGTATGCGAGTACTTATACGATGTATATTAAGGTCGTCGTTATTTCAGGTATCAACTTACATTCGGGTGGTCATTCGAGATTCGAAATTTGTTTATATTTTTATATGTATTTATGCGACGTATATTAGAGTGGCCGCTATTTAGGTCTCAATTTATATTAGGGTGGTCATTTGAGATTCGAATGTTCTTTACATTCATATATATGAGGCATTCCACAGGTTTTCAGCAAGGTCAAAACCTTCACTATTTTTCAGAGTCCTGCAATTATCAAAAGGTATCTACCAGGAGTGTCTGTGATTTTTTTCAGATTTTTTTTATGAGTCCTGCGCCAGATATCTCAAATTTTTAAAAAATGAGAATCAGTTTTCAAGTAGATGTATCTTAAAAACTATGGCCCAGGCAAAAAAAACTTATCGGACAAAATATTTTTGATTTTGAATGAACTTTTGACTTTAACCAAAAAAACGAAATTTCGTACGAAAATTCTATAATAAATGAAAAAAATCGATTTTCGAAAAGTATGTCACGTTTGATTTTGCTGTAAATTTTTCTGAATTTTCTGTTGTTAGTGTGGGCATACAGGAAAAATTGGCATCATGGGCCGTGGACTGGTTTAGAAGATACGGGCCGCTTAGCATTTTTTTTTTTTTAATCTTTTATATTGATATGAATTGGATGATCAATTAGGAGAAACTGTATAATACAATCATTTGAATTTCAAATAAAAAATAAATTAAAGTTTTTTGTATGTGAAAAAATAGCAAAAAAAAGCTAGAAAAAATTATTTACGACGTCCTTCGGTTCCAATGTTGGCGAAAGGATTCAAAAATATCGAATTATCGATATTAGGATTCGATAATATCGATAATAACACCTACTTATGCCGGCAGTGCAGAAGACATCTTCTCGACTCTCCAATTGGTGTATCAAGTTGTTGATACACCAATTGGAGAGTCGAGAAGATGTCTTCTGCACTGCCGGCATAAGTAGGTGTTATTATCGATATTATCGAATCCTTTCGCCGACATCGGAATCGAAAGACGTCGTAAATCATTTTTTCTAGCTTCACCGTCGTGTAAGCGAAATGGGTTACAACAACTACCGAATTGATTCGTACCTGAAGCCGATGCCATAATAAATAATTTAAAACAAAAAATTCTCCTCGATCAGAATTATTAGGCTGGTCAACGATTACACGTTTTTTCGTAAGCACTGAGCAATCACTTTGGTCAATGGATATTTAAATCGCCGATCAATTTACTCCGTCACTGAAGATTGGAATATTTATCGTGATTTACGATGAACTTGCACTGCTATAACATACTTGCACCTTCAGAAGACGAAAAGTAAAAAATAAAGGTTCTGCTATTTCACATACAATCATAACATCGAAACCAGCCATGGAAATACGGGAGCGTTTACTTCTGACCTTGCCCCGGGTCCTACGTCGTTTGGGCGGGAAATTTAAAAATGTGAAAAAATCAACATTATAACATACAAAAAACTTTGATATATTTTTCTATGTCCAATTCAAAGTTTCTCCCAATTCATTATCCAATTCATATTAATATCGAAGATTTAAAAAAAAAAAGCAAATCGGCCCGTATCTTCTAAACCAGTTCGCTGCTCATGATGCCAATTTTTTCTGTACGTCCACACTAACAACGGAAAATTCAGAAAAATTCAGAGCAAAATCAAACGTGAAGTACTTTTTGAAAATCGATAATTTTCATTTATTATAGAATTTTTGTACGAAATTATTTTATTTTATTGTTAAGGTCAAAAGTTCATTCAAAATCTAAAATATTTTGTCTGATAATTTTTGTTGCCTGGGCCATAGTTTTTGAGGTACATCTACTTAAAAACTGATTCTCATTTTTTAAAAATTGAGATATCTGGCGCAGGACTCATAAAAAAATCTAAAAAAAATCACAGACACTCCTAGTAGGTACCTTTTAATAATAACAAAATTGCAGGACCCTGAAAAATAGTGAGGGTTTTGACCTTGCTGAAAACCTGTGGAATGCCTCACATGTCTTCATAAGATTTATATTTAAGTGGTCGTTATTTCAGGTCCCAATTAATATTAGGGTGGTCCTTCGAGATTCGATTCCTTTCAATATAGCATTATTAATATATATGCAGCATATCTGCATATATAGCGTTATATATAGGATTTTCTATACATGTAGATAATCTACGTATATATATATAGCATTATCTCTCTATATTATATAAATATTTCGCCGCCGCCGCCGCCGCCACCGTGTACAAGAATCCACAACCCAAACCTCCAAACCCAAACCTCTAACCCCAAACCTCCAAACTCAAACCTCCAAACCTAAACCTCCAAACCCAAACCTCCAAACCCAAACCTCCAAACACAAACATCCAAACCCAAACCTCCAAACCTAAACCTCGAAACCCCCTACCTCCAAACCCAAACCTCGAAACCCAAACCTCCAAACCCAAACCTACAAACCCGAACCTCCAAACCCAAACCTCCAAACCCAAACCTCCAAACCCAAACCTCCAAACCCAAACCTCCAAACCCAAACCTCCAAACCCAAACCTCCAAACCCAAACCTCCAAACCCAAACCTCCAAACACAAACCTTCAAACCCAAACCTCCAAACCTGAACCTCCAAACCCAAACATGAACATCCAAACTCTAACCCCAAACCTTAACGACGCGAGGGCGCGTAGCGCCCGAGCCGCACGAATCCTAGTCTATATATATATATATAGCATATCTATGAATATATGTATAGCATCATATATAGCTAATCAACGAAAATCTAACTGAAGCTTTAGGTTATATCGAAATCTAACTTGGGTTTTATGTTATATATTCATAGATGTGCTATATGTATGTATATATGGATAATGCTATATACATATCTGGGCATATATAGCATTAATCAAGTTTCAAAAAGGAGCGAAATCAATCACAAAATACTTCTGAGAAGTAAAAAAAGGGCGTCACGTATTAAATCCCAAAAATTTGAATTCAAAAAAATCTCAAAAATTTAAAATTTAAGGAGGTTCACTAGGATCTTTGAGAGGTGAGGGGGTCCGGCGGAAGCCCTATGCTTATACACGGGCCTCACGTAGTGTAGCCAACCGCCTAAATGACTTTTCTCGAATAAAAAAATCGCCGAATTTTGAGACACAGTGTAAAGCAGGATGGCTAAAGTTCCTTTTTATAGAGTTTATGAATTATTAAAAATATTCTGTGAGGCTGAAAACACCTAAAAATACCATTTTATAATGTTTATAATTTGCGGCGAAGTGCGGCAACAAGGTGTACATTTTTTCCGGTTGGTACCCATAAAGTGTCATGGCGATTCCGACCAGCTGAAATTCGAGCGACGACTGCGACAGTGCGACGAGCACAATCAGTCTACGCCGTCTACGCAATCATGCTACCGATACAACAACAGTACAAGTGGAAAGGAAAATTAACAAGCAAAAAGAAGTATGAACATATGTTAAAACGTGTGGAAAATGGGAAAAAGAGTAAAAAGTGCCGTGATGAATTGCCTCGGGAAATACCCGGAAATGCATCAGTATCTTCAGAGATATCTAAGTGCGAGAACTCCGACGTTGACGTAGGATGCCGTATCGTCGATATAAGTCATTTAGCCGCTCAGATGAAGTGCTATACCGGTTGCAAGGAAAAATTATCACTGTGTGATATCGAAAAAGAAACCAGGAAAGGGCTGGCATCGATATTTTACGTGCGGTGTCAACAGTGCCTGCTGGTAAACACAGTGACAACCGGCAAATATCATCCCCATGCTACGAGTGGTCGCAACATATTCGACATAAATTCGAAAGTCGCGTTAGGTAAGTACAATTCTGTAAATTTTTCCAAACAAAACCGAACGTAACCTATTATTATACTCAGAAAATAAGATCTTTATTCTCAAATAACATTATTTTTGCTCAGTGCGCAGACAACAGAATGCCAATGTATAAAAATGTTTGTATTTTTTTCTCATCGATGAAATGTATTTCTTTCTCAGCGGTCCAAAGAAAATGATTTATATCAATAACATGTGCACTTGTTGAATCCGTTAAAATTTAACTGAATAGAAAGCCTGTGCAAACTTGAGACTGATTTTTTACCCATCGGTGGAATCAAAAGTTTACAAAAATACTGGTATGTTGTATTTCGATCACTGCGCAGCTGTCAATATGAAAATTTATGCTTTCGCTGGCACTGATGGAAGGTTGGATACAAAAATTGACTTAATAATGCTGCTATATTATCTTTCGGTCACTGCGCAGCCATCAGACTGCTGTCAATATAAAAATATATGCTTGAGCTCTCACCGATGGAGGGTTGGATAAAAAAATTGACATAATAATGCTTGTATGTTGTATTTCGATCACTGCGCAGCTGTCAATATGAAAATTTATGCTTTCGCTGGCACTGATGGAAGGTTGGATACAAAAATTGACTTAATAATGCTGCTATATTGTCTTTCAGTCACTGCGCAGCCATCAGACTGCTGTCAATATAAAAATATATGCTTTTGCTCTCACCGATGGAGGGTTGGATAAAAAAATTGACATAATAATGCTTGAATATTGTCTTTCGGTCACTGCGTAGCTATCAGACTGCTGTCGATATGAAAATGTATGCTTTCGCTCTCACCGATGGAGGGTTGGATAAAAAATTAACATAAAAAAGATCACAAACATCAATATCAATATAATTCTATTGACTGCGCACAAAAGAGTGATTTTTATTCCTGGTTACGATAACTCGTATTAATATTGAAATTGTTATATTAAAAACTTCTTTATGCAATTTGCAGGGGCTTTACATACTGGCCAAGGACACACGCACGTCACGAATTTCCTCCACACAATCAACGTTCCGGGCATGTCGAGGGACACATTTAAGATGCATAAATACAATTTATATTTTTATGGAAAATGAAAAAATGAATTTCACCGTAGTCACTTATTTTCCTTACCCGGAATTAAAGTAAAATATTGTAGTATACTATGATATTCTGTAAGTATTCAATTACACTACTTTCATTAATTAGCAACTTCATTTATAGACATTTGTATCCACTGCTGACAACTCGAACTTCAATTTCAACGAGTCTGTGTCCACTAAAGAATATTTGAATCGCGCGCGCCGCCGCCGCAAAGGTTAGGTTAGCTCCGTGTTCACGGCGTTGCCGCACTTTTTCCCCCTCTACCTCACTGTGACCCAAAATTCACGAATTCCGATCTTTTATTCAATAGCATTTATAAACAAATCAGACGATCCTCCTGATTTTTGTCATAGCGCTTTCTTAAACTATAAAGTAGTTGTACAATTTTTTTCAGAATTTTGTCTACGTTTTCCTCCGAGTTATTGATCATTTACGTTCCCACATTGCGCTTTCGCCATAAGATGCCATGTTAAAAAGGCCAAATTAGATTATTTAATTACATTCAAACCACGCAGACGAAAATTCTGAAATAATTCAAGCATACTTCTGTACAAGAGAGGATTATGTACAAAAAAATTAGATTTTTCTCTACGTTTTGATATAACTAGTGAACCTCTTTGAAGGAAATCCTAAAAATTTAAAATCTGAAATTTTGAAAAACGAACACAAATCACATAAGCCAAGCTAAAAATTTAGCGTGCGTAAATTATTAAAGACCAAGCTAAACTCAAAAACTTGGCGTGCAGGGTTAAGAACCAATACGCTCGGCGAGGAAAAACCGAGTCCAGCCGCCCTAACCGTTTAACGAAGGAGTAAATGAACGAGAAAATGAAAACGAAAACAATTGATCAAGTGCACTAGTAAGCAACAGTAATAGAACTATACCGATACAAACCTGGGGATCTCAGACGGGGTGAAGGGACGGGAGAGCGCGTTACGGGGAAGGGTATGCAGGGAAGGGGGGAGCCATGAGTCCCTTGCGCGGTAACGCGTCTGCCGTGGAAAAGGGGGGGGAGACAGATCGAAGGAATATATGTGAGGAAGAGGGAGCGTTAGATGGCGAGGATCATACACAATAGTAATTATAATTATCATCATAAATTGTTATTAATATTATTAATATAAATTATATATATTATAACGCTTTGTGCGTCATGGACAATTCAGAAAAAAATGCGGAGGGACGGGACCGGGATTCGAACCCGGGACCTCTCGATCGCCGGTCGAGTGCTCTTCCAACTGAGCTATCCAACCCGCTACCGACATTATTTCCGAATTGTCCATATGTGCACGATTTCGTGTCACAATATATTTACTGAATTATTTTTAAATGATGGGGTCTGGAAGGGGTGAAGATAGGTTTGTGAAGAGAGGGTGAGGTAGGGCGTTATGAGTCAGCTGGAAAAGCCATGGAGTGGGAAAGGGGGGGATGAAAGTGTTGAAAGGGGTGAAAGGGGCAATATACATGTTGGAGAGGGGGGAGGGCTAGATATGGAGGAACCTAAACAATATCAATGATAATAATAGTAATAATCATAATAATTTGAATTAGTATTTAATTTTTATAAACGATCAGGTTTCGAAAGTAAGGGGAGGGGGATAAGTTGAGAGGTGAAAGGGTGGAGAGATTTTCGAATTATTTCATAGGAAAACGAAAAAAAAACATTTATTCCACGAGTCTCATGCAAGATGGAAAGATGTCAAACCGTGGGATCTCAGGAGGGGGGGGGGGTGGAGGGCCGAGAGAGCTTGAGGTCTGTTGTGGAGGGTATGCAAGGGGGGTGGGAGCCATGGGCCCCTTTGCGCGGCGACGGGTTTGCAGCAAGGGGGGAAGGGGGTAGGTATGCTGGAAGAGCCAGGGAGCAATAGTGTATGTGTGTTTGTGTGTGTGTGCGTGTGTGTGTAGGTGCGCGCGCGCACGCGCATGTGTGTGTGTTTGTGTGTGTGTGCGTGTGTGCGTGTGCGTGCATGCATGTGTGAGAGAGAGCGGGATAGATAGATAGAATATGTGTGTGGGAGAGAAAGGGACGGATAAGAAAGAATATATAGAAATCATATGCAATAATAATGATAATAATAATAATGATATTAATAATAATGTCGAGGAGGGGTTGGGAATATCGGAAGTGGAAGATTGTGTAAGGAAGAGGGGTTTGGCTCGAGGGGAAAGACGCCGTGCTTCTAGGAAAAAAATAATAATAATATCAATAATCGATTCAATTATTTGAAAGTTATTTCTTCTGTGTGTGTGTGTGTGTGTGTGTGTATGTGTGTGTGTGTGTGTATGTGTGTGTGTCTTTGTCATCTTGATGTCTTTTATCGTATTCGTTAACCTCATCATTTTTATCGTCCTCGTTGTATTCGTCACCTTCGCAGTCTTTTCCGTCTTTGTCGTCTTTTGCCACTTTATCGTCTTCGTCGTATTCATCGTCTTTTTCATTATTGTCGTCTTGGCTTCATCGTCTTCGTCATCTTCGTCATTCATCGCATTTGCTATATTCGTCATGTTTGTCGTCTTGTCGTATTCATCGTCATCGTCGCTCTCGCCGACTTCGTCATTTTCATTGTCTTAGTTGTCCTTGTCGTCTTCATCATCATCGTCTTTTTCATTGTCATTGTCATCCTCGTTGTACTCGTCGTCTTAGTCGTCCTCGCCGACTTCGTCGCTTTCATTGTCTTAGCCGTCCTCATCGTCTTCATCGTCTTTATCTTCTTGTCATCTTCGTTGTATTCGTCGTCCTAGTGATCTTCATCGTCCTCGTAGTATTCGTCATAGTCGCCATGATTGCTGTCTTCACATAGTCGTCGTGCTTGCCGTCTTTATCGTCTTTGCCGTTTTCTTCGTCTTTGTCGTCATTTTCATCTTATCGTCTTTGTCGTCATTTTCATCTTATCATCTCCGTCGTATTAATCGTTTTCATTGTCTTCGTCATTCTCGTCATATTCGTCGTCTTCATCGTCTTTTTCGTCTTACCTTCACTGTATTCGTTGTATTCGTCATCTTCGTAGTCTTGCCGTATTCGTCATCGCCGTCGTTTTCATTGTTCATGTCATTTCCATCGTCTTTGTCGTCGCGTCGTATTTGTCGTTTTCATTGTCTTCGTCGTTTTTTTCATCTTTTTCGTCTTAACTCCATCGTATTCGTCGTATTCGTCGGCTTTGTCATCTTAATGTCGAAATCGTATTCGTTAACCTCGTCATCTTTATCGTCCTCATCGTATTCGTCATCTTCGCGGTCTTTTTCGTCTTTGTCGTCTCTTGCCTCTTTATCGTCTTCGTCGTATGAATCGTTTTTGTCATCTTGGCTTCATCGTCTTCGTCATCTCCGTCATTCGTCGTATTTGTCATATTCGCCATGTTTGTCATCTTGTCATATTCATCGTCTTCGTCGTTCTCGCCGACTTCGTCATTTTCATTGTCATTGTCATCCTCGTCGTATTCGTAGTCTTCATCGTCCTCGCCGACTTCGTCACTTTCATTGTCGTAGTCGTCCTCATCATCTTCATCGTCTTCATTGTCTTTATCATTTTTTTCGTCTTTCTCGTCTTAGCTTTATCGTATCCGTCATTTTCGTCATCTGGTTCTATTCGTTGCATTCATTATATTTGTCGTCTTTGTCATCGTCCTCGTAGAATTCGTCATATTCGTCATATTCGTCGACTTGTCTTATTCATCGTCTTCGTCGTTTTCATTGTCTTGGTCATCCTCGTCGTCTTCATAATCTTTTTTCGGCTTTTTGTTCTTGTCATTTTCGTTGTATTCGTCGTCCTTGTCATCTCCATCGTCCTCGTCGTAATCGTCATAGTCGCCGTGTTTGTTGTCTTCACATATTCGTCGTGTTTGCCGTTTTGTTGTTTTCTTTGTGTTTGCCGTAGTGTCGTATTCGTTGTCTTCGACATTCTCGTCGTATTCATCATCTTTGTCGTCTTTGCCGTTTTTTTCGTATTTTTCGTCTTTGTCCTCGTTTTCATCTTATCGTCTTTGTCGTCGTTTTCATCTTATCGTCTCCGCCGTATTCATCGTTTTCATTGTCCTCGTCATTCTCATCGTATTCGTCGTCTTCATTGTCTTTTTCGTCATCTTCGCCGTCTTGCCGTATTCATCATCTTCGTCGTTGTCATTTCCATCGTCTTCGCCGTTGTGTCGTAATTGTCATCTATCTCGTTTTCATTGTCTTCATCGTCTTTTTCATCTTTTCCATCTTGGCTCCATCGTATTCGTCGTTTTTGTCATTTTGATGTCTTTATCGTATTCGTCGTCTTCGTCATCTTCATTGTCCTCGACGTATTCGCCGCCTTCGCAGTCTTTTTCGTCTTTGTCGTCTTTTGCCTCTTTACCGTCTTCGTCGTATTCGTCCTTTTCCATTTTTGTCCCCTTGGCTTCATCGTCTTCGTCATCTTCGTTTTCTTCATCGTTGTCGTCCTCATCGTCTTCGTTGTTTTCATTATCTTCGTCATCCTCGTCGTTTCGTCGTATCTATCGTATTCGTCGTATTCGTCATGTTTTTCGTCTTGTCGTATTCATCGTCTTTGTCATTTTCATCGTCTTAGTCGTCCTCGTCATTTTCATCGTCTTCGTTGTTTTCATAATCTTTTTCGTCTTTATCATCTTGGCTTCATCGTATCCGTCGTCTTCGTCATCTTGTTCTATTCGTTGCATTCATCATATTTGTCGTCCTTGTCATCGTCCTCGTCGTATTCGTCATAGTCGCCGTGTTTGCCGTCTTCACATTAAGTCGTGTTTGCCGATTTGTTGTATTCGTTGTGTTTGCCGTATTCGTTATCTTCGACATTCTCGTCGTATCTATCGTATTCGCCGTTCTCGTCATCTTCATCATCTTCGTCGTATTCGTCGTGATCATCGTATTCGTCGTCTACGTCATCTTCATCGTCCCCGTCGTATTCGTCATTTGCGCCGCATTCGTCGTATTTGTCGTGTTTATCGTCTCATCGTTTTTGTCGCCTTCGTCGTTTTGTAGTCGTCTTCATCGTATTCATCGTATTCATCATTCTCATCATCGTCCTTGTCATATTCATCGCTTTTGTCATATTCATCGTTTTCGTCGAGTTTGTCGTCTGGTCATATTCGTTGTCTCTATCGTTTCTATTATTTTTCGTCATCCTCGTCGTATTCGTAATATTCACCATCTTTTTCGTCTTGTCGTCATCGTCGTCTTCATCGTATTCATCATCCTCGTCGTATTCATCGTGTTTGTCGTCTTGTTGTATTCGTTGTTTTCATCGTTTTCATTGCCTTAGTTATCTTCGTTGTATTCGTCGTCTTCATCGTCCTCATCATCTTCATCATTGTCGTAGTCGTCGACCACGTCGTCTTCATCAGCTTTTTCGTCTTCATCGTTGTCGTCCTAATCATCCTCATCGTATTGGTTGTCATCATCCTCGTCTTCGTCGTCCTCATCGTATCCTCGGGACGTTGCATATTTATGAAAAAACTGGTGAATCGCGATCTCCAAAGTAATATATTCTATTTTCAAAAAATAACTAATACGATAAAGACAACAAGACGACAAATACGACAAGGACGACGAGAGCGATGAAGACGACGAGGATGACGAAGACAATAAAAACGACGATGATGACGAAGACGTCGAAGACGAAGGAAAGAAACAGTGTAGATAACGACGATGTCGACGTCGTCAATACAGCACCAGCGTTTGACTACATTAAATCATTGAATCACTCCGTAAGCATTTGATAAGCGTGAATATACAATGAATAACTACGGAATGCTCATTATGGCCCAAATTGGATCCAAAAAAGCCCTAATTTTATGTGAATCCTACGCCTATGCAGGTATTCCGAACATCGAATGTGAAGTCATATTTTTTTTCAGAATTTGTATCCTTCGAAATTCTTTCCTTTTGAAACTTATCTCTTTTGAAACTTTCTAGCCTAACCCAGAAAATGGTTACGCAAGAATTCAAAAGCAACTTTGAGTACGAAACGCTAAAGACCGCGATATATAATTTTGAAAAAAATCGATGAAGGTTTTTCAGATAAAAATAATATCTTGTTGTAAGTCCAATTCTTGCGGTAAATTGCAATCGAAATTGTAGATAACATTACTCGATAAATCCAATAAGGTTCCAATAAGGAACTTCACCGTTGCCGGTCCCAAGCCCAGAGGAGAAAGAAGGAGGGCCAAATTTTTCGCATCAAGAGATGTAGTGGCTTCTGTTCGTTCACTCCAAATTCATTATAATGACTTATAAACCGGCAACCCCATCAATGTTTTTTTTTTCTATTGGGGACATCAACTTAGACAACCCTTCTACAGATGCGGTGGAGTAACCCATTGAAGTATCAAAATAAATGATTTACAAAATTTGACGAATGCCCTCAAAAAACACCAAAAATGTTGTATAAAAATTGTAGACAAGTACATTTCAAAAGTATCTATGGTCTTAAAACAGGTGGAAACTAAATAGATAACACTTAGAACATACAGTTCGACCTGTCTATAGGTCTGCTTGCAATAAGTCCGCTTCCCCTATTTTCTCTCTCGAGCACGTCCTCAACTCCGACTCGAACTCCGAGCTGAAGTTTTTCTTGTGTGAACCTCTGAATAGGTCCACCCAGCCTAGGAGAGCTCACGTTAGAAGAGTAAAATGAGATGACACGGATATTGAAGTGATCATTTTATTTCCTTGTACCGTAGACTGATTTAAAAAAGCGACTATTTTCTGTTCAATTATTTGTCTGAATCTTCGGATATTTTGTATTAAAATCTTTAAATCATAAACTAGTATTTGTTACCTGTACATTGGCCTGATTAAAAAAACCGACTATTTTTTGTTTTTCTTAATAACATCTTAATCTTAATAACAATAACTACTTTCGGGGAGGTGGAAAAATAAGCTTGTTAAAAGCAGAGCTCTTGATATAAATATTTAGATGTCTCATTGCAAATTTCGTGCGAGTCCTTATCTGTTTTCGTCCGGCTATATCGCGTTAGGCTCACTGAACGTCTTGCAATTTGAAGCTCGCGTTATAGTCGGTCAAAAACAGATGAGAAATCGCACGAAATTTGCAATGAGACATCTAAATATTTATATTAAGAACTCTGCTTTTAACAGGCATATTTTTTCACCTCCCCGAAAGTAGTTAATATGTTATTTCGAAAAACAAAAAATAATCTTTTTTTTTAATCTGTCCAATGTACAGGTAACAAATACTAGTGTATGATTTAAAGATTTTAATACAAAATATTCGAAGATTCAGACAAATAATTGAACAAAAAATAGTCGCTTTTTTAATCAATCTACGGTACAAGAAAATAAAATGTTCACTTCAATGTCCGTGTCATCACATTTTACTCTTCTAACGTAAGCTCTCCTAGGCTGGGCGGACCTATTCAGAGGTTCACGCAAAAAAAACTTCAGCTCGAAGTTGAAGTCGGAGTTGAGGATGTACTCGAGCGAGAAAATAGGGGAAGCGGACTTATTGCAAGCAGACCTATAGACAGGTCGTACTGTATGTTCCAAGTATTATTTATTTAGATCCCACCGGTTTTAAGACCATAGATACTTTCAAAATGTACTTGTCTACAATTTTTATACAACATTTTTGGTGTTTTTTGAGGGGATTCGTCAAATTTTGTAAAGTATTTATTTTGATACTTCAATGGGTTACTCCACCGCATCTGTAGAAGGGTTGTCTAAGTTGATGTCCCCAATAGAAAAAAAAAACATTGATGGGGTTGCCGGTTTATAAGTCATTATAATGAATTTGGAGTGAACGAACAGAAGCCACTACATCTCTTGATGCGAAAAATTTGGCCCTCCTTCTTTCTCCTCTGGGCTTGGGACCGGCAACGGTGAAGTTCCTTATTGGAACCTTATTGGATTTATCGAGTAATGTTATCTACAATTTCAATTGCAATTTACCGCAAAAATTGAACTTACAACAAGTTGTTATTTTTATCTGAAAAACCTCCATCGATTTTTTTCAAAATTATATATCGCGGTCTTTAGCGTTTCGTACTCAAAGTTAATTTTGAATTCATGCGTAACCATTTTCTGGGTTAGGCTAGGAAGTTTAGAAAGAGATAAGTCTCAAAAGGAAAGAATCTCGAAGGATACAGATCCTGAAAAAAAAATAACTTCACATTCGATGTTCGGAATTGGAACTAATTTGGGCCATAATGAGCATTCCGTAGTTATTCATTGTATATTCACGCTTGTCAAATGCTTACTGGAGTGATTCAATGATTCAATGTAGTCAAACGCTGGTGCTGTATTGACGACGTCGACATCGTCGTTATCTACACTGTTTCTTTTCCTCGTCTTCGACGTCTTCGTCATCATCGTCGTTTTTATTGTCTGATTCATCCTCGTCGTCTTCATCGCTCTCGTCGTCCTTGTCGTATTTGTCGTCTTCGTCGTCTTGTTGTCTTTATCGTATTAGTTACATTTTTTGAAACTAAAATATATTACTTTGGAGATCGCGATTTACCAGTTTTTTCATAAATATGCAACGTCCCGAGGATACGATGAGGACGACGAAGACGAGGATGATGACAACCAATACGATGAGGATGATTAGGAAGACAACGATGAAGACGAAAAAGCTGATGAAGACGACGTGGTCGACGACTACGACAGTGATGAAGATGTTGAATACAACAAGACGACAAACACGATGAATACGACGGGGATGATGAATACGATGAAGACGACGATGACGACAAGACGAAAAAGATGGTGAATATTACGAATACGACGAGAATGACGAAAAACAATGAAAACGATGAAGACAACGAATATGACCAGACGACAAACTCGACGAATACGATGAATATGACAAGAACGATGAATATGACAAGGACGATAGAGATGATGAGAATGATGAATACGATGAATACGATGAAGATGACTACAACACGACGAAGACGACGAAAACGATGAGACGACAAACACGACAAATACGACGAATTCGGCGCAAACGACGAATACGACGGGGACGATGAAGATGACGAAGACGACGAATACGATGATCACGACGAATACGACGAAGATGATGAAGATGGCGAGAACGGCGAATACGATAGATACGACGAGGACGACTGAGACAATGAAAATGACAAAGACGATGAATACGACAAGACGACAAACATGACGAATACGACGAATACGATCGATACGACGAAACGACGAGGATGACGAAGATAATGAAAACAACGAAAACGATGAGGACGACAACGATGAAGAAAACGAAGACGGTAAAGAGGCAAAAGACGACAAAGACGAAAAAGACCGCGTCGGCGGCGAATACGTCGAGGACAATGAAGATTCCGAGGACGACGAATACGATAAAGACATCGAAATGACAAAAACGACGAATTCAATAGAGCCAAGACGAAAAAGACAAAAAAAACGATGAAGACAATGAAAACGAGGTAGACGACAAATACGACACAACAACAAAGACGATGGAAATGTCAACGGCGAAGATGATGAATACGGCAAGACGACGAAGATGGCGAATACAACGAATACGATGAAGCCAAGACGAAAAAGACGATGAAGACGACGAATACGATGAGAATGACGAGGACAATGAAAACGATGAATACGGCGGAGACGATAAGATGAAAACGATGACAAAGACGATAAGATGAAAACGAGGACAAAGACGAAAAAAACGGCACAGACGACAAAGATGATGAATACGACGAGAATGTCGAAGACAACGAATACGACACTACGGCAAACACAAAGAAAACAACAAAACGGCAAACACGACGAATATGTGAAGACAACAAACACGGCGACTATGACGATTACGACGAGGACGATGGAGATGGCAAGGACGACGAATAAAACGAAAATGACGAGAACAAAAAGCCGAAAAAAGATTATGAAGACGACGAGGATGACCAAGACAATGAAAACGACGAAGACGATGAATAAGACAAGTCGACGAATATGACGAATATGACGAATACTACGAGGACGATGACAAGGACGACAAATATAATGAATGCAACGAATAGAACAAGATGACGAAGATGACGGATACGATAAAGCTAAGACGAGAAAGACGAAAAAAATGATAAAGACAATGAAGACGATGAAGATGATGAGGACGACTACGACAATGAAAGTGACGAAGTCGGCGAGGACGATGAAGACGACGAATACGACGAGGATGACAATGACAATGAAAATGACGAAGTCGGCGAGAACGACGAAGACGATGAATATGACAAGACGACAAACATGGCGAATATGACAAATACGACGAATGACGGAGATGACGAAGACGATGAAGCCAAGATGACAAAAACGATTAATACGACGAAGACGATGAAGAGGCAAGAGACGACAAAGACGAAAAAGACCGCGAAGATGACGAATACGATGAGGACGATAAAGATGACGAGGTTAACGAATACGATTTCGACATTAAGATGACAAAGCCGACGAATACGACGAATACGATGGAGTCAAGACGAAAAAGATGAAAAAAAAACGACGAAGACAATGAAA
Source organism: Alloplasta piceator (assembly GCA_946863875.1). Classification (NCBI taxonomy): domain Eukaryota; kingdom Metazoa; phylum Arthropoda; class Insecta; order Hymenoptera; family Ichneumonidae; genus Alloplasta; species Alloplasta piceator. Next base: position 27,565,021 of record OX333079.1, read on the forward strand.
ACGACAAATACGACGCGACGACAAAGACGATGGAAATGACAAGAACAATGAAAACGACGGAGATGACGAAGGCAAGACGAAAAAGACGATGAAGACGACGAATACGACGAGAATGACGAAGACAATGAAAACGATTAATACGACGGAGATGATAAGATGAAAATGACGACAAAGACGATAAGATGAAAATGACGACAAAGACGAAGAAAACGGCAAAGACGATAAAGACGGCAAGCACGAAGACTATGTGAAGACAGCAATCATGGCGACTATGACGAATACTACGAGGACGATGAAGATCACTAGGACGACGAATACAACGAAGATGACAAGAAGATAAAGACGATGAAGACGATGAGGACGGCTAAGACAATGAAAGCGACGAAGTCGGCGAGGACGACGAATACGACGAATACAACGAGGATGACAATGACAATGAAAAAGACGATGATGATGAAGACGACGAGGACAACTAAGACAATGAAAATGACGAAGTCGGCGAGAGCGACGATGACGATGAATACGACAAGACGACAAACATGACGAATATAGCAAATACGATGAATGACGAAGATGACGAAGACGATGAAGCCAAGACGACAATAATGAAAAAGACGATGAATACGACAAAGACGATAAAGCGGCAAAAGACGACAAAAACGGAAAAGACCGCGAAGATGACGAATACAACGAGGACGATAAAGATGACGAGTGTAACGAATACGATAAAAGACATCAGGATGACAAAGACACACACAGCACACGCACGCACACACACACACACACATACACACAGAATGAATAAATTTCAAATAATCGAACTGATTATTGATATTATTATTATTGTTTTCCTCCTAGAAGCACGGCGTCTTTCCCTTTGAGCCAAACCCCTCTCCCTTACACAATCTTCCACTTCCAATATTCCCCACATCAATATTAATATCATTATTATTATTATCATCATTATTGCATATGATTCCTATATATTTCTTCCCATCCGTCCCTTTCTCTCCCATACACATATTCTATCCATCTATCCCTCTCCCTATCACACATGCATGCACGCACACGCACACATGCAGGCACACACGCACACACGCACACACAAACACAAACATACACACACGCACACGCACGCACACACACACACACACACACACACACACACACAAATACACACACACACCCACACATGATTACTCCCTGGCTCTTTCATTATACCTACTCCCTTCCCCCTTCGCTGCAGACGCGTTGCCGCGCAAAGGGCCCATGGCTCCCACCCCTCCCCCCCCGCTTCATGGCTTTTCCAGCTGACTTATAGCGCCTGGCCTCACCCCCGCCCCACAAACCTATCTCCCCCTCTTCCAGACCCCATCATTTATAAAAAATAAAATCAGTATATATAAATAATTTATATTAATAATATTAATAACAATTTATTATGATAATTATTATTACTATTGTGTATGATCCTCGCCATCTAACCCTCCTTCTTTCTCACATATTCCTTCGATCTATATATCTCTCTCTCATACCTACTCCCCCTCCCCACTGCTCGGCTCTTCCAGCAGACCGATAACCCCCTCCCCCTTTTCCACGGCAGACCCGTCGCCGCGCAAGGGACCCATGGCTCCCCCTCCCCTGCATACCCTTCGACGCAACGCGCTCTTCCGTCCCTTCACCCCCCTGAGATCCCTGGGTTTGTATCAGTATAGTTCTATTACAAGGTTTATATTTAAATGAATGAAAAATGAATAATTATTTCTGAAATAGTTGACAATCTTTTATTGACCTTTTGTTACGTCCGAATTTGATAAATCATAGTAGCATCACTGCACTTAATGGTTGCAATAATCATAAATATCGTTGCTACTTCTTGGTCATAAATTTTTACGGTGTAATATATGTAACGTTATTTTATTTTCATAACGAATTATCTTTTATTTACCTCTCTTAACGGCCAATCGTTTAAATATCGAATACTCATCTTAACTATTGAACGTCGATGACATCCACGACGTACGCAGAAATGCGACCAGGCCTGGATTAACGATGATTGTCGTAGGTGCATGTTACGATTGAGTGAGTGTATTAGAATATTCAAGATTCTAATTGACCATATAAAGAGTGATGCTCTAATTGCGGTTAAATTCAAAAATAGCATAACGATTATTGCTCATAATGCGTCAGTAATCGTGAGCAAACTACAGTCGACGATTAGAAAATTTAACTCGATGGGACAGGAAACGTTCACATAACTTAACTTTCCCCTCATTCTCCCACTCACGTGTCTAAGCGCATGCGCACTACGCATGTTGTCAATACGCAAGCTCATAGATATTTCGCGGTCGGTTGAAGATGTGAAGTGGGGAGAAATGGTCATAGGGGGAGTTAAGATATACGAATTTATTCCCATGGCAACGAGTTAAGTTCGGCGAGTGGTCAGGTTATTTCGACGGCAGTATGGAAGAACGTGCTATCTCAAATTGTGCTAGAAGAACGTGCTATCTCAAATTGTGCTAGAAAAACGTGCTATCTCAAAATGTGCTTGAAGAACGTGCTATCTCAAATTGTGGTAGTAGAACGTGCTATCTCAAATTATGAGAGAAGAAGGTGGTATCTTCAAATGTGATCAATTGGAGATACCACCTTCTTGTCTCATAATTTGAGATAGCACGTTCTACTACCACAATTTGAGATAGCACGTTATTCTAGCACAATTTGAGACAGCACGTTTTTCTAGCACAATTTGAGATAGCACGTTCTTCTAGCACAATTCGAGATAGCACGTTGTTCCATACTGCCTTCGATCTGATCATCTACTGTACTTGACAATAAAATATACAAGTGATAATAATCTGTGTTATCACTATATGAGTAGGTATAATAATTTGCTATCTTATCTCGTAGAAATCTTACAGCACCGACCGGGCTTATTTTTCTTAACCCTGCACGCCAAGTTTTTGAGTTAGGCTTGGTTTTAATAATTTACGCACGCCAAATTTTTTGATTGACTTGTGGGATTTGTGTTTGTTTTTTAAAATTTCAGATTTCAAATTTTTAGGATTTAAATTTTGAATTTAAATTTTAAATTTTTGGGATTTTAATATTCATTAATTTAAAAAAAAAATTCTGTTTATTACCAGTGTACAGCATTGCTTTATAATAATCCCCCCCCTTTCCCAGTAAGGCCGGGGCTGCAGCCCGCACCCTACACCTTTTCCATTCTGTATCGCAATTCTGCCGAGAGTGAAGGGAAAACTGCAGAAAAACCTTCACTGATACAGACGGTAAACTCTACCTAAGCGCCCGTCGGTAGCAATGCGAGCACGCTCTAGCACGACTATCGTCGGTCGGTTAGGTAGTTACCTCCTTCATTGCGATCCAGTGAGCCAGTCGCTTGCACAGTTAGGTGAACTACCATCCGAGCGATAAGAACCGCGTCAACAGGCCTCACCCAAACCGTACAATTAACTGCGCACTCATCGCAATGAGGTCTTTGGGATTCCATTTTTTTAAGGTGGGGTCCCAACCCACCGGGATTGCAGCTGATAAGCACTTGAGAAATTGGAATATTTTTCAGCGTTGTCGCCGGGGTTCGAACCCGGGTTCCGCGGATTACGAGACCCGCGTTCTAGCCACTTGGCCACTGCTCTCCCTAATATTTATTAATTATTAAAATAAAATTCGACCACAGAAAACCAATTCTCATTTAAAGGTATATTAAAAAAAAAAGAAAGAAAAACCATATATCCCCCACGTTTCCAAAGTAGCGCAAATTCCTGGAATGAAACACATGGTTTCGCAAAAATTTTAATGAAATAAATGGTGCCGATCTACCCTCGAGCAAGGTTTTTTTCAAATATTTTTTTTTTGCAAAAATGCACTTATTTTTCCCGTCATTGAGACAAGATTTCATGCTCGCGTGTGTTTGAAAGAGAAATCATGTCTTACATCGCTGCAAGCTTTTACAATGATGAGAATTCTTGTGAAGAATGTTCGAAAAAAAAGAAACCTTCGCAAAAAGCTTTATGCAATAAAATTCAAGTATCTTTGTACATCGTGCGTATGACAGAGTATACAAAAAAAATATACAATGCTGCTTTGTCACGTTCCCGAGATACTTCCGGGTCTGTGGAGGATGAAAGAATCCGATGGGACACACTGCTGCTGCTGCTTTCTCACTTTTTTTTTTATTTTTTTATACAACGCAACCACGTTTTCCTCGCTTTTCCGCGACTATTTGCTGTACTGAAACTAGGGTTTGTCGCGATAGTCGAGACGGGTCGTACGCTGTGCAGCACTGAGCAGCACTTTTAATCCCTAGTAGTTTTTCTTTACTTTCCAGTACAGTCGCACACGCACATTTCTCTCGCGACCTGCTGATTATATCGTACGCATTCACTTTTTCCAGTACAGCGACGTGTCGAACGATCGAGACGTGCTGCCATCAGCCGTGCGTTCACTTTCTCACGCCACGACGATGACCGATCGAGAGGTGCTGCCACCACTCGTTTGATCGAGGAATTGTTGACGTATAGAATGTTTGTGTAGGGGCGGGTGAAACAGAACCACAATCGTATACAAAACGGATCAAACGAAACGTGGCGTGTTCATATTAAAAATTGTTTTTAACGTTTAAAAACTCGGTTTGTTTTCTCTGGGGGGGGCTTCGCCCCCCCAACCCCCATGGGGCGGCTTCGCCCCCTCCACTCCCGGAAGGGGCTCTGCCCTTCACTCCGCTGGGGGGCTCTGCCTCCCAGACCCCCCCTCGGGTGCGTGCGCCACACGAACGTGCGTCACACCAACGTGTGTCACAGCTTCTCCGTTCAATTCAGTTTTCATACAATATCGTGTAATAATTATTCAGCTGTTGTGAAGCTCGGAAACGTGGTTTTGTTATATAAAGTATCGTGTGCAACATAGTGGGAAGGACGTTCACGTTCACAAAAAACCGACTTCCTCACCTTGTTACACAATATACTATTTTTTACGTAAATATATATCCCTGTACAAACGTATATACACGTTTTCTACATATGGGTTTTATACTCGCGCTTATACAACGCTCACAATACGCTCTTGTATATGTTTACAATTTGTCTGAACAGTTTCATTTCTCCTCCCTCCCCACTTTCTCACTCACTCGAGCGACACTTCATGCATTTTTGAATATGGTTAGAAGTATATATGGATACATATATATCTATATATATATGTAACAGAGGAAGCTTCCGCATATTTCCGTACACCAAACGTAGCTCATTTTCAACTTGGTACACTAATATGTATATATTTGGGCCATTCCATGTCGAATCGACCAACAGTTGGAATCGACCTCTTTCAATTTCGATGAAATTTAGTCCGAAGTTCTCTTTTATCATAAGACGAAGTTCTACCAAAAGAAAAAAAATTAAAAAATTTTGTTCGACAGTTATGTAAAATTTGAAATTACACAATTTTTCAAGTTTATTTTTTAATTATCTCGAAAACTAGTATAGTTACGAAAAAATCGTTCTGAGTTCGTTTTAAAGAGTATACTTGGGGCTACGAAAAAAAAATATTCCGAAAAAAAATTGAAAAATGATGAATTTTCAGAATTTATAATTTTTAAAAATCGTGAAAATTCGCGATCAACATTGAATTTTTGGTTCAGTTTTTTTATGTAATACTTTGTCCTGATCTTAAAAGATCCTGAAATTTTCAGTATTGCGTTTTTTTAAAGATGAATTTTGTAATTCTGCTAAAAATTTTTTTTGTTTCTATTCTACCTCTAAGTTAAGTGAAGTTGAGCAATCATGTAATTTTTTCATTTTAAGCGGTAAAAAATTCAATTAATGACATAAGAATTTCAATTATGTTTCTGTTTTTACATTCTTATGTCATTACACTACGATCTCGATTTAAGCAAGAGCGGCGGGACTGGCACCGCTAGACACTTGCATAAATCGAAATTGCGCAAATGTCGCCCGTGCGTCCACGCGCATCTCACACCAGTCGGGAGCCATGTCCGCTCTCACACCGGCGCTCTCACACCATGTGCCACGTCGATCGATATCCACCGCATAGTGGGGACTCGTGCTTATATCGAAGCTGCATAAATCGAGATCGTAGTTTAATTACAAATTTTACTGCTCAAAATGATGAAATTACATGATTGCTAAACTTTACTCAACTTAGATATAATAAAAAAAAATTGTTTTACCAAAATTCAAAAATTCATATTTAAAAAAAAAACGCAATTCTGAAATTTTCAGGATCTTTGAAGATCAGTACCAGGTATCATATTGAAAAAATTGAACAAAAAATTTAATGTTGATCGTGGATTTTCACGATTTCTTAAAATTCAAAATTATCCAAAATCATCATTTTTCAAAATTTGTTTTTTCCATATTTTTTTTTCCGTAGCCCCAGGTATACTCTTTGAGACGAACCGACGACTATTTTTTCGTAAGTATAATAGTCTTTGAGATATTAAAAAAATAAACTTGAAACATTGAAAAAATTGTAAAATCTTGAATTTTGCACAACTTTCGAAAAAAAATCTAATTTTTTCCCTTTGGTAAAACTTTGTTTTATGATAAAAGAAAACTTCTGACCAAATTTCATCGAAGTTAAGAGGGTTCGATTCCAACTATTGATCGATTTGACATGGAGTGACCCATGTGCATATATATATATTTATATATTAACACATACCCTACTCTCACTTTACATCCCTGATACCCTTTTGTAGAATCGCATTTTTCTGCTTCTCAAGAAAAATTCTCGAGGGTTTTCACACACTCACGTTTCTTTTTTTCACTTCTCTCTCTCACTCTTCCTCTCTTTTTCCTTTTATATCCAAGGGTACTTTTCTCAACCTCTTTTTAAAGCTCCCTCCCCCCTGCCGCTCCTCTTTCTTCAGGGATATTTCTCTACGACAGAACGACGCTTTGGGAGTCGCTTTAAGCGTAACGGACGCGTTTGGAGACGACAGGAGGCGACAAAAAATGCGACATTTTCAAAAGTCAGAAACCTTCCTCTAATGGCTTGAATGGCGAATCTCTCGAGTCCGGATCTTTCCCCGCACTTTATACGCGGGATATTTTTGTCCTTCGGGATAAATGCGCCGAGACCTGGAAAAAAGGGAAAAGAAAACGACAAACACTGAAACTCTCGAGTTTCTAGGTTTCTACTTAAATCCATTAGATAATCATTATAATTTTATTTATTTATTTATTTGCAATTTCGAGTTTAGGTGGGTGACAGAATTTTTTTCCTATTCGATGGGGTAAATCAATATTTTTTCTTTTAGCTTTCTATAATCTTGGACTCTGAATAAGCACGATTTTTATTCACCACTTCAAACTGCAATTGCGATTGAAAAAAATTATTGTCTCTCTTGAAGAAGTCTTGTTCAAAACGATTTCTTTCATCCGCCATTATTTTTACTGGTGAGTTTACCCCTCTAACAATGATGCTCTATTCCTCAAAAAATTACTAGTTGCACATGTAACAAAAATTAATAATTCACTGTATATTCGCTGACGAATGACTGAAAAATAATTTTTCGATTCGAAGGATAAACAGTTTTTTTGTGGCTTCTCTATTTCGTCACTCATAATAAGAATAGTTTTTATTTCTCAATTCGAATTTTTTTCATTTTTATTATTTGAGAATTTAGATTTATTTGATTTTCATCTCAACAATTAAATATTTGCGCTATTTTTTATCAGATACGGCTATAAAACTTTTTACAACATTGTTTTATCCTTTGAAAATACAAAAAGAGAAAAACTATTTATTTTGATTCTTTGAATAATATTTTTTAGAAGGAGCCAAAGTCGAAAATGTCTTGTCCCTTGGCCGACAGTTAATTTCAGGATTGGCAAGTCTGAAACAAAAAAATAAAAAAGCATTTTAAAAGGGAAGGTTTCTTACACAACAATTAACCACCGTTGATGAAAAATTGTTGTGTGAGAAACCTTCCTTTTTAAAATGCTGTTTTATTTTTTTGTTTCAGACTTGCCAATTCTAAGATTAACTGTCGGCCTTGGGACAAGACATTCTCGAAGACTCGACTTTGGCGCCTTCTATAAATGATTCAAAGAATTAAAATAAAAAATAATTTGTTTTTCTCGCATTTTCGGAGGATGAAACAATGTTGTAAAAACAGTTTTATAGCCATATCTGATAAAGAAGATAAGAATTTTTTTTGTATCCCTCCGCGGTCACACTGTAAATCCGATGCGGTCTCACGGGTCGTCTTTGTGCGCGTGCAATTTTCATCGGGTTGAAATGCTTCAAAAAATCTACAAAAATTCCTGACTACTCCTCAATGTTTGTAGAATGTGAATTAATATTTTTTAGAGCCCAAAAGTTATTCTTTTTTACGCTATAAATAGCTATCCGAGGGAAGAATTCGTCAAGTGAAATTTCGCGTTGCCCATGCAGAAATTTTGGCAGGGATCCGACTGGATCCTGGCTCGCATCCCGGGCTCCCAATCGGGATCTGATCCGACATAGCATTGGATCCCGATAGGAAATGTAACAATCGCCCACTGGATCCCCATAGGGACTCCGAATTTAAGGATCCCAATTGGAATCCGGGCCGGATCCTAAAGGGATGCTTGATTTTTTGTATGGACATTTGAGTCCAGAATTATTTATTCATTCCATACATTTACTAGTAGTTACAATAAAAATCAGTTTTTTATTCGCGAACGGTAGTTTCTGAAGGTCAACTAAAATTAAAAAACAAAATTGAAAAAAAACAAAATGTGTCGCCACTGGGATTTGAACCCCCGACTTATTTTAATTCTTTATAAATTTATAAATCAGAACTACGAGATAAATTAAAAATATTTATAATCAACTTATACACAACAATACAGTTCACATTAATTTTATTTGATACGAGTGTTTCACCGGAAATATAAAAAAAATTGTTATTGCTTTGAAGTCCCGTAAAAGTAAAAAAATGAATAAAAAGCGTTTCATGATCAGTAACAAAAAATTGAAAAACTCTGTTAAAAAACGATGTGAGCGAATTTGTATCTAAAAGATCGTTGATGTTGTTTGAACGGTGTGGCTTGTGTACTGATTTTCTCGATGTAGACATAACTTCATGGTCTACACATAAAAACTTTTAAGACAATGTTCAATTTTTTAGTAGTACACTTAAAGTTGTAAACGACGTTGCCGAAAGAAATGTTGAGCTAATTACCAAATACAATCAGCAATTAACTAAAAGTGAGGAGCAGTTTCAAGGTTTGTTACAGACTGTTAAAAAACATAGAGAAGACCTTCCGAGCTGCTCTAAAAAAAATTAATGTGAACTGTATCGTTGTGCATGAGATGATTATAAATATTTTTCATTTATCTTGTAGTTCTGATTTATAAATTTATAAAAAATTAATATAAATGATTGATTTATAAGATATAAAATTTATGATGAAATTTCAATATATATATGTGTGATACCCTTATTTTTTATTAATGAACAATAGAATTAATCATTCATCGTTGATTAATACAATTTTTTGATCAACATTCTGTTGAAAATGTGCAAATAGTTGTTTCAAAGATGATAATATTGGGTATTTAAGTGGTATGAGTCGATTTTGTCGCGTTTATAAGTAAATAACATCATTATTTTAAACACCTCAATGGTTGAGGCTTGATAACTCCGAAACGGCTCGCCTCACGCAAATCTTCATTCGAATTTTTTTTATAGACCGTTCAATTTCCTACAAAAAGCTATGTTTCTTATTACTGTACAATGATTCGTTTTTGAGTAATAAAATTCCAAAGTTCAGAACATTTTTTTCACATGTTATTAAAATGGAAAAAAAATTGGGAAACGCCACCTCTCAATATTAATATTAAGAGCTCATATTTGGATAGGGTCTTTGTTTAGGAATACTCTGACGATCTATCAATGTTCTTTGAAAAAACAAAAATAGTCATTTTATTTGAAACAGTCTAATATATATATATATATATAACTTAATTCTAGGATAAAAAAAGAATATATCGAGCAATGATATCGTGGGTTAACCTAACTGGCATCCTATCTATAACCCTATCATCTACAATATGCAATCGTCGTGCTCGATTACGATAGGGGCCGAAAAGGGATACCGCGAATGCAAGTAGCGCTATTATTTCTATTTTTTCTCACCGATCGAGATTCTGATAGGGACGCTGGTTTTGGGAAATCCATGGCAAATCCCGATCGGGATTCTGATAGGGACGCCGGTTTTGGGGAACCCATGACAAATCCCGATCGGGATTCTGATAGGGACGCTGGTTTTGGGGAATCCATGGCAAATCCCGATCGGGATTCTGATAGGGACACCGGTTTTCGGGAATCCATGGCAAATCCCGGTCGGGATTCTGATAGGGATGCCGGTTTTGGGAAATCTATGGCAAATCCCGATCGGGATTTGATGGGACATAGGGCTTCCTTAAGAAAATTTTGCATGGATGGTCATCAGCGACCCAGTGTGACCGCAGAGGGTTGAAAATTTGCTTCTTTTTGGCCTTCTAAAGTTGGCTAGTACCTTAACCGAAGAACAATTAACCTGACTCTGGAAAGAATCTTGAGCATTTTCTCACTCAATTTCCGCTTCTTGGTCCACAGTCATGAGACCGAGGCACAGGGCGTTTTCTTTTTTGCAAATGAACATTGAAAAACGCTCGAGACAGATGCTCGTCTATATCGTAGGTGTTGCGCAGCGGAAAAACAAAACGAGGAAAAAAGAACATTTGTGCCCCGAGCAACGTTGCCCGTCACTACTGGTCGCGGAATTGATTGATCGATCAGTCATTAATCACGAAAACAATGTACATGTATGGATAAATTTGTTGTATATATATGTATGTGACATTGAATTGATGTGATCACGATGAATCAGCGTTCGTCGTTGTATGACGGGAAACCCGGCTCTTTCATCTCCTTCTGAGTTACTTCGAAAAAGAGGGAGAGAGATCGAAAAGGGAAATTAAAGAAAAAAAAGGAAAACAAGAGCCTATAGAAGGTATGGCGTAATCCTTTAACTCGGGACTTCCTATCGGCGATCACGTGCGCCCTATAACTTCGCTCGAAGGAAAAGAGACGGAGACGAGGCTCTTCGCTTCTTGGACTATATATTTACACGGTCAAGAGTAGTGATAGTAGGCCGGTTCTGACCCAAGATCCCTACTCCGACATTTACCGACCTTTTTCAAGCGAGACTCGAGCCACTTGGCCGAGACTCGAAGCACTTAGCTGAGACACAAACCGCGTCGTGAGTCATGGGCGGCTTGCGGATGGTGGGTGGCGGACGGTGGGTGGCGGGCGGTGGGTGGTGGGTGGCGGGTGGCAAGTGGGTGGTGGGCGGTAAGGGGGGAGATTTGGGGATTTTTTCGTTAGCATGTGTTGCGTGTATGTGCGTGCATGTGCCTGTGTGCGGGGGGGGGGTGGGGTGTCTTGGGATTTTCTATTAGATGCCCATGATTTTTGAAGAAAGCGTTAGATGACGGCGTCGTCGATGGCGTTGACCCGCACGCGCTCTTTCTCTCTCTCTCTCTCTCTCTCTCTCTCTCTCTCTCTCTCTCTCTCTCTCTCTCTCTCGCACGCGCTCTCTCTCGCTCTCGCTTGCTCGCGCTCTCACGCGCAGAGTGTTAAGTGTCAAATTTATGATGTATATAAATGTATACAAACAAGATTTAACTTTTTTCGTCGCAACGCATATTATCGACACATAGCTGCATAGACGATCATCGCAATTCACAATTTTCAGAATATATATTTTTGTGGAGTGACGGAATTTACTCCTCAAGTATTAAGTCTATGGTCCGTCTCACCCTCACTCTCTTTCACTCCGTCTCTCTCTCTCTCTCTCTCTCTCTCTCTCTCTCTCTCTCTCTCTCTCTCTCTCTCTCTCTCTCTCTCTCATTTGCACTCTGGATCTTATGCATCCCTATGTTTTGAACCATGAGATTGTGAGGGCGAGAGGTTGGGGTCTATTGACGTTCTCGATTTTTTTCATTCCGAGTTGATCACGCATTCCGTTGACTTCTCTGTTTTTTCATTCATACATTTTTTTCGTCTTCAACGTTACAATAACAAAATGGACGCGGAAAAGTGTAAAAGAATTTTGGCGACTATGAAAAAGGGATATTCTGCGCACAAAGATAAACCTCCTTCAAACGTCAAAGTGCGGAGGTTTATCGCGTTCAGTGATCGCAATGTGGCTTTATTGCGTAAAAATTTGCGAGCGTCTGATCTGAATGTTGGTGCGAAATTGCGCATTCAATCAACAATTGCCGCCTTAATATCGCTCGCGGAAAAATTGAAAAAGAGTGGTTCGGGAGTGTCAGTGCCTAAAGTGAAATGGGTGGAAATGGACTCGGCATTTAAATCCAGGATAACCACAGGCCTGGTGGTTAATATAGCACACAAAGATCCTGGACATTTCTTGGATGATGCCGCAAAACTAATCGTCGAGCGGCTAACTGAGTCATTGCAAATTAATAGCAATTTGAAAGTTAATGTGACGTTAATTTGCACGTTTCGCATTGTGAAAAGTGCCAACATTATCGAGGAGGAAAAAGCGTTTCAGACTGCGAACGCGGTGATATTACCAACGACGAATATCGTGGAGTGGCTCGACGATCACGTAAAAACCATCTTGCCTACGCAAGTTGAAGATTTTGAGGAGAACGAATCTGGTTGGACGCTCCATGAAATTGTACACCTGCGCGTAAATGTAAATCGCTACATACCGTTGCGAGGGGGTATATCAACGTACACAAGTATGCCAAAATTTGTGCAGGACAAACACGCAGTGGTAAACATTGAGAACAATGATCAATTTTGTTTTTTATGGTCAGTTACCGCTGCTATCTCGCCACTACCTCCAAGACATAGGAACCGACCAAGTTCTTATCCGCATTTCTGTGAAGTGCTAAATTGGGAGGGATTCGATTACCCCATGAGCATTGGAAATGTGAAAAAATTTGAGGAGTTGAATCATCTAGCCATCAACATCTATGGCGTAGAAGAAGATGACGGGCAAAGTGGAATAGTGCCGGTATATTTGAGTGCAAACGAATCGCAAATACCAACAATTCATTTGCTAGTTGTGGAATGTGAGGACGACGACGACGACGACGACGACGACGATGACGACGTTGGCGATGATAAATTTCAACTGCGTTCACCGGTACATCACTTCGCTTGGATACGAAATCTCTCGTCTGGTCAGCGCTCAAATATCAAAAGATGATCATCGTACGTACAATCTTGATGAGCTGCACCGCGAAATTTTCCCGAAAAATGACAATGGTCATGAACTTTCACACATCCAGCAACAAAGGGTTTTTCACATATGTGACAAATTTTTGCTGAATCGTATTCACGACGATTCTCGGCGTTCAATTGCTCCATTGGTACTACAGTTTTTATTCGCGCATCGACGTTGCTTGAGAATTTGACTAATTCTTGCATAAACGAGTTTATGCAATCTTTACTGCGATAACTCTTATATTCGGTCATTGAATCATCAAACGAACAATTTAAATAATAACCGATACTGTGAGGTGTGTGTTTTTGATAACTCACAGTGTTTTGATAACTTGTGGTGAAGCAATGGGCTCAAGGAGACATTCCAGATCAGCGTAAATGACAAATGGGACCCTCTGTTTATAACGAAAATTCATGAATTTAAAAATTGCCTGTTCTGGCTTAGGCAATATGACTTAGGCGCGTGCGGGTCAACGCCATCGACGACGCCGTCATCTAACGCTTTCTTCAAAAATCATGGGCATCAAATCGAAAATCCCAAGACACCCCCCCCCCTGCACACACGCGCATGCACGCACATAGACGCAACACATGCTAACGAAAAAAATCCCAAATCCCCCCCTGCCGCCCACCACCCACCCGCCACCCGCCACCCACCGCCCACCACCCACCACCCACCGTCCGCCACCCACCATACGCAAGCCGCCCATGACTCACGACGCGGTTTGTGTCTCGGCTAAGTGGTTCGCATCTCGGCTAAGTGGCTCGAGTCTCGCTTGAAAAAGGTCGATAAATGTCGGGGTAGGGATCTTGGGTCAGAACCGGCCTACTATCACTACTGTCAAGGCCGTCGTCAAAAGGATCCACGTTTTTTTTCGTCCTCTTTTATTTCGTTCGGCAAAAGGTTTAGTTCTTTGCGCGTTTGTGGCTCACGAAAAATGACGCCCAAGGGATATCCCGGCTCTCTCGATTTCTCTCTTGTTTTTCTTTTTTACTCTCTTCTCCCTCCGATGCTTTTGCCTGGAAAGAATGTGCGATCAGACCGAGACGAGACGTTGAGACGACGACGACGGTGCTGCGAAAACGAGAAAAAAGTGGCGATGCCTCAAGAAGCGGGGAAAAAAATCGGAGGAAGGCAAGAAAAAAACCTGCATCCTCGCGAAGTATGAACACAGAAATTGCAGCTCTTTTTCATTGCCTTCGCTGCAACTTAAAGGGTTGTAACTCGTTGTAACAGTCGAAGAATCCTTTTTTTCTTTTCAATGATATTTCATGACAGTATATCATTTTATATTCGCTGAAAATTTCCGAGCCCTCCAGGCCAAAACCGAGTTACGTTGAAGCCCGTTAATTGCGGGTAATCCGTTTTGGAACGTCAAACGTGTTTTGATTTAAACTATATTTTCGCAGTTGGATCCGCCTTAAAGTGTTAGAGCGTTTTCTAGATGTAAAAATTTAACATTTGATTGGAAGATTTTTTTCCGATGTTTCAGCTCGATCTCATCAATGAAAAATCCTTTCGCAAAAATCGAGACTTTCAGTTTGTGAAGCTCCAGTTTTTTAAAAATCAAATATCTCGAAAATTTCCTCGATCAATCGAATCCGATTTCAAATGATAAATTAATTTGATTATAAATTATTCTAATGATAAATTTTTACATAAAAAAAATCACCGACTGTTTTTCAGATGTTACTTTCTGAACTATTAATCTTCTGTATGAATATATATATACGACTCGGAATTTAAAAAAATTACAAAAATACACTGTCGTCCAAAAGTTTGAAAACACTTGCCCCGATTCCGCGCCACACAAAAAGTTGCATGGCTCTTTTACAAATAAAGATATTTCGAATTCAACAAGCAGCCTTTCAAAGGGGACATATTCAGCTTCATTTCAGGTCATCCAAAAAATTCTTTCCATTTTTTAAAACCCTGTACGCTCTTTGAAACATGGTCGTTTTTTGGAGTTGAAATTTTCGCACACGATCCATGCGAATTTTTGTTAACTATTTTTCTCATAATAAACTTGTGAGAGGGGGGGGGGGTGTAAACTTCAACCGTTTTTTTAAAAGTTCCGTACGATTTTTTTTGGCAAAGATATTCACATTTTCGGAAAAAACGACCATATTTATAAAATGCAGCGTAACTCTAAAACTACTGATTTTACGTTTAATTACTAAGATAGTAAAAAGTTACATACCATCATTTTGCATTCAATGTATTTTTTCAGAATTTTTTTCAAAATTTTAATTTTTTTATTTTTCCTTTCAACGAGATATTTTTCTATCTTAACCCTTTCAGCCCTGACTTTTTTAGAGTAACGCAATTTTCTTCACATTCTGTATTAATGGGGTTTTGAGATCGCTGATTACGAATCCGATATCAGATTTTCAAAATTCAAAATGGCGGATCCAATATGGCGGATGACTTATGTAAAAATTAATCCAATTGGCCTGAAATTTGATACTTAAAGGTTTTTGGGGTCGCAGATTACGAATCCGATGTCGGATTTTCAAAATTCAAAACTGCGGATTCAATATGGTGGACGACTTCTTTCAAAATTGATCCAATTGTCTTGAAATTTGATACTAGGAACTTTTCGGGGTCGGAGATTAAGAACCCGATGTCAGATTTTCAAAATTCAAAATGGCGGATCCAATATGGCGGTCGACTTATTTAAAAATTGATCCAATTGGCCTGAAATTTAATACTCGGGGGTTTTTGGGGTCGCAGATTATGAATCCGATGTCAGATTTTTGAAATTCAAAATGGCGGATCAAATATGGTGGATTAAAAAATCAGGAAATCTGCGCTCATGAAAATAACTATCAGGTGATTTTTGGAGTCGCAGATTACAAATCTGATGTTAGTTTTCAAAAATAGAAAATGGCGGATCCAAGATGGTGGAATATCAGACTAGGGAGTGAATGACTCCCGCTATTATTAATAATCGGAATAATACAAATGCACAATTGAAAATAATTTACACAAAGTCAACTTTCAAATTTTTCGCCCATTATCCTGAATAAGCGATGTTGTATTTCGAAAAGTTAACACCAGATTTATGAACAGTAACCCCGCAAAGGTTTAAGCGTTCATTTTCTGGAACGAAAATGAACATTGAATTTTCGTCCACCATATTGGATCTGTCGTTTTTAATTTTAAAAAACTAGCATCGCATTCGTAATCAGCGACCCCGAAAACCTCCGGTAACAAGTTTCAGGCCAATTGGATCGATTTTTAAGAAAGTCTTCGGTCACATTAGATCCGCCATTATCAATTAAATTTTTTTTTTAAATCTGACATTGGATTTGTAATGAGCGATCCCGAAAACCCCCGAGTGACAAGTTTCAGGCCAAACAAATCGATTTTTTAAAAGTTGTCTGCCACATTAAATCCGTTATTTTGAATTTTGAAAATCTGACATTGGATTCGTAATCAGCGACCCTGAAAACCCCCGAGTAACAAGTTTCAGGCCAAATGAATTAATTTTTAAAAAGTCGTCCGCCATATTGAATCCACCATTTTTAATTTTAAAAATCTGACATTGAATTCATAATGAGCGACCTTGAAAACCTCCGAGTGACGAGTTTCAGGCCAAATGAATCAATTTTTAAAAAGTCGTCCGCCATATTGAATCCGCCATTTTGAATTTTTTAAATCTGACATGGGATTCATAATCAGCGACCCCAAAAACTCCCGAGTGGTCATTTTTATAAGCCTAGCTCCACGTAATTCGATAATTTGTAATTTTTTTGAAATTCTTACTAAAAACGTTCATATTTTTATATTGTTATAACTACAAGATTGTTATTAATTTTTTGCACTGTAAATTTTTTTTCCAAAGTAGAATAAATTTGTGGGCCGTTGGCGTTTTAAAATCAAAAAAATATTGATTTTTGACAAAGTTATGAACGTTTGAACACAAAAGTGGTTTCGATCGAAACCATTGGGGCTGAAAGGGTTAAGCAATCTGGTCTCTTACCTCATCTACACGGCTTTTTCATCGATACTTCGTCGACGTGGCTTTTTATCCGGAAAACCCCTGTAGATGAGGTAAGTGACCCGATTGTTTAAGATAAAAAAATATCTCGTCGACAGGGAAAATGTTCGAAAAAAATGATTTAATAGAAAAAACTGAAAATATTTCATTGAATTCAGAATACTTGTATGCAACTTTTCACCCTCTCAGTGATTTCACGAAAACTCAGTAGTTTTATAGGTACGCTACATTTTATAAATATGGTCGTTTGTTGAGAAAAATCGAATATTTTTGCGAAAAAAAATTGTACGAAACTTTAAAAAAAACGAAATTGAAGCTTATACTTTCCACCACAAGTTTTTTTTTTTTGTGAAAAACAGTTTTAAACAAATTTCATGGGTTGTGCGCCAAAATTTCAACGCCAAAAAAACGCCGAAAAATGACCATGTTTCAAAAGACGAAACGATTTAAAGAAAAATCGAAATTTTTTTTTGGAAAAAACGAAGTGAAGCTGAATATGTCCTCTTCGAAACGCCGCTTGGTCAATTGAAATATCTTTATTTTTAAAAGAGTAGTAAAACTTTTTGTGCAGCGCGGAATCGAGTGTTTCGGAAGATTAATAGTTCAAATGTTACATCTGAAAAACATTTAGTAATTTTTTTATGTAAAAATGTATCGTTAGAATAATTTATTACTCAATTAATTCATTATTTGAAATCGGATGCGATTGATCGAGAAAATTTTTAAGATATTTAATTAAAATAACTCGAAATATCTGTATTATTTTGGCTACCTGAATGGCTATAAATCTTCAACTTTGTTCTACTTCTCATTGTGTGTACAATATGAACACTTTTTTCATGGTTATTTTCTGTTAATTCAGTATCGTTACCGAGATAAAGCTTTTAGAAAAAGTTCAGTCGATATAAAGTGCGATACAACGAGAATAAGTAGAGGAAAGAAAAAAAAGAAACGAGGTTCGTGCATATCTGAGAATATAAGAGACGATGCGACACTTGGCCTCTTCGAGTACGACCTAATGTATAAATAAGAAAGACCATTTGAGCAAGTTAAAAGGTGGCATTGGTGTCAATAATCATGTCGAGAGAAAGAGGGAGACAGTGGATGAAGAGGAAAAGCGAAAGAGTACGAAAAAAAACGATACAACGACAGTCAGATAGCAGAGGTCTTCTTCATTGCTTCGAACTTAATGAAGACCTACGTTTTAAACTCGCGACCAAGTCAACAGCCATTCAATCGACGAGTTTATATATAAATATACTATATTTATATACTAAATATACTATATTTATATATTAGACTATCTAAAAAAGAAGCTTCATTCTTTTTCGATCTTCTGCTATTGAAAAAAAACTAATTGATAAAAAATTAGGAAATTTCATTTCTCCACTTTGGTCGCAATTGAATATTCTCACAAAAATGGCGGTAAGTTTTTCCTAAGCGAAATTTTGACTCTTCTCCGCGCACACCCTCTTTGTAATCGTTAAAACTCCGAAAAACTTCTTGCTCCATAAAATTTTGAACCTTTTTTTCCATTTAAGTCTTTTTCAAAGTTCACTCACGACATTTAAAAAAAAAACTCCGCATCTATTGAACCAAAGTGTAGTTATAAACAATATAAACATTTGGAATTTAGGTGCTTTGAAGTTTTTGAAAATCTACCAAAAGTGAAACTAACGCGTTCTTTTCACGTTTGAGAATCACAATGTGATGGAAAATTGACCACTGCAGATTTCGAAATCTCCCGGAATTTTTATTGGAAAAAAACTTATTCATGAGGAAAAACGAAGAAAAATCCTTTGAAAGTATTTTTGATTTGTGATATTCACAAAAACTTGTGATTTTTTGGGGTGCAAATTATTGTAATAGTGATTAAAATTATTTTTTTAATCTTTTATATTTTATTCACATAATATTTGTATGAAAAATATATAGCTATCTATATTTATCTTTTCGGATATTTTGTTTTCATAGTGAGAAAAATATTTCGAAAATAATTTTGATCATATTCGCAAGTGTCCCTGATATTTTGGGAGCAAATTATTGCGATAGCGATTGAATTCTTTTATACATCTTTTATATTTTATTTACACATATTGATGTGAAAAATCCCGTGCGTGAATTTGATTGAGGCCCCGACTAGGCCCCGATCGGTTTTCCCTAACCTATTTCGGGCCCTTGACGGAAAGCCCAATAGGGCCCCTGAATGGACGGTCACGCTTTTTCGACAAGGGCCTTAGAAGGTTGCCAAATGAGGGCTTTTACAACCGCGACACGTCTGCCATGTCGAATCCACGACAAGCCCATGGTCAAGCCCTATCAGGGCCCTAGTACGTACGTAGTATCGCTATATGTGTAGATTGTAAAATTGAATTATTTCAATAATAATAACAATATTATTATTATTATTAATAATGATTATTATGTATTATAATAATACATTATTATTAATAATTCTCCAAGAGAATTTTTACAAAAAAATAGTATAAAGCAGAGGATTTCAATGTAGAAATCTTGCGGCTATGACTTCCCTCGAGGCATGACTTTCTGAGAGGCCTGACTCTGCAGTGTCAAACAGTGGGTGAACAATACCATGTTAAACGTGCGGTCCATGATGGCAGTTACCGGCTAGCAATGTAGTCGGCGCTGATGTCACGAGAGAGACAGGTGATTATCGTCTCTCTCTAATGGCGCATGCGCACAACACCGATTCAGTCGAGAAGCACGTGAGGGGAAACGAGCCGAAGCGTAATGGCGCCGGCGGCACAACGCCAGCTATATCGCTCTCGGGTCTCCGTGTGTCTCCGTGCATTTCGAGTACATCTTGGTGCAAGTGAGACAGCTGTACTCGCTCTCTTGCTTCCATCCACTCACATATGTAGCGCATTCACACCCTTTATTTTCACACGCGTTTCACAGAGCGACTTGTCGCAAGTTAATTGAAAATCGGAAATTTGCACATCGCTTTCTCAGTATTTTTCCGTATTTACAAATCCTCCTCTATGAGGAAATGTTACCAAATTTTAGTAAATTTGAGCCGTCACAGTTTTGGCTTCCTCATAGAGGAAGCTTTGTAAATACGGAAAAATACTTTGGAAACGATGTGCAAATTTCCGATTTGCAAGTTTTTTTTACTACCTCTGGTTATCAGAATGATAAAACGGCATCTTTGTATCGTACAATTTTCGATCAAGCTTTTTTTTTGAAAATTTCAAAATTGCATAAAATTTGCACGGTTTAAGCGATTTTTGCAAAATTAAATACCAAGTAGTTTTTTCCATCAAAATACCCTTATTGAAATTTTGAGCCTGATATAACGAAATATGTGCAAGCTACAGCGATCATGCGCTTTTTCCGAAAAAATAAAAATTTTATAAATCGCGAACTTCTTGAGCGAAATTCAATACGAACAATATTTTTCACTCAAACTATGTGTATAATTTTTTTTAACTCAATATCGCAAAAATTGCGGACGCTAGAGCTATCAAGCTTTTTCTTTGAAAATTTCAACATCGCATACAATTTGCACGGCTCAAGCGATTTTTGCCAAATTCGATACCAAGTAACTTCTTTCATTAAACCACCATTATAAAAATTTTGAGCGTGATATCATAAAATGTGTGCAGGCTAGAGCGATCACGCGCTTTTTGCCAAAAATTCAAAATGTTATAAATCGCGGACCCCTCGATCGATTTTCGCGAAATTAAATAGCAATTATCTTTAACACTCAAACTATCTGTATAATATTTTTTAACCCGATATCTCGAAATTTGCGAACGCTAGAGCAACCACGCCCTTTTTTGAAAATTTAAAAGTTGCATAAAATTCGCCCACGGCGCTGAATTTTTGCAAAATTCATACCAAACAAAGGGGCTGTGGAGCGCAGCTTATGTGCAAAATATTTCGGCTCGCTACTCCAATGGGGTCTTGAGATATAGATGTTTGAATTTTTCGAGGCAGCGACACACACGCATACATACATACATACACACATACACACATACATCCATACATCCGGACATTTTTTACAAATATGATTTCTCGATGTTTTAGGACATTTTGAACATACTGACATGAAAGTCTCGAAAAAAAAATTTGTTCACGAAAACAAAGCTTCCTCTATGAGCAAGCAAAAAAGAATTTTTCATATTTTACCTACCTGTAAAAAATCCTATTGAATTTCATATTCTTGTAATTGAAATTTCATATTCTTTTGTATATTAAATTTCAATAACAAGTGTACGAAATCGAAATTAAATAGACATCGATTGGAAAACTAGCATTTTCAACTGAAATCCAATGTTTGAAGTATATTGAAATTACAGGAGCAAACGTTGAAAAACAAAATTTATATTGGAATATTACTGGACTCATGTATATTAGACTGTTTCAAAAAAACTGGCTGTTTTTTTTTCTCAAAGAACATTGAAATATCGTCAGAGTATCCTTAAACAAACACCCTGTTAAAATATGAGCCCTTAATGTTAATATTTAAAGGCGATACAAATTTTATTCATTGACGATTAATGTATAATTTTATTGATCATTAATAAAAAAAATACGGGTATATATTGTAACATTTGCAACCCTGTATATATTAGACTGTTCCAAAAAAACCAACTTTTTTTTTCAACATTGAAATATTTTCAGAGTATTCCGGAACATCCCTATTAATATCAGCCCTTAATATTAATATTTGAAGCCCTTAATATTAACATTTAAATAACATGGGAAAAATTATTTCTGAACTGAGTGTAATATAGTCATTACAAGTTATATATTATTTAACCTAATCATTAATTACTTAAAGAATTAAAGATAAAAACCTTTTCATGGTTATAACTCATTTTTAAAAGAATCAACAAATTTATAAAAAATCGAAATAATTTATTGATTCATAATATTTAAAACTTATGATGAACTTTTATCACGTATTTGTGATATATTATAACGCTTTTTGCCTTATGGACAATTGAGAAAAAAATGCGGAGGGACGGGACCGGGATTCGAACCCGGGACCTCTCGATTGTCGGTAGCGGGTTGGATAGCTCAGTTGGAAGAGCACTCGATTAACAAAACTTGGATTAAAAATGATTTTTCAATTTGTAATCCCGCCATGAGAATTAAAATTTCAAAAAATTATCTTGGAAAAATTGTATCTGATGATTTTGCCGTTTCTTTGTATATACTATTATGATTATGGCGATAGAACCTCCTTAAGGTATCATTTTAGTTTAGATGTAAGAAAGGGTTATTTTTGTTAATTGATTGAAAACCTATTATTATGGATATTGATATAAAGATAATAAATACACTCTTGTCAATACATAAAATAATTTTCATTTTTTTATTTTAAACACTTTCTATAAACAAATATAACAAGCAAAAAAAAATTAAAATTTTAATACGGTTATAGAATGCGCTCAAGCTATTCATGGGTAGAATATAGCAAACACATCATACTTTGTAGAATACTCGTGTATACTTTGTATAATGTGTCATGATAAATATAAAAATTCATTAAAAATATGAATTTGTTATGAATATAGGTACAGCTAGTATATAATATGTTATATATTATGTGAAGTGATGTTCCAATATAAATTTTGTTTCTTAACGTTTGTCCTGTAATTTCAATATACCTCAAACATTGAATTTCAGTTGAAATTGTTAATTTTCCAATCGATGTCTATTAATTTCGATTTCGTACACTTCCCGTGTAAAAAAGTTCAGGAATTTCGCGAGTGTGGGAGATATTCCATAGAAAATAAATTATAATTACACAGGAAATATAAAATTTTCAAATCAACAAAAAAATAACTCCTTCTCTGTCCATATTAAAATTTATAAAATCTCACAGTCAACACATTATATACCTCAACAATTATTGTAACGAATGGACAGAAAATAATTTCCGTAGGTTTCAACCGTTTCCTATAAGAGTGCATACGGTTTTCTATGTGAATTTTCAAGGCAATAACCTTGATAAATTCACAAAGATGTTCTGAGATTTTTTCCGGAAAACCAAATGAAATCCAAACAAATTTGTGTGGAACTCTGATTGAATTTCCACAGAATTCCAGCTAAAAACTACATAAATGCACTCATGACATATCGGCATCAGCTATTCAGTGTTACAATAGCTAAATTGTAATCTATCCAAAAATCTATGGAATTTCACAATAAGCGCTTCAAATTTCTCAAAAATTATTGTAGGGTGTAGTTGAAAGAATCAGCTGATTTTCTATAAAAATTCATACAGTTTCGAATATGAATTTTCCGGCCAATAACCTCGAAAAATTCATCATGACATATTGAAATTTTTTCCGGCAAACCAGATGAATTCCGGAGAAAATAAGGTAGAGCTTCGATTGAATTCCTGCAGAATTCCGGGTGGTTACTACATCGATGCACTAATAAAATTTGTGGTCGGTCCGAAGACAAAACTACATACCTTCCGATAGATTTTTCATATTCCATTTGTCAGCTCCTTAGCCAGATGATAGCTAAATTGCATTTTTTACAAAATCTTTAGAATTTCAAAGTAAATAGTTCAAAAGCCTAAGAAATTGTGTAGGAAGTAGTTAATAGCAAAAATTATTCTCTACAATTATAAACCGGATTTCTTTAGAAATTCATACCGTTTCCCATATGAATTATTGAGGTAATAACATCGATAAATCCATATTGATGTCCTGAAATTTTTTCCGAGAAACCAGATGAATGCCAGAGGAAATTTTGCAAAACACTGGCCGAATTCCTGCGTATGCACTCATCGAATGTCTGGTCGGTCTGAATACGAAACTACAAATCTTGCATTGGATTTTCCAGATCCAAATTAAATAGAATTCAATTGGCTAAATTAAATAGAATTTGCTGACTAAATAGATATCTAAATTGAATAGAATTTAATTTAGCGATCGTCGTGATTGAAACCTATGGAAATTATTTTCTGTCCATTCGTTACAATATTTTTTGAGGTATATAATGTGTTGACTGCGAGATTTTATAGATTTTAATATGGACAGGGAAGGAGTTATTTTTTTGTTGTTTTAAAAATTTTATATTTCCTGTGTAATTATAATTTATTTTCTATGGAATATCTCCCAAATTCGCGACTTAGCTTGTAATGACATTATTTCGATATTTCATTAATGAAATTATTTACCGTGATTTCATCAGGTATTCATCCGGAATTCATATTTTGCAACAAATATGAATTCCTCATGAATTCCGCAGAATCACTCGCCGAATTCCTGAACTTTTTTACACGGGTTGTTATCGAAATTCAATATACAAAAGAATATGAAATTTCAATTATAAGAATATAAAATTCAAAGGGATTTTTTACAGGTAGGTAAAATATGAAAAATTCTCTTTTTAATTAGCTTGCGACAAGTCGCTCTGTGAAACGCCTGTGAAAATAAGGGGTGTGAATGCGCTACAAGTGTGAGTGGATGGAAGCGAGAAAGCGAGTATAGCTGTCTCACTTACACCAAGATGTACCCGAAATGCACGGAGACACACGGAGACCCGAGAGCGATATAGCCGGCGTTGACCCGCCGGCGCCATTACGCGTCGGCTCGTTTCCCCTCATGTGCTTCTCAACTGAATCGGTGTTGTGCGCATGTGCTGACCATGGAAGGGGCGACCATTCATCTCTCTCGCGACAGCAGCGCTAACTACATTGATAGACGGTAACTGAGATTGTAGCTTCAAAATAAGGCGAGAGTGTTCACCCACTGGTGTCGAATACAACCCGTGCTCCCACTTCGGCTATATAAGCATACTATTTGCATATTCCGTTTGTGAGAGAGCGCACGCCGTATGCGACATCTCATAGCGAGTCTTGGAACTAACTCCCCGTGAAGCCTGATTAGGCCCTCAAAGGGTTGCCTCGTCAGTGCCATGTTCGAAATAATTAGGGCACTGATACTTTCGCCCTATTTGGGCCCGATTTGGTTCTGTTGTAATTATACCGACTTTTATAAATATGGGTTGCCTGGTCGAAACCCGACAAGGTCCTCAACGGGTTACCTTAGGTCAGCCATATTGTAAGTAATCCTGGCAACCTTGGCATTGCCCTGTCACGGCCCAACCTGGCGGTGTTATGGCAAGTCATGACAGGGCATCCAGATTTAAGCCTGACAAGGTCCTCAACGGGTCACCTTAAGTCAGACATATTGTAAGTAAGCCTGGAAACCTTGGCACTGCCATGTCGGGGCCCAACCTGGCGGTGGTATGGCAATTCATGACAGGGCATCCACGTTTAAGTCCGACAAGGTCCTCAACGGGTTGCCTTAGGTCAGCCATATTGTAAATAGGCCTGGCAACCTTAGCATTGCCCTGTCGGGGCCCAACCTGGCGGTTTGAGGGCAATTCCTAACAGGGCATCCACGTCCAAGCCCGACGAGGTCCCGACTTGAGTCAGGGCTTCCCTGTAATTTTCACGCACGGGATATAGCTATATTTTTTTCGTATATTTTGTTTTTATATTAGAAACGCGAGTTGGATCTTTTTGTTTGTCGACGACGGATTTTTCTGACTCTGAGTGCAAAACTGCTTGAGTACACGTATTGAAAGTACGTCTAAGTGAGATTCTCCATTGTGCGCTCGAAGCTTGCCCGTATATGAGCGCAAACGGTGAGGAATGCTTTTTCACGAGCGTATTAGTGAGCCCGGGGGTGGCGCCGAGGATTTAACCCCTTCTCAAGGGCGATATACACACAAGCGGAGCGAGGTGTGACAATGAATCTCCGACAAGGGTCGTGCAAACATGCACCCAGGCTCGCGCTCCCTTGGCTACACATCGCTGAGGGGGATCACGAGCACGAATCACCCCCTAAAAGCGACAAAGGCGTATCGCGCTCGTTGCAGCGCACTCTCGATACGCCATTTTTCAATCAAGGCGCTTGATACAGAGTTCGATATCGTGGCTGAAGAATTCTTGGGCTCTTGACAGCTTGTCTCGTCGCTGTTTCTCGATTGAATGCTCACCACTCTGACTAAACAGAGCGACCCTTGTTTTCTTTTTCTTTACCTTCAACCCCTTCGGATCCATTATCCCCATGCTCATATGCTCAAATAGTATATTGTGCAACTAGTGCGACAACGCTGCACAAGTTGCACATACTATTTTTTATTGCGAATGCTGAATAAATCCCAATATGAAATTGCCCTGGTAGGAGGGCCGGGGGCGAAGCCCCTGTGGGGGTCCAGGGGCGAAGCCCCGGTGTGGGGTTGGGGGGGCGAAGCTCCCCCACAGATCAAAAATAAGAACTAAAAAGTTAAGAAATTTATAGGAAACTTAGTTAAGGGGACCGAGTCAGCGTGAAATCGGAAATAAATCGTTTATTTTTTTTTCACGTTTTACAAACTCTTTTGCACCTTTTTACCAAGCCATAGACCCCAATTTTGAAAAATGGTAAAGTTACAGACGAATCTGTAAAAGTAGAATTTCAAAAATTTCGAAATCGATTTTTCAAATTCTGCTAATTTTTGTTCACAGATTCTGGGTCATGAATAAATAATATATATCATGATTAGAAAGTGGGATGCGGCTGCCTCCTTTCTTTTTTAGAATTTTTTTTTCTTCGAGTTTCTAAAATTAAAAAAAATAATAATAATTTATAATATTTCTTATAGAAGTGAAAAAATAAAACAAAAATAAAACATGTCTTGAAAAATTTTGATATTTTGCATATTCTCCAAAGTAAATGAGAAAAATCTTGTATCGAAAAAAAAGTATTCTTATTTATTTTGAAAAATATGCAAAATATTGAAATTTTTCAAATGATACATGTATGGACCAATTAAAACGCTCAAAAGACGTGATTGGCCCATACAATTCTACGGGCCAATCAAAAAAATTGTTGAAAGTGATCAGAAAGTGCCTCGAAAATTTTCTCGTAAGTTTTCCTAGTTACTAATTTTTTTTTACCAGCAAATTATTAGTAAGTTGCGAAACACATGTTCGCTCGTGGTTTTTTTTTGTACTCAATTATTTTTATCAGTTGTTTATTTTTTTTTCAAATGTAATATTAGAGATTTACGCTAATCAATCGAGAAATTACGTGCAAGTGCTTTTTCGATCTCGGCAAACGACACGAGAAGGTTCACAGTGGTTAGTGTCACTTCATATGTTCATATTTCATATGTTCATTATAATCACTTATTTTTATAAATAATGGTGTTCGCTGTATTTGCGAAATAATCAAATTAATTTTCATACTCCTCTAAAAAATTTTTAGTGAGTGAATTTAATTTTGTGTCTTGTATACAGATAACCTCTATATATAACCTCTAAACTGTCAACAGAAGAGTTTCCAGTTATTCTTAAATTTTGAGCAATTTTTTGGTAAAAATTTTTTTATTAAGAATAATAAAAAACATAAAAAATGAAAAACCGTGACTAGCACGTAAAAAATGTGTTTTTTTCTTGTAATAACCTTGGGAAATATTGTTTGTTATGCAGATACATGAATCAGTGGAGTGAAGGACTGCGGAAGCTTTTTGCCACTCATTTCACTTCGGAGGCTGTTTCCCAAAACCTGGATCTTCGAACACGCTGCGCGCAGTCCTGGCCAAACCGCTTCATGAATTTTATCCTGGGACGTCTCATTTTCTTTGTAAGACTTTTCCGGACCGCTTGTATGCGACACATTTTCATTAAAATCAAAATTGTATTGTGTGCGATGCTCTAAAAACCAAAAATGGTTCAAAAATTGAAAAGTGGCCTGTAACTCTATAATGAGAACCTAAAAAAAAAAATGTGTCATATACAAGCGGTCCGAAAAAGTGTTACAAAGAAAATGAGACGTCGCAGGATAAGATCCATCAAGCGATTTGATCAGGATTGCGCGCAGTGTGTGAAACTCAAAAAATTATTTATGAGAGAACCGTTGCACCTTAAGGGTTCTAATTAGGGCCATAAATTTCTACAATTGATACGTCAAATGATAGATCATTGATGAAGCTTATACCAATCCTACGAACATTTATATTTATGTTCGAAAATCGGCGTTTTGACGCTAACGTTTGGACGCGTTTCGTCCAAAAGTTTTTCATTTTACTGAATTTTATTGGGAATGATTAATACTTCAATTCGTATCGTAACACCGTTGATGTGAAAAGAAGTATCGCAATGGTGCATATTAATGATCGCAAATTCTTATTTACGTATTATATCAAGTTTTCACAATGTTTTTACAAGCGATGATTAACTTTTGGATGTTTTGTTCAAACTTGACAACGCTAAAATCTCGATAGTGGAAACCGTTCATTCTCAAAAAAAATGTTAATTATTTTATATCGCAACTATGGAAATATAACATGAAATTACTTTGAACTGCAAAAAACAATATTTTTAAACAATATTGATGGTTAAAGTAGTCACTGTATTAGCTTTACATTTGGCAACGTTGCGTGCAATGGTAAGTTGGCACGACTGAGAACTGTACGATCGAGAGCAGTCGCGACGATCGCGATTGAATGTCAAATTACCAGCCAACATAACCTCGAAACCTCTTTATCGTGCATGAAACGGCGTCGTCCGTGAACGAGAATGAGTATTTGAATTTCCCGCTACTTTCAGTCTATGCAACGGTGCCGCTATTTTCTTGTTTCTTGCTGTGAAACCACGTACTGTGTTTTTATTATTAATTTACTGGAACACGAGCTTTCTAAATATCTTGAAAAAATTACACAATGCTTCTTATATGTTTTTCCTCGAGTGCAATTTTTTTTGTATTTTTGGCATTATCTTTTATAACAAAAAAAATAATAATTGCAAATTTACTTCAGTTTCCATAAGGCTACGTGTAATTTTTTAATTCAAATTTCTCAGTAACCAGCTTCCTAATCGTCGTAAAATTTATACACAACCTTTCAAATGTTGTACATAATGACATATCAAATTTTCCATATATTTTATCATCATTTTTAATTTGGGACTCAACATCCTTAAGGAACAATGAAAATAATTTTATTTTGAACAAGAACAAGAACCGCATGAGTAATAAAATAGTATACGATCTGTCACGTCAACCTCAATTCAGTTTTAATATTTCGGTTGCGTTTTTGTTTTTGTTGAATTTCACCAACGTTATTCTTTTATTTAATTTCGGCACTGAATTTGCGTGTGTAAAGAATAATTTGCGTGCGCAAAGTAAACTTTGCACACTCAAATTATAAAATGGGAAAAAGCTACTTTTCAACCGTAACAGCGAGCGTAAAGATACCGCTTTTCCCGCATGAGTAATAAAAAAAAAATCTCTTCACTCTGCAAACGCGAAATATTTTACACGTCGAAAGGATGCACCGAAATGCGCATAATAGATAAAACAACAATTATTCCATCGTAAGGGAGAATGGGGCTTTTCGAGACATGGTTGATGTACACAAAAGAAAGCCCTTCGAGTGTTAAAAATACTTTTTCTAAGGTGATGACTCTTCAAATTGATGAAGATGTTTCTGTCAAGTTTTTTTATTTTTTTTGCGAACTTGATATTTTTTTGAGAAGAGTTCTGCGTGATTCGATATTTAAAGGCGATTCCTTTTGACATTGGATCGTGAGAATTTCGTGGAATGTGAAAATTCGACGATTTTTCGCTCCAAAATGTTTTCTCGAACGTTCAATAATTTTTAAATTTCATTTGGCTGCAACTAGAATTTTGAATGATTTTGAGACAGTTTTTTCTTAGAAAAACCTTGCACATTGACTCGGAAAATGGTACTTGATTCATCGTGATAACTCATCTTTCATGGCAGCAGCAGCTTCGGATAATCGATGAAAAAAAATGCAAAAGCGGACGAAAATGTGTAAAATAGTTGTAGCTCGTTGAACCGAGTGATATTTTGAAGCCCGGATGTTTCCAAAGTGAATAACCACGGGTTTAAATTACAAGTCGAAGGATTTAAAGTATGAACAACGATTTCAGCAAGTCATTCGTTCGTTCGCTTTCAACGATTCATAAAAAACGGTCTGTCGATGTAGCCATTTCCCGGGATCATATTTGAGGAATTTCCTCAAAAGTCTAAAATATTTCCATGAAAAAAAAACCCGGAAAAACTGTCCTGCGAGTGTCATTATCTTCAGATTTTTATAATTCCAAGAACAATCCGAATAAATTCAATTACCAAATCCCACGTCAAGCTTTCGGTTTTCCTCGCACGTTCGTGATACATCTGAATATTTGTCGACACCTAAAAACTCCGTCGCAGGTGCACTGGATGATTGTCTGAAGTTTCCGTATTGGCATATTATTTTCTGCAAACAATCGTTAATCCAAAACTCCTCTTAGCTTTCCCAGGTTTCTGCATCGTATATACAATCATATATATATATATATATTAGGGCGATTCAAGAAAAAAAAATGTTTTCTCGCGAACGAGCTCAAAAGTTTCATTTAGGTATAAAAAAAGCCATATTAAAATGTGAGCTCAATATTAATATTAACCTTGTCCGCATCGCACTTTTCGATTTTCCATAAGAATAACATGAGAAAAATTATGTTTACGTCTTCTGATTTTTATAACTAGCAAACGATTTTTCATGCGAGAAATCTACTGACATATTTGTGTAGAGAATTAAACCCTCTACAAAAAAGATTCTGAGTTATTTTTTTATAAGTCCACGCGTTCCAAAGTTAGTCAACGACAAAGTTTAAGTTTTCGCAAATTTGACCGATTTTTGGATATTACACCGGAACTATTAGCTTTATCGACAAAACGTGTATGAAATTTTATGTTAATAAATTGAACTTTCGAGAAATGTTAACCAATAGTTCTGACTAGAATAGTTAGCAAAATAGAACGCTTTAAAAAATTGTGCAACAGAAATTAGCTTAAAAATGTAGTTTTTTTTAAATTTCAAAATAAAATGGAATGAGAATTTACTGTTATACTATAATGAATGTCATTTTCTTAATAGAAAAATAAAATTTTTAAGCTAACTTTTGCTGCACAATTTTCTTAAAGCGTTCTATTTTTTCATGATTGGAGTGCGAACTATTCGTTAACATTTCTCGAAAGTTCAATTTATGTTTTACATGAAATTTCATCGACATTTTGTCGATAAAATTTTGTCCCGGTGTAATATAAAAAAATCGGCCAAATTTACGAAAACTTGAACTTTGCCAACGAGTGGACTTATGAAATAGTAACTCGGAACCTTTTTTTGTAGAGCATTCAATTCTCTACAAAAACATGTCCGTAGATTTCTCGTATTATAAATCGTTTGCTAGTTATAAAAATCAGAAGACGTAAGAAAAATTTTTCCCATGTAATTCTTGTGGAAAATCAACAAGTGCGATGTGGACAATGTTAATATTAATATTAAGAGCTCATATTTTAATAGACCTTTTTTTATACCTGAGTGAAACTTTTGAGCCCGTTTGCGAGACATTTTTTTTATTTTAATCGCCCTAATACATACATACCTAGGTAAATGTATACAGATATGTGGCTTTTGAATATTTATATATGTACGTATATATGGCAGACAGTGAACAGTAAATAGGATAGGCGTGCGTGCGTTAAACTCGTACACGGAATAATAGGAATATAACGTGCATGGGTACTTGTATGATTTATAAAATTTCGTATATACGGAGCGAGAGAGAAAAGTGTAGGATCTATATATATATTAGAGTGATTCAAAAAGCGACTATTTTTCGTTTTTCGAAGAAACGCATTAAATACTTTCGGGAAGGTGAAAAAAGATGCCTGTTAAAATTAGAGCTCTTAATAAAAATATTTAGAGGTTCCTCATCGCATATTTTTATTTCCCATTTAAATAACAGGAAAAAAAAATTTCAAACTTTGACATTTTATGTCTCGGCTTTAAGTCAATGTACCAAAACAAACGACACATATTCTTGTAGAGAATTGAACGCTCTACAAGAAAGATCTCTCGTGATTTTTCGATAATCTCACTCCTCCAAAAGTTATTCAAGGTTAAATTTAAATATAGAGTAAATTCAACTTTTTGTTTTAGTTTCCGGCAAAATTTTGAAACTTATTACTAAATATCGTAAAATCTTTCCTGAAACAAAAGTTTCAATTGCATTAACATACATGACTTATTTTTTAAAGAAATTACCAACATAAGTTCACCTAATTCACAGTCTAATATACATATATATTGGACCGTGAATAACTTTTGAAGGAGTGAGTTTATCGAAAAATTATAAGAGATCGTTTTTGTAGAGCGTTTGATTCTCCATAAGAATATGTGTCATTTATTTTGGTGCATTGACTTGAAGCTGAGATATAAAATGTCAAAGTTTGACATTTTTTTTCACCGTGTTATTTAAATGAGAAATGAAAATATGCGAAGAGGGACCTCTAAATATTTTTATTGAGAGCTCTTATTTTAACAGGCATCTTCTTTTACTTTCCCGAAAGTATTCAATGCGTTTCTTCGAAAAACCAAAAATAGTCGCTTTTTTTGAATCAGCCTAATATATATATATATATATATATATATATATATATATATATATATATATATATATATATATATATATAAATATATGTGCATGTAAAGTTACTCGAAACTGCAAGATGAAAAGAGAGAGAGGGAGAGAGAGAGAGAGAGAGAGAGGGGGGGGATGTATAACGAGACGTCCAGATGGGGATTTTCAAAAGCGCATGCGCCAGAGCGTCTATCAGTGTGCCCCGAACAGGCGCTGCACATGCATCCTCCTCTCTTCCTTCCGCCATCCTCTTCTCTTCTTTTGCTCACTGACTCACACAGAGACAGCTGCCGTGCGCCTAGCAACAGGCGTCAGGGGTTGCCAACCCCTTCGTTACACGATTCCAAAAAAAAAAAAGAAAATAATTGATTTACTATAAGGAGAACCTTGCTAATTTATATATGTAATTATGGATTTTTCGCCAGCAACCCGCGTTATTCTTTCAAGAACCAAAGGGATACTAGGATTGATTGGAAATTTGAATTTTTGGTTGATTAAATGTGTCTGATGTCGTGAATTGGAGCTGCCATTGCTTAAAACTCACGAGACTTCGTCGTGTAAACCTCTTAAATTAAGGGAGCATTTT
Organism: Alloplasta piceator; assembly: GCA_946863875.1. Classification (NCBI taxonomy): domain Eukaryota; kingdom Metazoa; phylum Arthropoda; class Insecta; order Hymenoptera; family Ichneumonidae; genus Alloplasta; species Alloplasta piceator. Next base: position 27,598,360 of record OX333079.1, read on the forward strand.
GGTCTAGAATCAAAAAACAATAATTTTTGTTTGCATATTCTTAACTTCTAGACCTTTGAAAATATATCCTCGAAAGGAAACTTTTTATTTCTTATAATTTACGGAATTATAGCTTTTTGAGTATTACAACAACTATACTGAGAAAAAAGTTCAGTTGAATCAACTAAATCCATTTAGTTGATACAAATTTAGTTGACTCAATATTAATTTGTTTGAAATAATGAAACTATAATTAATTCAACAAATGGATTTGGTTAACCATAAGATATGAGGTGAACAAAATTATTTAGTCAATTTACAGAAACAATTTAGTCCAATTTACATATTACTGAGTTGCCGTAAAGAAATATTTTGTTAATTGCTAGTTACTATCAACTAGATAAATGTAGCTGTAACAAGCGAAAATTTCGTATTTTCAATCAAACAATTTGTTTGGTACAAACATTTTTTATATTGCCAAATCAAATACGTATATGTATTCAAAACAATCCATAATATTGTGTCTATCGCGAAATGTTTTTTTGAACTAGCATATAATGATGAGAAATGAAAAAAATCATTTGGTTGTCCATATTTCACAACAAAGAAACGATTTTGTTGTACGAAATTTAATTTTGTTGAAATACAAAATTATTCATTTGAATACTATGAACAATAATTTGATCACTGAGAAAAAAGTTCACAAGTTAAATGAACTTGATCCATTTAGTTGATAAAAATTAAGTTGATTCGATATTAATTTGTTTGAAATAATGAAACTATAATTAAATCAACAAATGGATTTGGTTAACCATAAGATATGAGGTGAACGAAATTATTTGGTCAATTTACAGGTACAATTTAGTCCAATTTATTTATTTATTTAGTGCATATCATTATTTTTTCGGCACACCGTACCATTCATATACCACAAAAGTTGAGAAAGTTCGTAAGCAGTCCGTAGCTCATTCGGTAGCGTGTTAGGTCGTCAAGTAGGATAGGTAGGTAGGGTCGCAGGTTCGAATCCCCGTCGGAGAGAGCGTAAAATGAGATCGGACGATTCGCGCAAATACTATTTTATACAATTATATTATATATTTTATACTACTTAATACAATACTTTTTTTATGTCGCTCATTTTGAGGCTGGTAAAATATGCATTCTGAATTATTTTCCAAATACCACATATTTTTTATACTATGTTTAGCCATAATTAATTTCAGGATTAAAAATTTAATTGCACTAACTAAATATATTATTTGTTCGACAAAATATTGGTTCATTGAAACAATCGGATAATTGCGTGAACCAAATATTTAATCCATTTATCACATTATTTATATAATAGCGCCAAAAATTTAATTGCGCCAACTAATTATATTATTTGTTCGACAAAATATTCGTTTATTGAAATCAATCGGATAAGTGCGTGAACCAAATATTTAATCCATCTATCACATCATTTATATACTTGAAATAAATAACGGGTTGTATCAACTATTTATTTTGATACATAGAATATACATATATGGAATCATCTGATAATTAGTCAGCTCAATCGTTTATTTCTCTATGTGGATTACATTTTTATTCGAAGTAACAAATTGTTATTTGATTGAACTGAAACTTTGCCTATTCAAGCAACGATTTAACTAAAACCTCCACTGTACATTTTGTTGAATTACCAAAATGATCGAGTTGAACGTCCGGAAACAAATATTTGGTTGAGTGAAACACATTTTTGCATTTTCAACAAACATTTTTTTTCAGTGTAAGTATGCTGGTTACGTCGGAGCAAATCGGCCTGTAGACTACTTTTCTCAACACAGTTGACACGATATCTCAAGTTCTACTCAACCGATTTACTTCAAATTTTTTTTATCAATTTTCAATGTATAACGCTCTTCCATCCCTACCACGTTTGTAGCAAAAAAAAAAATTTGTTGCAAACGTGAAAAAATTAAAAATTAATAAAATTACAAAAAAATGATTTTTTTTTCGTTTCCTCTGAGGTAGGGGCTCTAACGACATTTTTACTAATTAAGAATTTTTTATTTAAATTTTGTATTGGATTACTACAAGAAAGGTTGCAATTGTGTCAGCCAGCACACCCCTTGTCAGCCCCAACTTCACCAGCTTTTAACTTATTTCATTTTCATCCTTTTTCTCGATATTTTTTTTGTTTATTGTCGAAATATTAATAAATATGTTGTAAAAGAAATATTGCTATTTTTTTTTATCGAGCTCGACAAAACGCTCAAAATGTATGGTTCTGGACCAGAATATCGTCTTAAAGTCTTTTTTATGGTGGTTCTGCCTAGAATTAAGGGGTTCGATGATACGTGAATTTTTTTGGCTTCAAGACATGAAAGGTATGGGGCGAAAGTTGATTTACTTTGAGTTAAGCTAGTAGATAACTTATTTAGAGCCTTTGAGATGCTGAAAGTCACCGCAACTCACATTTTTCAAACGTTGAATTGTATCTTATTTCTGTAATGGAATGAATTACAGTGGGTCAAAAAAGTATTCGTACACTGCGTTTTTCGCCAATAACTTCATAGGTATACATGATATCGAATCCAAAACTATTTTGTTTAATACTCCATCAAGTATAGAGACAATCTGCAAATGGAGAATTTTTTCCCAGGAATAATAAAAGAATTATGCAAAAAAAAAAGAAAATTTTCGGGCAAAAAAAGTATTCGTACATTTACAATTGAGCTGCTAAACCTCGATACTGACTCACGCATGGCATGAACTCTGCGTAAAATGTAAACAAGTCTTTGTTCACACATTGGCTTTGACCTATTCTATGCGACAGTGGATCTTCAAGCTCTGGACAGACATGACGGCAATGAAAAGCGAAATATCAATATCCATGCGAGATAGAGTGATTTTTCTTCGGAAACGCGCTGAAAGTTACCGAAAAATTAGTAAAGAACTAAATCTAAGTTTCACAACAGTGCAGTATATAATTAAAAAATACGAAACAACAAACAGCACCGAAAATACGCCATCAACCGGTCGACCGAGAACGAGAACGTCGGAGTATCGTTAAAGAGGCTATAAAAAAACCGTTCACAAGTGCTCGCAGTTGGAAAACACCATTAATTGATAATACAAATCGAGAAAAACGTTTGGGTTTCGCAAAAACCTACAGAAATAAATCTATTGGACCCGCAGATGTTAAATTTCGATTCATCCGAGAATACGACACGTTTCCAAAATTCTATAGATTTATTTCTGCAGATTTTTGCGAAACCTAAACGTTTTTCTCGATTTGTATGATCAATTAATGGTTTTTTCCGGGCAGTTCTGCCGTATATTTGGGCAGAATGCAAAACGTTTCGAATAGTCTGGGGACAAATGATCTTCCCTAATGTTGACGCGAGATCATTCGCTAAACGGCGACCACTTGTAAACGGTTTTTTTGTAATCTCTTTAACGATACTCCGATGCTCTCGTTCTCGGTCGATCGGTTCGTGGCTTATTTTCGGTGCTGTTTGCTGTTTCGTATTTTTTTTATTATATTGCACTGTTGTGAAACTTAGATTTAGTTTTTTACTAATTTTTCGGTAACTTTCACCGCGTTTCTGAAGAAAAATCCCTCTATCTCGCATGGATATTGATATTTCGCTTTTCTTTGCCGTCATGTCTGTTCAAAGCTTGAAGATCCACTATCGCATAGAATAGGTCAAAGCCAATGTGTGAACAAAGACTTGTTCACATTTTACGCAGAGTTCATACCATGCGTGAGTCAGTATCGAGGCTTAGCAGCTCAATTGTAAATGTACGAATACTTTTTTGCCCGAAATTTTTCGTTTTGTTTGCATAATTCTTTTATTATTCCTGGGAAAAAATTCTTCATTTGCAGATTGGCTCTATACATGATGGAGTATTTAACAAAATAGGTTTGGATTCGATATCATGTATACCTATGAAGTTATTGGCAAAAAACGCAGTATACGAATACTTTTTTGACCCACTGTAAACACTTCATACGTGGACTTTCGCAGAGAAGATGGATTTTGGAAAAAAAATAACAATAGTTATGTTCCGATTGAAAAGTATATTTATTTGGTTACTGCAAAAATCGGAACTCACAATATTAAAGTATGGAAGAAAATCAATGTGGAAACCGTCAGAATTAAGAAACAAGTTTATACTACTAATTTCATCCTGGGAATACGAAGTTTTACGAGTATCATCCATGAATTTTATCAAGCGAATTAATGAATCTACAACATCGCGATTTTTTTCATGAATGAAGCCCGTCTGGTAAACAGATCACTTTAAACATTTTTAGCAACATTTTGTCATATGGTTTTGTACATAAAGACTCGCGTTACACATTGGACAACGTTCAGAGTTTGTTTCTGATTTTTTTTCGTGCGAATTATTATTATTATTGATTATATTGAAAATATATTAATATGAAGATTATAAATATATTGTTATATGAACATATTAGTAACATTAATATATTAATGTTAATATTGTTGCCAAGATTGAAAATATTATTATTGACAATAATTATCGATAATCGAGAAAATTATTATAAAAATTGTAATCCTGGCAACATTTTGATGGCAATCGATCCAAGACTATTCGTCTTTATACAAAGTTTGGAAATTACACGAATTTCTCGAATAAAAAAAGAGGGAGAGAGAAAGATTAAACCGCATCGGAGAATGAATAACCTCGATACGCTCGACACTTGCGATTTTGGTAGCAGGTGGAAACTTCTCGCGTGATACTTGTCTTGGTCCGTCTCTCGCTTTCGGCATGTAATACGAGTTATATGTAAGGATGCGACGAAAGCAATCAACCACATTCTATATATACACTACTGGAAAAATTAATGGATCAACAAAATTTTCTAAATTTTTAGTGGTTTAAAAAAATGCTGTATCTCAGTGAAAAATCGTCGCATCGAGGTCTCAAAAAAGGCAAATTGAGGCTGAATAAACAAGTTATCCGGACTATACAAAAGTTTTGCTGGAAATTTAGCTGAAAAATTGTTGCAAATTTTTTTCACCAAAAAAAAGGTGAACAAAATTTGCAACCATTTTTTTCGCACTATTTCTTAGCATTCCGTGGAACCTGTAGCTTCAAACAATTTTTTGCTGAAAGATCTCAACACTAGATATTTGAAGCTCCGAAACGATTTTTTTTAGACTTCGATACGATCATTTTTCACTGAGATACAGCATTTTTAAAAATCACTAAAAATTGAGGACATTTTTTTGATCCCTTAATTTTTTCCAGTAGTGTGTATTAAGGCGGTTAAAAAAAGCACTTTTTTACTATTACCGGATCATCGTTACAAGTTAGTAAAAACAGCATTTTTCCGGGATTCCAAAAATTCAGATATCACAAAATCTTTTGTTGTTTCCAATTTTGTTTTCTCCAAATTTAAACCCGATGCGGTTTTTCTCAACCAAATTATCGTTGTCGATATTTTTGTAATCTTGATTTTTTCACCTCAACGGGTAGCTTCCGTATTAATTTTTCTTCCACAGTACTTCCTCGATATAAGAGCCTTCGATATAAGAGCGTTTTCCCTTCGTTCCGCTTGAACGAATTTAATTGCTTCCCCCACTCTACCTATATGTACGCCGTGTGAACTCTTATATCGGGCTACAGAACAGCTTTTTAGATTTAAAACTCAATTTTGAGAGCCTTCCACGAGCATTATCGGAAAAGCAATCTTTTTTTTTTAAGCTGAGACTTTTTTACTCAAAAAATCTATTTTTTCAAAAATTTGTTATTTTGTCGGCAGATCGCAAGAAAAAATGAATAAAATTTTTTTTTGTTCATTTATCCATTTCTCGTATGCTTATGGAGAACGCATCTTGAAAATTACCTATTTCATATAAATTTTTCTCAGCTTTTCGAAGAAAATATTGAAAAATCTTTCAACATTTTGGCCATGGCCGAAAAACAGCCTTTTAGATTTAAAGCTGAATTTTAAGAGCTTTCCAAGTGCATAAGTGAATAAACAATATTTTTCGGAAAGCTAAGACTTTTTCACACCAAGAACTAATTTTTTAAAATTTTTTTATTGTGGTGGAAGCCGGCCAAACAAAATGAATAAAACAAAAATTGTAAACCTAGCTAACATACCCCATGCAATAACTGCGAAAGTTAGGAGGGAAAGAATCTGAAAAAATTCGGGATTCTGTTTTTTGATGAGGACTTTCAGCTTAATAAATTTCGAAAAAATCTGAGGGGGCGAGGCTGGATCCGACGTCTATAATTGGTGGGATGGCTCGTATATTTATATTCATACGTGTAAATATATGTGTAGCGACATCGAAAAGGTGCTGGTCTGTGTGTGCCACCGCGGCAGAACGCGCTTTCCGGCAATGAAAGAGAAAGAGAGAGAGAAACAGAGATGAAAAATAAAACAAAGAGCAAGAGAGAGAGAGAGAGAAATACTTGGGTCACGCACGCACAGATTGCACGAGAAATCACATGCATTCGCAGATGAAAATCAACCGAATAATACGCTACATGTATAAACACACATGTGCGCCGACGTACGTAGAATCATTATCATTTCTTATCATCGAGCTGTCATGCGATGCGTATATACCACTAATTTTTATGCTGTATTATGCTCCGTGCAGCGTAGCGTGAACGAATTTCTGTCGTTCCACCGAGAATCCCAGATTCTCGGTAGTAAATCATTATACCACACAATCGCGGACTGTATTTGCCGAGGATAACAACGAAGAATTGCGAGATTCCGTGAAATTATTATCCCTCGTGAGGAGAAAAATTCGAATTTCAATCGGTTGCAGATGCTTGATTCTGATATTTCATCCAAGTAGATTTTTATCGAAATTTTCTTCAAGTGCAACAACATAGTTGTTCTAATACTACTTCAGTCTACTTTAGAAAGCCAAAAAGAACCAAATTTTTAAGATTTTTTCCTCAGCTCCTTTATCAGATACGGCTGTAAAACTGTTTTTATAACATTGTTTCATCTTTCGAAAATACAAAAAGAAAGGAGACTCTTTATTTTGATTCTTTGAATAATTTATAAGAGGCGCAAAAATCGAGAATGTCTTGTTCCATGGCCGGCCAGTTAATTTCAGGATTGGCAAGTCTGAAACAAAAAAATAAAAAGCGTTTTAAGGTTCCCAGCAAACACACTTGGATGATTTACGAAACATTTACGTATAATTGAAATGTAATAACTACGTCATATAATATTCATCACAAATTCGAAACTTTTTGGTAACGCACGTAAACAAGATGTATATAATACGTCCTGACGATATGTAGTAAGGATGTCAATGAAAGATGTAGGAATTACGAAAAACTATAGATATCACAAATACGTAACATTGATACGTCAAGATCTCGTCACTCTTATACGAGATATTTACATGTACCTTAAACTTGTCAAACTGTTACGAGTCGATGCTGTAACAATTATAGAACATTGGTTATATTATAATCTCGTAGTATAGGCTACGTAGCAAATATGTATAATGTGTGACATAAATGTCACAAGTCACTTGTAATAAATCCGTAACAATTATAGAACATTGCTTTAACAATTATATAACATTGGTGATATTACAATCTCGTAGTATAGGCTACGTAGCAAATATGTATAATGTGTGACATAAATGTCACAAGTCATTTCTTGTAACAAATCCACAACATATACGTATCATATATTACGAGAAATGTCTTCAATCATTTTAAGGTTATGTCGATTAAGGAACGTAAACAATATGTGAGTGTAAAGTACAAGGAGGTGATCTCGAATAATCCAGCGTAATACAGAATAAACCAGAATAATACAGCATACATTGCAAGAGGTAAGTTTAATGTGATCCCTTTATTTAAAAGAAAAAAATCAATTATATGAGTATTTGCCGTGATGGAAAAACACCCAGGAATTTCCCTTACTCGGTTTATAACCTTATTCGCGTTGCACGTTCGCTTAATTTCTCTTTGCCCTTTCTTTCTGTGTTGCAGGCCTGTTTTGAAATTGATAGCCTATTTTCAATTTTCCAGGCATTCTCCTGGTCACAATTTTGACTTTAATCAAAATTTGCCGCGCTCATCCCATAATAAAAAGTGTTACGAAGGAAATGAGACGTCGTAGAACAAAATCTATCTCGCAATTCTTTCTGAATCATGCGCAGAGTGTAAGAACCCAGTTTTGAGTTTTTACACTCTGTGTAAAAACCTAGCTTTGAGTTTTTACACTCTGCGGCTGATTCAGAAAGAATTGATAGACAGATTTTGTTCTACGACGTCTCATTTCCTTCGTAACTCATTTTCCCATGGGATGAGCACGGCCCATTTTTTTTGCTCTTTATTCCAGAGTGCAGGCTTGCTTTGAAATTGTTAGCCTATTTTGAACTTTCCAGGCATTGTCCTGGTCACAATTTTGACTTTAATCAAAATGTGCCACGCTCATCCCATAGGAAAAAGTGTTACGAAGGAAATGAGACGTCGTAGAACAAAATCTATCTAGCAATTATTTCGGAATCATGCGCAGAGTGTAAGAACCCAGTTTTGAGTTTTTACACTCTGCGCATGATTCAGAAAGAATTGATAGACAGATTTTGTTCTACGACGTTTCATTTCCTTCGTAACTCGTTTTATCATGAGATGAGCACGCCATATGTTTTTTGCTCTTTATTTCAGAGTTGCAGGCCTGCTTTGAAATTGTTAGCCTATTTTAAACTTTCCAGACATTGTCCTGGTCACAATTTTGACTTTAATCAAAATGTGCCGCGCTCATCCCGTGGGAAAAAGTTTACAAAGGAAATGAGACGTCGTAGAATAAAATCTATCTAGCAATTCTTTCGGCATCATGCGCAGAGTGTAAGAACCCAGTTTTGAGTTTTTACACCCTGTGTAAAAACCTAGCTTTGATTTTTTATACTCTGCGCATGATTCAGAAAGAATTGATAGACAGATTTTGTTCTACGACGTCTCATTTCCTTCGTAACTCATTTTCCCATGAGATGAGCATGACACATGTTTTCTGCTCTTTATTTCAGAGTTGCAGGCCTGCTTTGAAATTGTTAGCCCATTTTGAACTTTCCAGACATTGTCCTGGTCACAATTTTGACTTTATCCAAAATGTGCTGCGCTCATCCCATAGGAAAAAGTGTTACGAAGGAAATGAGACGTCGTAGAACAAAATCTATCCAGCAATTCTTTCGGCATCATGCGCAGAGTGTAAGAACCCAGTTTTGAGTTTTTATACTCTTTGTAAAAACCTAGCTTTGAGTTTTTATACTCTGTGCATGATTCAGAAAGAATTGATAGACAGATTTTGTTCTACGACGTCTCATTTCCTTCGTAACTCATTTTCCCATGGATGAGCATGACACATGTTTTCTGCTCTTTATTTCAGAGTTGCAGGCCTGCTTTGAAATTGTTAGCCTATTTTAAACTTTCCAGACATTGTCCTGGTCACAATTTTGACTTTAATCAAAATGTGCCGCGCTCATCCCGTGGGAAAAAGTTTACAAAGGAAATGAGACGTCGTAGAATAAAATCTATCTAGCAATTCTTTCGGCATCATGCGCAGAGTGTAAGAACCCAGTTTTGAGTTTTTACACTCTGTGTAAAAACCTAGCTTTGAGTTTTTATACTCTGCGCATGATTCAGAAAGAATTGATAGACAGATTTTGTTCTACGACGTCTCATTTCCTTCGTAACTCATTTTCCCATGAGATGAGCATGACACATGTTTTCTGCTCTTTATTTCAGAGTTGCAGGCCTGCGTTGAAATTGTTAGCGTATTTCAAACTTTCCAGGCATTGTCCTGGTCACAATTTTGACTTTAATCAAAATGTGCCACGCTCATCCCGTGGGAAAAAGTTTACAAAGGAAATGAGACGTCGCCAGCAGTTTATTAGCGTAGAGTATAAAAACTCAAAACCAGGCTTTTCAGGACACCAGTGCACCTTGAGGGTTCTAACTAGTCCCAAAAAATTGTTCATTTGGTACCTCAAATGGTGGACGATACATTATATTTGTAGGTATTCTACAAAAATTATAAATTATAATTAAAATGTACTTTTCAAATGTTAAAATAAAAATAAAACTCCAACCTAATATGTAGGTTGGAAATACATAAATTTCTTGTAATTTGTTCATAAAATATGTATATACGTAAATTACCTGTAACCACGAAATCACATTGACATCATTGTTACGAGTATTATGCACCAGGGTTACGTTTCGTTTCGTAGGAGTTACATCAATGAGCTGAGTTTGTTACAACTATGATCTGAGTTTGTTACGTCTATTATCTGAGTTTGTTATGGCTATGTGATGAGTTTGTTACATCTATGAGCTGAATATGTTACATCTTGGGTATGAGTTTATTTCATTATGATTTCTCGTAGATGTTTCGTATGTGACTTGTTTATAGGATGACATATTTGAGAACAAGCTCTGCTTCATTCACGGAGTTTGTGACATAAATGTTATGTCCAATGTAACACACGTTACGTAACATTTTCGTAACTATTTCGGAACTGTGTTTGCTGGGTTGTTAAGAAGCAAATCACGTTTAATGAGAAAATTCTGAAAATTTGGTATGTTTTTCAGTAAAGTATTTAAGAGGTCGTGTAAAAATTTCACGACGATTTGGAAGCTCGTTTTCGAATAATTGAGATTAACTAATTAAATAAAATAAAATGTTGTCCTATGGAAACTGATATAACTTTGCGATAAGTTTTTTTTTACCTCTCAATTTTTTAATATCCACAAAATATACTGAAAGTAACGGAAAGAAAACGAAATTTATTGATAAAGATTTTTTTTATTTGTTTAAAAAATTGTTTTTAACAAAACGTTAATTCCTTAATAACGAGCTTCCTAATCGTCGTGAAATTTTTACAAGACCTCTTAAATACCTCATACAAAAAGATACCAAATTTTCAGAATGTTTTCATTTTTTTTTATTTTAACCCTTAAGAGGAGGCTAAATACCATTTTTATTTAATCCCTACATTATCGACATATCATCGTCGTCCAGTCTTTCTCCAACAACCGTGGATTAAAACTGATTACATTTTGACTATTAAGAAGGGGATAAATTAATTAACAATTAATTGTCAATTGAGGGGCTAAAATGCGTTACAGCTAATGCCAACGAACTCATTCGAGCCCCCTAAATATTATAGGTTACTCGTCAGAATCCATGGTGCTGCCCTCACTCGCACGTCTGTGAACTACATTTCGCCATTTCGTTTTTCAATAAAACTACAATTCATCGATATTTATCTCTTGATGCGCCATCCAAACTTACGGCTCGTCATTTTGATAAAATAATGTTGAAAACGTATTGATATTTGTATCGTGGCGTTCTTCATGGGGCTTCACTCTTGGTTTTACCCGAAATGCAGTAAAAGTTAAATAATTTAAGTTTTTCAATTACAGTTTCTTGGAGGTAAATGAATCTGTAAATTTTTTTTTGTTTTTTGAAAAAATTTTAGTGAGACTCCATTCCTGCCATTGTTCTGATGATGTTGTTAAAATTTTATTCAATTCCATCCATTTGTATAAGAGCAAGTTTGGATGGCAATTTCGAGGTGTTAGTGTCGGTATTTAGCCTTCTCTTAAGGAGGTTGAAGTAATGATGATAGAATTCTGAAAATTTGGTATGTTCTTACATGAAGTATTCAGGAGGTCGTGTAAAAATTTCACTACGGTTAAGAAGCTATTTATTGAACAATTAACATTCAAAGGTTTCATAGCTTCTAAACAACCTTAAAAAAGAAGGTTTCTTACACAAAAATTTACCACTGTTAATGAAAAATCGATTTAAAAAAATGGCGAATGTTTGAAATTAATTGTGAAAAAATCATTGGTTCATTTTCATTCAAAATATGTTCGAAAACTCGACTTTGGCGCCTTCTATAAATTATTCAAGGAATCAAAATTAAAATTGATTTTTTTGTTTTCACTTTCGAAACAATGTTGTAAAAACAGTTTTGTAGCCATATCGGATAAAGGAGCTGAGAAAAAGAAATCTTAAAAATTTGCTTTTTTTTTGGCCTTCGAAAGTAAACCAGGACCTTAAGAATAATGTTTTTCCTGTAAAAGTAATTGAAAGTACGAAACTTCAATATAATTTCCAAAAGCGTTTGTAGTTAAACAACCAGAAAAACCGATTGTTCAAAACTTTCTTTGGTTTTTTTACCGGGAAACCGAGAAATGCTTTCCAAGTTTCTCGCAAGCTTTCTCTGTCAATGAGGGCATTAGCATTCCCTTCAAATAAAAAATAAATAAACACATAGCTTCCTCATTTGTTTTCATCTATCGTCAGGCCTCCTCTATGAGGTCCTTCTTGACCACCTTTATTTCATGTATGTTTATTTTCATGGCGTCCTCATAAAGGAAGCTTGACGATAGACGAAAACAAATGAGGAAGCTATGTGCAAATTTCCAATTTGCACGATTTATTTATCATTTTCATAAAATTTTCATAGTCTACGATCTCTTGCTGCTCATTCAATATCAATTTATTCATAACCTTATGCATTTGTGCGAAGTTTCATCTAGATACTTGCAAAATTACGAAAGATGAAACGCTGATAATAATTTTTTGAAAATTTCAAATTTTTTTTTCAGCCAAGCCCCTCATGCATTTTTTCCGAAATTCTATATTGTTTTTCCTTGGTATTCAATGTGTCAGCATGAAACAATTCACCTCGATAGATGCAAAATTACAAAAGCTACAGAGCTTACACTTTTCTTGCGAAAATCAATAATTTTTTTCAAATCAAACGTCTTGAGCAAAGTTTCCCAAATTCAATTCAAATAGTTCTTATTATAAAGTGTATCTACACATAAAATTTCAGGGTACCAACTGCAAAACAGCTGCTTAATTACGAAAGGGTTCACAAGCATTTTTCTGGAAATGTCTAATTTTTTTTTAGAACAAACCTTTCTAGCGTTTTTCACCAAATTTGACCCTAACAATTCTTATCATCTAGTGTATTTGTGCAAAAAATTTTAGCCCGATACTTGCAAAAATGCGAATGTAGGAGCGTTAACAAAATTTGTTTGAAAATTTCAAATTTTTTTTTGAAATAAACCTCCCACGCGATTTTTCTGAAATTCAGTAGTATTTTTCGTTTTCATTGAATGTATCATCACAAAAAAAATCAGCTCAATACATGCAAAATTGCAAAAGTTAGAGAACTTACAAATTTTTTGCGAAAAATTAACATTTTTTTTTAAGCCGAACCTGTTAAGCGATTTTTCCCATATTAAATCCCAACCGTCCTTATTATAAACAGTACCTGTACATAAAATTTCGGAGTGATAACTGGAAAATTACGAAAGTTAGACTACGAACAAACAATTTACAGAAAATACAAAGTCTCGCCAAATTGACAATTATTTTTCAATTTTGAAAAAATTTGCACTGAGTAGAGGGACATAGATGATCTACTTCCATACTAAATTTCAACTCGACAACTTAAACCGTTCTCCAGATATATTCATTTTAATAAAAGCACAAACCGTACACACACACACACACACACACACACACACACACACACACACACACACACACACACACACACACACATACATACGTCCGGACATTTTTTCTAAATGTGATTTCTCGACGTTTTGGGAAATTTTGAACATACTGACATGAAAATTGCAAAAAAAAATTTTTTCGCGAAAACAAAGCTTCCTTTATGAGGAAACAAAATTGAAGAAATTTGTTGCAACGCTTCCGATCGATTTATCGCGAATTTCAAAATTGTCCTGTAGCGACATTATCTGAAATATCGATATCAATATTGACAGCCCATTGATTAAAAAAGAATTCTCAATCAGCCAAGAGTTGATTAAGTTGATCAAGTTGTTGGGACCTTAAAATTTCAGATTTTTTTCAAGGGTTTCTAAATTTAATAAAAAAGGACGATACTTTTTGACTCGACTTTGATTAAATGTTAATGGAAATCTTGAAAATGTCTTGCTTACAACGAATATATTATTTTAAAAAAAGTCACAACCAAATAAAAATGGTTGAATATCGAAAAAAAATCGAATTTATCATCGTTGAATTAATTTGAAGCAGAGAATCAATTCTTCTTGTCGAAATTCATTGAAATTACGCAAACTTCTTTACTTTGAAAGAATTTGCCACAGAATCAAAACGATCAAGCCAAATTGTCTATAATTTACATTACCCAGGTGGAGTTTCGGAGTCGGACCGTTGTTGGCGCAACGACGATCGCCTGAGTTAGAACGGCGGACCGACTCAGTTCGCCAACGTCGGTTTGGCATCTCAAAATCGCCGGGATGATAACACCGGCCCTACGTTTCACCCAAACGTCGGGCCGCAACGAATAACCAACGTGATTGCAACGTCGGCCCATTACCCTACGCCTTCTACGTTAATTTTATTTCTAATATATATATATATTTGTTTATAATTTTGATAAAAATAAGTTTTTCATTAATGTTTGATCATTTTTAAACATTACATAAGATCAGAGAATGAAGAAAATAAAAAAAAATTGAAAAGCGTCGTCGGCGGGATCGAACTCTCGACCCTCGGTTTTTGAGCGTATCTTTGAATTGAACATGAATTAAATATTTAAAAAAAGATTATTTGAAAATTAATCAATTTTTTTGACTGATTAAGTTTCCTTGTATATACGCGGACCGAAGAATACTTACGCACCTCGTCTGGGATTTTAAACCTACCTACCTATCGAGCCTACTGAGGGACCTAACGCTGACACTCTAACCACTACACCATCGACTACTTATAATATTCGGATGTGTATATCATATTTATGAAACATACGCCAGAAAAATTTATACGTACATAAAATATAACTTATAAGGGGTCAGAAACCCTGGAATTAAGTTATAAGAAGTCACATATCTTATAAGGGGTCAGGGGCTTCGAAATTAAGTTACGAGGGGTCACTTAACTTATGAGGGGTCAGAAATCCTAGAATTATGTTTTGCAATTTTCGTATTTCGTGATACAATAAAAATCTGTAAAAATTCAGCAAAATTCGCCATGCCATAAACAACAATTATCAATAATGATATTGCCCAAAAGTTATTAATAAATTATTATCAAATTATTCAACAATTTTCGGGTAAGTTTTTTTTATATTTTTTTCTTCTTAAAGAATAAGAAAAGTAATTAATAAATTGTTATTAAAAATTTGTTTATTAATTTGATATTAATATATTGTTTGAGCAAATAATTATTTAACAATTTTTGGGTAAGTTTTTTTTAATTTTTTTTTCTTAAACAATAAGAAAAGTAATTAATAAATTGTTATTAAAAATTGGTTTGTTAATTTGTTATTAATAAATTGTTTAAACAAATAATTATTCAACCATTTTTGGGTAAGTTAGAAAAAAGAGATTTTTTCTTAAAAAAATTGAACGCGTTAATTTTTCTGAGCGCATATGAATTTTGTCAGAATTTTCTCTCTATTTTGAGTTGTTATGAAAAAGATTCTGAAATACAAATAAAAAATTGCCAATTTTGTATATGTTTGTGCAACACAGGTTGATCTTCAGCTTTGAAAAGTTTTAAAGACACTAGGCCAAAAAATACATAAATACAGCCATTCTAAAAATTTCAAAATGGGAAATTCAAAATAGAAAGAAAATTCTGAAAAAATGTTCAGAAAAAAATGCGTTCAGAAAAATTAACGCATTGGATTTGTTTAAGAAAAAGAAAGCTTACGGAAAAATTGATGAATAATTATTTGGTTGACCAATTTTCTAATAACTTTTGGGCAATATTGTAATTGATAATGATCGTTGTTTATGGCATGCCAGATGCTACTGCTAAATTTTGTCAAATTTTTATTGCATCACAAAGTACGGAAATTTCAATCAGATAAAATTTTTGGCTGGGACTGTAGGGGCAAAGCATATCCTTGAATTTTGAGACTATACATAACCTACGAAGAGGCAGGGGTAGTGAAATAAAGTTATGAGGGGTCGTCAGTTAACTTATGAGGGCCCACTTAAGTTATGAGGAGTCAGATATTCTAGAATAAAGTTTTGAGAGTTCAAAAAACTTACCAAGGATCAGGGGCTCTGAAATTAAATTGAGAGAGGTCACTTAAGTTATAAGGGTTCAGGTATCCTGAAGTCAAGTCGGTGGAACGTGCGACCGATGCCATCGCCCGGCGTTGGCTTTACTTTGGGCTGCAAGTGTTGGCCGACTATACTCGAGCGACGATTAACCAGCATCGGATAAAACGTGGTAGGCAACAACGTCTCAACTACCGAGCCTAACGTCGATGCCACCGATCGAACAAGAGTTGTAACAACTTCGGGTCATAGTCGCGACCCGATCATTGGCTGTCGACTCCTCGCCGCTTGATGGCCAAGCAATCGGTCGTACGTTTCGCCGACGCTGGGTCCCAATCGTTGGCTGCCGACGAGCTGCCGCAATACAGCCAATCGTCGGTGGTACTCGGAACGTCGGCGACTTCTACATGGGTACTTAGATTAAATTTATTTTAAGTTGAATCGAACAAATAACATTTGTTCTAATTACATTCGCACATCGTACGTAAAATCGAATAAGTTACAAGTGTGTAATGTTATAATACTTCTTGTTTCGTCGAGATCGAATCTCCGAATGGGATATCGAGTTCTCGGTTATTTCCGTTATTCTCGAGAATCGATTGGACGATAAATGTAAGAGAAAGAGAGAGAGGGGGGGGGAGACAGAGAAAGAGTCGAGAGAAAACCGACGAAAATTGGAAATGTTTTTCACCTGAGGGCTTACCGATGGCTTCTATACCTTTTCTCTCGCTTCGTTTTCAATTCGAACGAGACAAACCGAGGTGGAAAACCATTCCCTGCATCCTCTTTCTCTCTCTTTCTCTCTCTATACACGTCCTTTCACAGATATATATATATAGGACTGTAGTATAGCGCTATTGTTCCATGTAAATACTCGAAGTTGTAACGACGTGAATATTCGCACGCAAGAGAAGTTGAGGCCACGTTTCCAACTCTTCCTTCCGTACATCATCGCCCCGTAGAATAGGTGAGAAAGCGAGGCACAGAGTAAATTTGCACTGGCTCTCCCAGCTTCGCGACTTTCAAATTACTTTCCGCAAATTTCATCGTCTCGTAAGAGGAGAAAGAGAAGAAAAAGCACGCAGGCCCACGGAAGACTCTTTGTGCCTTTTCCATCGGATTATACTGCGAGACTTTCGCGAATACTTTGAATGATCTTTGCGGCATAATGAGACACTTATTTCTTTTGGACATTTTCGTCGCTCGCGCTGTGTTCAAAACTTTTGACTTGCTGATTATATTTTATGCCTAAAGAGAATTTTTATCAATTTCACTCAACAATAATACGTCCCATGTAGGGTCTTTCGGACATCATGTCACTTGTCCCGTGATGGTAATGGGATGGTCCCATGGGAATCCCATGGGCTCCAAAGTATCCGCAGTGATTACCGGAATGGGATCGTCCCATTGTCGTCCCGGGATGTCTTCGGCACGTCTCTTGGACTGCAAATACAGCAGAGTGGATATATCGATAAGATATTATCGAGATTTCTTAAAGACGTCACCAAGATATTCCAGAATTATTAGACACAGCAATAATACATCCCAAATACGTCTTTCGGACATCACGTCAATTGTCCCGTGATGGTGATGGGACTAATGGGATGATCCCATGGGCTCTGAAATGTCCGCAGTGATTACCGCAATGGGATGGTCCCACTGCCGTTCTGGAATGTCTTTGGGGGATGTCTTCGGGACGTCTCTCAGCCTGCCAACACAGCATGGATGATTGTTTTTTATTTTCATTTAATATTAATTAATTTGAATTAATTAATTAAATTCCAATAAAATGGGTACATCACAGAGAGAGTCAGCAAGTACTCCTTGTAATACGGCCTCTTTTGAGGTCTGACTCCTGTCGGTGTTGCGTTGATATCCGTGTTCACGTTCGGCTATATAAGCATACTATTCGCATAATTCGTATGTGAGTAAGCGTTTGCCATCTCGCGGCGAGTCTTTGAACTAGCGCCGCGCAATGGCTGACCTCCTACAGACATCTCTAAGAGAGTCCACTGGGATCGTTTACACACGGTTACGTCAGGGTATCCCCAAGACATCCTATATTAATCACGCGTAGAACAATGTCTTACCGGTACCTCCCAGAGACATCTAGGAGAGTGCGTTGGGATCGTCTAAACACGGTTACGACAGGATATCCTCAAGACATCCTACATTAATTTCGAGTAGACCAATGTCCTACTAGTACTTCCCACAGACATCTACAAGACAGTGCGGTACGATCGTCTACACTTGGTGACGGCAGGATATCCTCAAGACTTCGTATATTAATCTCGAATAGAACAATGTCTTACCGGTACCTCCCGGAGACATCTATAAGAGAGTGCACTGGGATCGTTCAAACACGGTTGCGACAGGATATCCTCAAGACATCCTATATTAATCTCGAGTAGACTAATGTCTTACAAGTATACCTCCCACAGACGTCTATAATAGAGTGCGTTGGGATCGGCTTATTACGGTTGCGACAGGCCATCCTTAAGACATCCCATATTAATCCCGGGTAGAACAATATCTTACTGGTCCCTCCCATAGACATTCATAAGACGTACTATCTTGGCAGGACACGAATGGGACTGTCTCGGGATGGTCCCGGGATCAATTTTGCTGTGTACGTTTAATGACGTTATGAAAATTTACTTCAAGTCATTCTTATTAATAGCCTTTGAATATCGTTTTTGTGATAGTTTATGCATTATTTGAGCTACTTTAAAAAATAACAACGCCTAGGTAGTATAACCCCTTAATGAACTCTGTTGAATATCCGAAAAACGCAAAAAAATCTTCTTCAAAGAGTATTCGGTAAATTACGCCGCAATTCACAAAACCAAATTGGTATGTGACTGAATCTAAAATCTTGTCGAAATCGTGTCTGACTATTGAGGCGCGTTATCACTTGCAGAGGATCTCGGGGATGTTAGACCGTTAATTTCGGTCGGGCTGCACTTTCCGTTTTGTACATACGTTTCTTTGGTAGTTTTTTGAGAAAAATTCAATCCTTTTTTCTCTATATATTCGTGGTTACTCGACACTCTGCAATTTTTGTGTATAAAACGAATTTCCTGGCAGTTTAGTAGCAGGATGTTATTTCTCCAAGAAAAACATCAATGTGAAGGCTATGTTACTGCTGGTAAAGTATATTTAATTTGCAAAAAAAGGCGCATTCACAAATTGATGCGAATAACACGAAAAAAGCGACGATGCTTAAATAGTCATCCGAGCTTTCCCCGTGAATTCTATCGTGGATCAGAAAGTACCGTATATTTTCGGATTGCTTTGCCCACAAAGATCCATAGAAAAACATAGATGAATGATGATAAGGAATGCAATTGGAAAATAATTTTTTTTGTAACCACCTTATAGCATATTTTTGTTTCGCAGTAGTACAAGTTAACGAGGTTCTTCTCAGACGTGGTCGACGTCATCACTGCAATAAGAATAATACCAGGTTCCCTACTTTTTCTCCCACCATAATGTAGCACAAAAATGCATACCTGTATATGCACGTGTATACTGCAGATTGCATCACGAGCTCGTAATTTCAGTGTACTGAAAAAAAAGAAGAAGAAAAATGTGCGCACAAGCTTTGCCTTCAGCGGCATGGAAACAAGAATAGAAGGACTAAGCCGATAAACTTGATCACCGCGAGTTGGCTTTTCTCATTTTAACAATACACCCTTGCCGATAATACAATTTCCAGTCTGATCGAAATCTCAAGAGAGAAAAAAACATTATCGCCATGTCCTGGCACACTGAGGAAATTTTGTCTCCGTATCTTTCCTTTTTTTCTCGTTAAAAAAAAAGCATAATAATATCTACTCGCGGCAGTAAGTGGTCGTGAAATTGTTGTAATATTTTCTTTTTTTTCCTCGTAAAAGAAAGATTAAAATATCGCGCTGCGTCTCTGCCGTTCCATTGTATTCATACATGGGAAAAAGCGAAGATTTAGTCGCGGAATTTCGATGATACATTTTCTCGTATAAAAAAAATGGCAATATATTTCATCCCCTGTATATGTAAATGGATGAAAAAAAAAAGAAAATTCGTTGTAAGGTTCTCCGGCGATATCGTAAAAAAGGAAAAATTAAATATTATATCTCCGGTCTATTGTATACATTTGGTGAAAGAGAAAGTATCTATAATATGAAAGAGACAAAAAATTGTCATGAGATTTCAGACTTATCTCTTGGATAAATTTCTACTCACGAACACATGCGAACCTGTAGAGAGTGCACAGAGAGAAAAGCGTCGGAGAGGTGGAGGACTTTTTACGACATTTATGAAAATTGCTACACGACCATTTTTCACTCTATATATATATATATATATACGAACTATTATACATACCAAGCCGTAACTTTATAATTCGTTTAATTTGATAATCCACTTCTTCTTCCTCCGCTTTGCAATTTCGATTTTTTTTCCGTTCTTTCTTTTCTGGGCCCGCCCCTTTGTACCCCCGCTTCGCTTCAAACGTTTTACGTTCACTTTGAAAATATCGTTTTACGATCGTACCTCGACCAACGGCAGAAATATTCAACGCCAAACACAACGGCCCTTTTTTGCCCAAGGAAAAAAAAGCAAGAGCTCTATTCTAGAGCATTTATGTTTCGCGTTTTTTTTTCTCTCTCTCTCTTTTCTTTCTATTTTTAATACTCTCTTAAGCTTCATTTCTGCTCACTTTTCCGCTGCAAACACCATCATTTTGCTATAATCGACTAGCCTTTTTTTCGTGAATGCATATTGGATCTATTAGAAACGGGCGCTATTTATATTTATTTTCTCGTTCTTCGAGATTCGAGTTTCTTGTTGCAAATGAGAATTTTTCATGAAAGATCTCGGCTGGAAAAGTTCGTTCACGATGAGTTCCATTATTGTAAAATTCAAATTTTTTTCAAAGTGTAATAGAAAAAAAAGATTAGGAAAATATATTACTTTCAAGATTTTTTGCATAACTAGCAAAAAAATATTAAGTTGTTTATAAAAATCATGATATGTTGAGAATTTCTGTTGCTAAATTGGAAAAATCGACAAAATTTAGTTTTAGAATAGTAATAAAAAAATTCTTGCTGAAATCGTATGTGAGAAATTCTTTTTCGAAAGAAAAGTTATTAAAAAAAATAGGAAAAAACGTTTTTTATTCTGTATTATGCACATGCAAGTCACTTTCAAAAAATATCTATTAAAACAGCTCACGGTTAGTATGTTTTTGCAGATGTGATGCAGATCTATAAATGTCTATTCACCGTGGGCGTGGGCTGTGTAGAATTTGGTGCCGCTGATGCAGATTGATGGTTCATTCTATAATAATATTTCGAGAGATTGGTATTTATATTAAGGTACTAGTCTACTTCAGAAAAAAAAGCAAAGGGCATAGCCGGATAAGCATGCTGAATCTGCCCCCACGGCGTTTTGTATCAACACTTTGGGAATAATTTTGGTACCTAATAAAACTAATTCACCCCAAATTTCAGCTCTCAATTTTCAACAGCTTTCGAGATATTCACAACAAACGCTTTTTTTTTTCAATAGTAAAAATGAAAATTGACGATTGACGATTTTTTTCCAACTACTTGAGAGTAAGAGACATACAAAAATATTTTTGATATGATCCCTAAAATTAAAACCAATTTAAACAAAATAAATAAAACTAAAATAATTTTTGTAACTACGTTTTTTAATACATGCAATCACCGAATTTTAACAGAACACGTCTTTTATACTCTTCTATACTCAGGAATTTTTTTAATTTTTTTGAGTTGTTGCAACATTATGAAACAAATTTAAAACTTTTTTTTTTGTTTAAGAGAGAACACCACTGTAACCCAGCAAACACAGTTTCAGAATAGTTACGGAAACGTTCTGTAAAGGACGTTATATTGGATATAACATTTATGTCACAAGCACCGTAAATGGAGCAGTGCTTGTTCAGAAATTTGTCGTCCCATTGGAACGTTATCGTTACGGAAAATTTACGAATAATATTTATGGAAAATACTCAACACATAGATGTAACTGTTATGTAACAAACTCAGCACAAAGATGTAACACACACAGCTCATATAGATGTAACACACTCAGAACATTGACGTAACAAACTCATCTCATAGCCATAAAGGTCCACATAACTTCGAAATTTTTTAAACACTTTTTCCTCGAAGATAACTTGATAGAATAAAAACAGAAGAGTGGGGCGACCTGCGTAATTAATTTGTACAGGTGGCCTCACTATTCTTTTTTCATTCCATTAAGACGTTTTCGAGAAGTAAGTGTTGAAAGTTTTAGCTCTATCTCTCTTGATCTCACGAGAGCGGAAAGGCGTGGGGGAAAGCCCATTGATGTAACTGTTACGTAACGAAACATTCAATTTTAATTTTATTTGCAATATATATTTCTTTATAATTCCGATAAAATTAAGCTCTCTTTATTAATCTTTTAATATTTTTAAGAATGATATAATATTAAGGAATTAAAAAAAAAAAAATTAGACGTCGCCACCGGGTGTTCGGTCGAACAATTTGTATATACATCGGTGTCCCGATAAAACATATACATGCATATTTCATATTCACATGAATTATGGTATATACGTAAGCATGTTTCGTGTAACCAACTTCAGTGTCTTTTAGCTAGTTTGGTTTATCGCATCGTCGGGTTTTTTTGTTTTTCGTTGTTGTCAAGGAGATAAGAAACAACTTGGAAAAAAGTCAGTCTGGAGAAAAAAATCGAGTTCCGAAAAACACAGGTCCTTGGGTTTCAAAGGGAAGGAGGATTGATGCGTAAATGCAGTCAAGATGAAGATTGTATCGATAACCATAATTCAATTAAGAACAGTAATTCATCATTTGAACGGTGAGTCACTTATCTTATTTTAGTACTCCCTCCTACAAGAAGAAAATCCTCATAACCTCTCGCTCAGCCGAGTCGTGGACGATCAATTTAATCAATTCATTTTCAGAAAAATACTCGAGTTTATCCTCAAATTACACTGGTTCCACCAGGTTGTTACATACACGACTTTACTGTCAAAATTACACTGGTTCCGCCAGGTTGTTACATACTCGACTTTACCGTCAAATTACACTGGTTCCGCCAGGTTGTTACATACTCGACTTTACCGTCAAAATTACACTGGTTCCGCCAGGTTGTTACATACTCGATAATAAGTACTGCGTCTTGAATTCCGTCGCAGTACCATTTGGGTTACATATATATTAACTTAAGACTTCACCTCTGTGTCAATTAAAAATGGAATTTCTTGCTCTCTAATTTCAATTTAAATGTACCAGATCATTTTGTAATTCCGAGGTTTTTTCCTCTGAGATTCAGGTCTCAGAGATTTTTCCTCTTTGAGTCACAAATAAAATACTTTAATATCGTGGCTCAAAAATTGTGTGTTTTATTTCACAAATAACCCGTCCTAATATTTAGATCATTTCCTAAAGAAAGGAAAACAATATATATTAAAGAGAATAAAAATACGCGGCCTCTTTTTTATTAAAGAGTACGCGCCTACAAAACACCGGGGTTTGAACTCCTGACTCCCGAGTTTCATGGTTATATCCAAAAATGAAAGGAAATTGTTTTTAAATAAATTATATCTTTTCAAATTTAACTTATTAGTTATATCTTTTTCCTCACATATGCTCCTCAACTTTGCGCGGATCCGAGAACGTACATTTGCCGTCCGGGCGATTAAGACCTGCCTGAATACTGAACCTTTCTAACGATCTAACGCTGACACGCTACCTACTACGCCACCATCTTCTTTAGAGCCTGTGATATTTATATTACATTTGGAGTACATTGGTCATTAAAATTCATTTTTACATATTGAGCAAATTCTTTATAGCAGATTTAAAGTTGATAAATTATTGACGAATGATCAATATTAAGGGGCCAGCCCACACCGACGGCGAGGATGCGATGAGGGGGGGGGGGGTATTATGCTAAAATAGCATCGAAAATTATAGAAGAAATTTATTCCAGCAGATTTCGAGGCGAGATCATGAAGCTCGTCGCTCAAAGACAGTTTTTACTGGGGTGTTTTTCTGTCACGACGTTTACGTCTACGTTTCTTAATCGACATAGCCTCAAAATGATTCAAGACATTTCTGGTAGTATATGTATATATGTATGTATTACGGATATGTTACAAGAAATTTCTTGTAACATTTATCTAACACATAAACCGTATTTGCTACGTAAGCTATACTACGAAGATTATAATATCGCCAATGTTCCGTAACTCTTACGAATTTGTTACAAGAAATGTCTTGTAACATTTACGTAACACATATACGTATTTGCTACGTAGCCCATACTACGAGATTATAATATCACCAATGTTCTATAATTGTTACAGCATCGACTCGTAACAATTTTACAGGTTTACAGTATACGTAAATATCTCATAACAGTGATGAGATCTTGACGTATCAATATTACATATTTGTGATGTCTATCGTTTTTCGTAATTCCTTCATCTTTCATTGACGTCCTTGCTACATATTGTCATAACGTATTATATACATCTCGTTTACGTCATTATGAAAAACTTACGAATTTGTGATAAACATTATATGGCGTATTTATTACATTTCAATTATACGTAAGTGTGACGTCCGTCGAATCGTCGAGAATGAGACGTTTCGAACGTCCATCCTTGTCGTTAATCCTTCATAATATATACCCCCGGAAAACCCAACATTAAGGATCCAGACATACAAACTCTAGAGCGGAAAAAGGTCCAGTATATAGAAATATTTGGAGAGCAATAAAGCTATTAGGGAACGATATTCAAACTAAGAAAAAACCCATCATTTAGGCAGACCGTTAAGAACTCGTTAGAAATATGAAGAATGTTTGAAAATGATAATCCGTGCGCATTTTTCATTTTCAACAGAATAAATACTTGGCGTCACGACGTTGCCACGTCTCTCGATAATTTAAAACTATTTCTACAACAACAAGTACAAAGAGTAAATGAATAAAATAAAGAAACGACAAAATAAACAGTAGAAGATAGTTTTAAATAAAATAATAAGAAATAAATAAAAGACTACAAGAAAACGGTATAATGATAAATACGAGACGACAAATAGAATAAATAATTTTTAACCATTAAGGAGAATAAAAATAATAGAAATAAATATCTATAAACATTCGAAGGATAAATTAAACAATAAATAACAAAATATCTTTACAATTAAAGAATTAAAACATTTATATTAAAACAATATGAAATATTTAATAAAATAAAAACACAAATAAAAATTAGAATAAATAAAGAAAAAAAATACGAAAGAATAATTTCAAACAATTATTAATAAGCTGTTATTAAGAATATTAATAAGTATATAGAATAATTATTATTGAATAAAAATTAAATAATACAGTAAGAACTAATTGGCGTAATAAGATAAGACAAAAACAAAAAGAAGAGGTAAATTAAAATACAAAACATAGAATAAATAAACAAAACAGAAATTTCAATAATTATATAACAAACGTACGTTAAATAAATTGTGGTGGGAGATGGGCGTCCCAAAACAATTACTAAGTACAGGGGAAGAAAAGGGCCCACCC
This sequence comes from Alloplasta piceator, assembly GCA_946863875.1. NCBI lineage: Eukaryota > Metazoa > Arthropoda > Insecta > Hymenoptera > Ichneumonidae > Alloplasta > Alloplasta piceator. Next base: position 27,624,037 of record OX333079.1, read on the forward strand.
ACGTTGAGGGGATTCCTATGCGGAAGAGAGGGAGAAGGGCTCCGAAGCATTCAAACCGGGAAACTTGGAGGGAAATTCGGCCCAAGGGCTTGTGCCATTGGTCCCCGATTTTGCGCCCACGTTTCTCCAGATAACAACCCTTTTGGAACATTATTTTTAAGAGAGACGCTCTGCACTCGGAGTTCTATGAACGTTCAGTCATCGATCAGTCACCGAGTAGAACACAAGTTAGTTCACAAGAAGAATAGAAACAGTTTTAAGAAATAAAATTAAGAATAAAAAGCGAGAAGAAACACGGTCAACAAACCAGGCAGAACGAAGGGTCAGAGCGTCGAAACAGTCCTTGGAGATTCTTAACTTTAAAAAAAACGTTCAACAAAAATTGTGAGTAATAATTTTAATTGTAACCGATTATTTTATTAATAAATGTGTAGTTTTGTTATGATTCCTTTCACACTTCTTTTAACTTCTCCCGTCTCTGGTTTTGATCGAAAGGTTTCAGCCTAAATCGGGAGCGAGCCGCGACTCAACAATGATGTCATAATATTATCCTCAAATTTTCAAAACACGTTTTCTCGACGTAACATAAGTGTTTCGTAAATTATCCAAGTGTGTTTGCTGGGAAGTGCCTAAAAAAGCGTTTTTTTTGGACAATTTTTTCCGGGCGGAAAAAAAAGCGATGAAAAAGCAAAACTTGGGGTTATTATTGAGCATATATTTAAATATATAATATAAAAATTGCATAGGAAAATATTACAAAATGGTGACACTGCAGCAATTCTCTCGCGGCATGTCGAATCAAACGGCACGCGGCATAACTTCAACAATGTTCAATCTTTCTATTTGAAAATTTAATCAAGACTTTGAAATAACATCTCGAAGTGAACTACGTCAGAGATTTTCGATATGTTGATTTAAACAATATTTATTAACAAACAATTGTCCTTATTTGGTGAAAATTGGACAACTTCAATCAGATACTTGCCAATTACTCAAAAATCAATATTTCTAAAATGTCCGACATGGTTCACTTTGAAATGTTATTCCAAAGTTGTAGTTGAATTTTTAAATAGAAAAATTCAAAACTATGTGAGTTATGCCGCGTGCCGTTTGATTCGATTGATTGTATTAATTAATAACAATTTAGGGGTTCAAAATATCAAAAAATGGTAAAGAACTTTTCTACTCGATATTATGTTACAAATCTACCCTGACGGTATTGCCCTTTATTCGTGGGGCTATGTGATGAGTTTGTTACATCTATGAGCTGAATATGTTACATCTTGGGTATGAGTTTATTTCATTATTATTCCTCGTAGATGTTTCGTATCTGTGACTTGTTTATAGGATGACATATTTGAGAACAAACTCTGCTTCATTCACGGAGTTTGTGACATAAATGTTATGTCCAATGTAACACACGTTACGTAACATTTTCGTAACTATTTCGGAACTGTGTTTGCTGGGCGTATATTGGATGTGTTTTTATCTGCAGTATCTCGGTGGAATGTTGTACATTTCATATATATATATAATATATGTTAATAATAATATATGTCATATACAGATAATATATGTTACATACAATATAAGTTAATTAAAGCTATTCAATGAACGTATAATATACGTATATTATACGTTCATTGAATAGCTTCGTCCAATATACGCATATATAATATATATATACGTATATCGGACGTGTTTTTTTTTACATATCTCGGTGGAGTTTTATACATCTCATATACATATAATATATGTTAATTACCTTACGATTGCGATTCTTAGATCTGAAGCTATACAATGAACGTATAATATACGTATATTATACGTTCACTGAACAGTTTTAGATTTAAGAATCCCAATCGCAAGATAATTAACATATATTATATGTATATGAGATGTACAAAATTCCAATATACGTATATTATACGTCATTGGTCTTTATCGTAAAGTACATGTTTCGTATACTTATAATAGATGTATATAATTCGATGTCAAATGCTTATTGTATAATATACGTAAATTATACGTATATGAAATTCTTTCACTATTATCAATAAATGGACCTAAAATATACGTTCAGTATGTATAATACAGGTATATCATAGACGTATATACGTCCAGTATAATACAGGTATATCATAGACGTATACATATTATATACATATATACCTGTAATATACGTATAATATACGTCAGTGTTCTATCTGGGTAGTGTTGTCTCTTACACCGAAAAAAAACAGTTTTTAATATTTCCATAATGTTGCACCAACTCAAAAAAATTTAAAAAATTCCTGAGTATAGAGGAGTATAAAAGACGTTTTCTGTTAAAATTTGGTGATTGCGTGTTTTAAAAAACGTTGTTAAAAAAATTATTTTAGTTTTATTTATTTTTTTTTAAATTGATTTGAATTTTGGGAATCATATCAAAAATATTTTTGTATGTTTCTCACTCTCAAGTATTTGGGAAAAAATCGTCTCTCGTTAATTTTTACTTTTACTATTGAAAAAAAATAAAAACGAAAAAAGTATTCTTTGTGAATATCTCGAAATTGCTGAAAATTGAGAGCTGAAATTTGGGGTGAATTAGTTTTATTAGGTACCAAAATGATTCCCAAAGTGTCGATAGAAAACGCCGTGGGGGCAGATTCAGCATGCTTATCCGGCTATGCCCTTTCAAAGATTTTTTTCTCAGCTCCTTTATTAGATTTGACTATAAAACTGTTATTACAACATTGTTTTACCTTCGAAAGTACAAAACGAAAAATTATTTTTTATTTCGATTCTTTGAATAATAATTTAGATCTTAGTCTATAATCCAAAATGTCTTGTCCCATGACCGACAGTTCTTCTCAGGATTGGCAAGTCTGAAACAAAAAAATAAAAAAGCATTTTGAAGAGGAAGGTTTCTTACACAATAATTAACCACTATTAATGAAAAATCGATACGAAATGGCGGATGTTTGAAATAACAAGTACGCTTCGCGTACTCATTGGGGGGCGAAGTGCTTCGCGCTCCGTATTCTTGATCATTGTTTTGATTTATTCCGTTGTGATCAAATACATTTTGAATGTTGGTTAACATGTCCTTTAGGGACGTTTTAATAGGCACTCACACCGTAATTCAAACTCTTTGATTTATTGTGAACATCGATTATTCTGATAAATTATGTCAATCGTTATTAATGACAGATTTGAATATAATAAAAACATTATTCGATATGAAAGTACAGTGTACGCTCCCACAACTTGACCTCCCATGACTTGACCACATCGACTGAGCATAGCAGGAGTGGGGGTGAAGTCAAAAAGGGCGCCGCCATCTTTGGGGAAATAAGGCTATAATGATAAACAGTTGATTCAAGAGACTAGTTCTTGGTATTCTTGGTTTACTTCAAGCAGTTGATCTGCGTACACGGTCGTACATACGGGTCTGGAAACTCTAGTGGTGGGGGCTGACTCACATAGTTTGACCATCGTGTAGTTGATATTATTCTCACCGGCAGCACTGCACGTTAGAGATTTTTCAAAAAAGCGAATAAATAATTCCCAACTAAGAAATTTACATGTTAACGGCGAGAGTATACCTCGTTAATGCAGAGGCTGTAACGTAACTTTAAAAAATTAAAAGTGTATATTGCCCTTAAGGCGTTTATGCTGATCTTAGCTTATTTGAAAAATCCTTGCAGCGCAGCGCCTCGCGTGATCAGATGGCGAACCTGCGAAACAGCCTCACTGTAAGTGAGTAACCTCCACCACCGAAAAAACGGCCGAGTTTCCAGACCTGTATGTACGACCGTGGCTCATGTATTTTTTATGAGAAAAATATGGGTTTTGAATTTGGCGCGCTCAGGCCGTGAAGTGTGTTACATACTTGGAAAATCGGCTACCAGGGAAAATGCATACAAGAATGCAGTTCGTGTGTCTATGCCAAGATGGTCTCTATGCTTTACGTGAAAGTGATATACGCTTGTTTACAATATCATATGAAGAAATTCTGTCAGTGAGAAAACAGTATTTTTTAGTTAATAATAATGCTTTTGTGCAAAAATTATTCACTTAGTGGCGTCTAATTGGATTAAAACTTCGTGGGACATTTGTTTAAAATCATATACGCAAATTCTGTAAGTTAGGAAAAATCCATTCGTCAACTTTCAAGTTTCAACTGCATACTGACATAAAAAGCTTTTTTTTGCTTAAAAATTTAAAAAATTCTATGTTAGAATTATTTAAACGACTCTCAACTCTTGGAATAGTTCAAATGTGTTAAAACGAAAGTAAATGGTGAGAAAATAAAAATTCGGTCACACGTTTCCGTGCAACGGGTGAAAAATGAAAAAAAGATATTTTTGCTAAAATGAAATTGTTTAAAAAACTGTAAAGACTTTAAATTCTGGAGGACACTTATTTGTGATCCTATAAGGAATGTCTATAAGTTACAAAAAACATTGGTTCACAGGTTGCGGAGATCTGACTCTGGAAGGCCACAAAATGGCATTTTTGCTCAAAAATTGCTGTTTTTTTTTCTTTTTTGGAAAATTTCATACTCAATATTGTCTGAATGGATTGAGTCAAAAATGGTTTCGAGATTATAGTAAAACAAAACTGTGCTATGAATTTGAAACGGATCCATTCATGAATTGCTGAGTTATGAGAACATACAGACGGCCGAGGGGACGGAAAATCCAAAATTGAAATGTTTTGGTATAATATGCCAACATATATTGATAAAAATTTTGTTTGGTTGTTTTCATCAGAAATAGGCTTTTGGAAAGCAATACTAATAGGCACTTGTCATATATAAGTGGGTACCTAAAAATGAAAAATTAATTTTTCACAATTTATTTCAAACATCCGCAATTTTTTTTTAATCGATTTTTCATTAACGGTGGTAAATTGTTATGTAAGAAACCTCCCTCTTTTTTATTTTTTTGTTTCAGACTTGCTAATCCTGAGATTAACTGACGGCCATGGCACGAGACATTTTCGACTTTGGCGCTTTCTATAAATTATTCAAGGAATCGAGATAAACAATAAATTTTTGTCTTCTACTTTCGACGAATGAAACAATGTTGTAATAACATTTTTAGTCATATCTAACAAAGGAGCTGAGAAAAAAAAATCTTCAAAATTTGATTGTTTTGGCCTTCTAAAGTAGACTAGTACCTTACAACAAATCTGTTTTAACCCTTTGTGCCATGGTGGCACTCTGAGTGTGCCACCTGTTTTATAACCATTTTCTGAGCAATTTCGACCGTATTTTCGAACTTTTTTTGCTGTTTTAGCATCAGTCATATATTCAAGAATAAGAATCGATGTTCAATAATTTAAAATCATTGATAATTTTGTTTATGCGCATAAACAAACCTCAACCCTTTGTGTCACACATTTTTCCTTTTAACCAAGCGGCTTGAAATTAATTACTTGCGGGTTTTTTGGGTCACTGATGACGAATCTGATATGAGCTCCGAATTTCGAAATTCAAAATGGCGGATCCAATATGGTGGATGAAAATTCGCGAAACGGTGCAAATATGATGAAACTGCATATTCTCGGATTTTTGGGGTCGCTGATGACGAATCTGAGCTCCGAGTTTCGCTATTCAAAATGACGGATCCAATATAGTAGATAAAAATTTGCGAAACGGTGCAAATATGAGGAAAATGTATACTCTTGAATTTTCGGGGTCACTGATGACAAATCTGAGCTCCGAATTTCAAAATTTAAAATGGCGGATCAAAAAATCCAAAAATATACATTTTTCATCATATTTGCTTCGTTCCGCGAATTTTTATCCGCCATATTGGCTCCGCAATTTCGAAATTTGAAATCCGAAACTCAGATTCGTCATCACCGACCCCAAAAATCCAAGAATATACATTTTCATCCTATTTGCACTATTTTGCGAATTTTTATCCGCTATATTGGATCCGCCTTTCTGAATTTTGAAATTCGGAGCTCAGATTCGTCATCAGCGACCCCAAAATCCTCCGAGTAATGAATTTCAAGCCGATTAGACTAGAGGAAAAATGTGTGACACAAAGAGTTAATTGAAAAAAATGAAATTGCTTATCATTGAAATTTTTCATTCGACAGAAATTAATAAACAGCGCGAGCGAACGACCATAAAATAAATTCTAGCTATATTCCTCGTCGCGTATTTGTTTTTCATCTCGTATATATTTCAGAATAGCGCGTATAACTTGACCGCGTTCTATACACCAGAATTTATCATGGAACGCGAATTCGAATTTCTTTTCACTCTCCTGGTGTATCTTGGAGAGTCGGGACGAGAACTATGAAAATCTTACAGAAATATGTACGCAAGAGTGGGAGAGTGAGAGAAGAGAGAGAGAGGGAAATAGTCGCAGGCGCGAGCTCTTTCGCGATCCTTAAGTGCGAATAAATCTTGGCTCTCGCAACGGCGTAATTCGTGCAAAATTAATGCTCCGAGCGCTAAGTTTCAGGGTTTCCTCTCCTTCCACCGCCGTTTCTATACTCCTTGGATGGCATATCCTCGACGAATACTTTAAAACAGTATGCGTGCGTGTTTGCCTCCCGGAAATCTACTCCGAGGACTGGAGATGGGTGGATGGGAGCTCGAGACTTCGGGTACTTCATCTCGGCAGCTTGTACAGCACATTTGCCTTCTTAAGCTTCGAGATATATAAATTAAACCTTACATACTGCACAAAATATAAAGAACAATGAGAATTGCTTTCAGTAATCCTCGTACTCATTCTTAGATCCTTCATCTTCCATTACACCCGACATCTGTGACATTTATGATACTTTTCTCGATAAATACATTGGCAAAGAAAATATCACATTCACGCCTTGCCCCACCGACCCATCCTTTGACGAATATCAAGGTATTAGGTATTTTTTATTCAAAAATATATTTATTGAAATATATGCATCTTATATATTTTAAGTATATTTTTCATTTTATAATTAAGGTATACGGAAATTTCTATAATAGATTATATATTCCTTAACATATATATTGGTTTGTAAAATTAAAATATGCAGCATCATATACAAAAAATAATTTATAACTAACATGTATACAATTACAGTACATGTATATTGTAATTTAAAATATTCTATATATATTTATAGTTGTAATTATAGTTATATATTGTGATATATGACAAAACATATGCGGAAAAATATAGTTAAATTGACTACATATATGATCCGTTCTTTAACACGTATTTTTGCATATAGTTTTCACATATATGTTTTTTTCATACGCGTTATTATAAACCGGTGACTGAGAAGCTCTCATCTTCCCGGTAAAATCGTTAAATAATGAAGAAGCCTTTCCATGAATACTGAAACAATTTTGGATTTATCCAGACTTCATTTTTGACTAAGGAATACACACTGACACTCGTGCGTATGGATTTTTTTCCGAAACTCGT